>SJYW01056553.1:0-15266 GCA_006410735.1 Raphicerus campestris
ATGAAAGTGAAAGAGGAGAGTGAAAAAGTTGGCTTAAAGCTCAACATTCAGAAAACAAACATCATGGCATCTGGTCCCAACACTTCATGGAAAATAGATGGGAAAACAGTGGAAATAGTGTTAGACTTTATTTTGGGGGGCTCCAAAATCACTGCAGATGGTGACAGCAGCCATGAAATTAAAAGCACTTACTCCTTAGAATAAATGTTATGACCAACCTAGGTAGCATATTCAAAAGCAGAGACATTACTTTGATGACTAAGGTTCGTCTAGTTAAGGCTATGGTTTTTCCAGTAGTCATATATGGATGTGAGAGTTGGACTGTGAAGAAGGCAGAGCACTGAAGAATTGATGCTTTTCAACTGTGGTGTTGGGGAAGACTCTTGAGAGTCCCTTGGACTGCAAGGAGATCCAACCAGTCCATTCTGAAGGAGATCAACCCTGGGATTTCTTTGGAAGGAATGATGCTAAAGCTGAAACTCCAGTACTTTGGCCACCTCATGTGAAGAGTTGACTCATTGGAAAAGAGTTTGGTGCTGGGAGGGATTGGGGGCAGAAGAAGAAGGAGACGACAGAGGCTGAGATGGCTGGATGGCATCACTGACTCGATGGACATGAGTCTGGGTGAACTCCGTGAGTTGGTGATGACAGGGAGTTCTGGCATGCTGTGATTCATGGGGTTGCAAAGAGTCGGACATGACTGAGCAACTGAACTGAACTGAACTGAACTGAACTGAACTCTGTATATGACCTTACTTGGAAGGATGTGATGTATATCTTGGGACAAACACTGACTCCCAACTCAAAAAGTCAAGTTTTGGCAAAAGCGGTTGCTTATGGAGATGAATGCCTTGGTAATGAACCAGTAGGGAAGAAGGAAAATGAGATAGCCACACTCCCTACTGGGAATCAGGCAGTCCCAACTGTAGAACCAGAATGCGACCATAACACGGCTAAAGGAAGATAGGATCAGAGTCATTTTGTCAAATGTATTCTTGAAGAAGTCAGACAAGCACGTGCTAAGACTTTAAAGTATGCCAAACTGGCAAACATAGATCAGGAGAAGGAAGCTCCTGGTAAATTCCTAGATAGATTGAGAGAAGACCTTCGCAGATTCACTGAGATTGATCCTGAAAGTGAAGATGGTATAGTGATCTTAAAAGATAAATTTCTCACTCAGTTGGCTCCAGATATCTGCCATAAGCTATTAAAATGGGCATATGGACCAAATAATTATTTAGATAATCTGTTACAACTGGCTCAGACAGTGTACTATGCTAGAGAATATGAGGAAAAGAAAGAAAGGCAGAAAAAGTCAAAGGAACAGGTGGAAGCCCTTGCAATGGCTGTAAGAATCGTTCTTAAACAGCCTAAGAAAAATGCCTAGAGGGACCCAGGTGAAAAGCAATGGGCTTACTATTATTGTAGAAAGGAGAGGCACCTCAAGCGGGATTGCCCTCAGGCATCTAAGCTGCCCTCGAATCCATGTCTGATCTGCAAGGGACCACACTGGAGGAGAGACTGCTCCCAGAGCCATAGGTTTCAGGGGTCAGACACTCAAGACAATCAGGACTGAATGTGCCTGGACGTCCCCACACAAACTCCCATCCTAATTACACCTGAGGAACCCTGGGTATTAAATACTGTGTGTATCCTTTCAGATACTGAGGCAACTTACTCTGTGCTTACTGAAGCCTCTGGCCCACTTTCTTCCCGATCCACTTCCGTAATGGGACTGTCTGGACGAGTAAAAAAGGTATTACTTCAGTTCTTCTATAAGTTGTAACTGAGACTCCATGCTATTTTCACAGGAGTTTCTGATCATGCCAGAGTCTCCCTCACCCCTTTTGAGGAGGGTTATACTGAGCAAGGTCCATGCCTCTGTTTTCATGAATATGGAGCCCTCTCTTTCTCTCCCTGTAATTGAACAAAATGTAAAACCTAGAGTGTGGGCTGATGGAAAATTTGTGGTTAAAGCACAAAATGCTATTACTGTAGTTGTCAAGCTCAAAGGTCCACACTTATTTCTACATAAGAAGCAGTATTCACTGAAACCTGAAGTTAAGGAAGGGATAAAACTCAATTTAAAAGAGCAGGGACTATTAATTCCCTGTAACAGTCCATGTAACACTCTTATTTTGGGTATAAAGGAATCAAATGATAAATGGAGACTAGTTCAAGATTTATGAATAGCAAATGAGGCTGTAGTTCTTTTACATCCTGTGGTGCCTAATCCTAATACTCTATTGTCTGAAATTCCTGAACAAGCCAAGTATTTCTCAATAATTGATTTGAAAGATGCCTTCTATTCAGTGCCTTTGGCCGAGGAAAGTCAATTTATATTTGCCTTTGAGGACCCTATGCAGCCAGCTTCTCAGTTAACTTAAACAGTTTTGCCCCCAGGGATTTCGTGACAGACCTCACTTATTTGGACAAATTTTGTCACGGGATCTACAAAACTTTAATAGCTCTGAAGCAATGGTTCTACAATATGTAGACGATATTCTGCTCTGTGCTGAGACCGAGGAAGCTTGTTCATGAGCTTCAGAAGATTTCTTAAACTTTCTAGCAGGCTGGGGTTACAAAGCATCAAGAGAAAAGGCTCAGATTTGTCAACAATCTGTTAGATATCTGGGCCTAATCATATCAGAAGGGATTAGGGCCATAGGCCCCCAGAGAATAAAACCTATGCTAAATCATCCTCTACTTATGACTTTAAGACAATTGAGAGGATTTTTTGGAAATCACAGGCTATTGTCACATTTGGATTCCGGGTTATGGGGAACTTGCCTGGCCATTATATAAATTTATAGCTGAGACTCAGCAGGCCCAAAACAACAAAGTGATTTGGTCTCCAGATACTCAAAAGGCTTTTAAAGTTCTTCAGACTGCTCTCCTGCAAGCTCCCACTTTGAGCTTGCCCAAAGGGTCAGAATTTAATTTGTTTGTCACTGAAAGAAAAGGTATGGCCTTAGGAGTTTTGACACAACACCGAGGGCCTCACTAGCAACCTATTGCTTATCTAAGCAGAGAATTAGATGTAATTTCAAGTGGGTGGCCTCACTGCCTAAGAGTAGTTGGGGCAAGCGCTTTATTAACACTTGAAGCTTTAAAAATAAATAATGGACGAACTCTTACTGTATTGACTTCTCATGATTGAGTGGAATCTTAAATTCAAATTTTAACACTTGGATGAAAGACTGTGGGCATCTCAAATATCAGTCATTTTTGTTAGAAGGACCAGTAACTAAGCTTAAAGTTTGTGGAAATGTAAATCCTGCCACTTTCCTTCCTGAGAAAAAAAATGAAATACCTAATCACGCTTGTTCCCAATTTATAACTTTAAACTATGCAACTCATTTCAGTTCAGTTGCTGTCATATCTGACTCTTTGCAACCCCATGAATCGCAGCATGCCAGGCCTCCCTGTCCATCACCATCTCCCAGAATTCACTCAGACTCACTTCCATCGAGTCTGTGATGCCATCTAGCCATCTCATCCTCTGTTGTCCCCTTCTCCTCCTGCCCCTAGTCCTTCCCAGCATCAGAGTCTTTTCCAATGAGTCAACTCTTCGCATGAGGTGGCCAAAGTACTGGAGTTTCAGCTTTAGCATCATTCCTTCCAAAGAAATCCCAGGGCTGATCTCCTTCAGAATGGACTGGTTGGATCTCCTTGCAGTCCAAGGGACTCTCAAGAGTCTTCTCCAACACCACAGTTCAAAACCATCAATTATTCAGTGCTCAGCTTTCTTCATAGTCCAAATCTCACATCTGTACATGACCACTGGAGAAACCATAGCCTTAACTAGATGGACCTTTCTTGGCAAAGTAATGTCTCTGCTTTTCAATATGCTGTCTAGGTTGTTCATAATTTTCCTTCCAAGGAGTAAACATCTTTTGATTTCATGGCTACAGTCATCATCTGCAGTGATTTTGGAGTCCAAAAAAATAAAGCCTGACACTGTTTCCACTGTTTCCCCATCTATTTCCCATGAGGTGATGGGACAGGATGCCATGATCTTCGTTTTCTGAATGTTGAGCTTTAAGCCAACTTTTTCACTCTCCTCTTTCACTTTAATCAAGAGGCTTTTTAGTTCCTCTTCACTTTCTGCCATAAGGGTGGTGTCATCTGCATATCTGAGGTTATTGATATTTCCTCCTGGAAATCTTAATTCCAGCTTGTGCTTCTTCCAGCCCAGCATTTCTCATGATGTAGTCTGCATAGAAGTTAAATAAGAAGGGTGACAATATACAGCCTTGATGTATTCCTTTTCCTATTTGGAACCAGTCTGTTGTTCCATGTCCAGTTCTAACCGTTACTTGCTGACTTGCATATAGGTTTCTCAAGAAGCAGGTCAGGTGATCTAGTATTCCCATCTCTTTCAGAATTTTCCACAGTTTATTGCGATCCACACAGTCAAAGTCTTTAGCATAGTCATAAATCAGAAATAGATGGTTTTCTGGAAATCTCTTGCTTTTTCGATGGTCCAGCAGATGTTGTCAACTTGATCTCTAGTTTCTCTGTCTTTTCTAAAACCAGCTTGAATATTTGGAAGTTCATGGTTCACATATTGCTGAAGCCTGGCTTGGAGAATTTTGAACATTACTTTACTAGCGTGTGAGATGAGTGCAGTTGTCCAGTAGTTTGAGCATTCTTCGACATTGCCTTTCTTTGGGATTGGAATAAAGCTGACATTTTCCAGTCCTGTGGCCACTGCTGAGTTTTCCAAATTTGCTGGCATAGTGAGTGTAGGACTTTTACACCATCATCTTTCAGGATTTGAAATAGCTCTGCTGGAATTCCATCACCTCCACTAGCTTTGTTCATAGTGATGCTTTCTAAGGTCCACTCGACTTCAAATTCCAGGATGTCTGGCTCTAGATGAGTGATCACACCATCGTGATTATCTGGGTCGTGAAGATCTTTTTTGTACAGTTCTGTGTATTCTTGCCACCTCTTCTTAATATCTTCTGCTTCTGTTAGGTCCATACCATTTCTGTTCTTTATCAAGCTTATCTTTGCATGAAATGTTCCCTTGGCATCTCTCATTTTCTTGAAGAGATCACTAGTCTTTCCCATTCTATTGTTTTCTTCTATTTCTTTGCATTGATCACTGAAGAAGGCTTTCTTATCTCTTCTTGCTATTTTCTGGATCTCTGCATTCAGATGGTTATATCTTTCCTTTTCTTCTTTCCTCTTTTACATCTCTTCTTTTCACAGCTATTTGTAAGGCCTTCCCAGAGAGCCATTTTGCTTTTTTGCATTTCTTTTCCATGTAGATGGTCTTGATCCCTATCTCTTGTACAGTGCCAGGAACCGCAGTCCATAGTTCATCAGGCACTCTATTTATCAGATCTAGTCCCTTACATCTATTTCTCACTTCCACTGTATAATCATAAGGGATTTGATTTAGGTCATACCTGAATGGTCTAGTGATTTTCCCTACTTTCTTCAATTTAAGTCTGAATTTGGCAATTAGGAGCTCATGATCTGAGCCACAGATAGCTCCCGGTCTTATTTTTGCTGATTGTATAGAGCTTCTCCATCTTTGACTGCAAAGAATTTAATCAATCTGATTTCAGTGTTGACCATCTGGTGATGACCATGTGTAGAGTCTTCTCTTGTATTGTTGGAAGAGGATATTTGCTATGACCATTGCATTCACTTGGCAAAACGCTATGAAAACTTGAAAGAATATTATAAAAACATGTGAAGTTTGTCAGAAAAATAACCCAAAGCATGGAAAGCTAGCAAAATCTGGATTACAATGAACTGGAAAATATCCTGGAGAGGACTGGGAAATTGATTTTACTCATACGCCAAAAGCTAACAGATATTCATGCTTACAAGTTTGGGTGGATACTTTTACTAGATAGATTGATGCTTTTCCCTGTCGTGGTGAACAGGCTAAGGAGGTTGTGATGATTTTAATCCATGAAATTATCCTCAGATTTGGGCTGCCATGGAGCCTTCAGAGTGACAACGGCTCCACCTTTAAAGCTGCTGTAACTCAGGGGGTATCTAAAGCTCTAGGAATAGAAGGTCACTTATAGTGTTTCTGGAGACTCTAATCCTCAGGAAAGTTTGAAAAGGCTAATGACATTATCAAAAGACATCTGTGCAAATTAACTCAATAGACTCAGGACTATTGGATTAAAGTTCTACCCATAGCTTTAATGAGGGCTCGGACTGCCCCCCAAAAGAAGGGACTATCCCCCTTTGAATGTATTTATAAAAGGACTTTCTTACGCACAGACATTGTTATAGACCCTGAAGCCTTGGAATTAACTAGGTAAGTAACTCAGCTCTCAGCTTTTCAACAGACATTAACAAAACTCTGGGAGATGACCTCTGTCTGACCCAGCCTCTGGGTCAAGCAAGCCTCTCTTTGAGCCAGGAACCAAGGTCTTCATAAAAACACTGGGATCAGGGGACCAATGCCTCAAGCCCCTCTGAGAAGGCCCTTACCAGGTTACTCTTTCTTCTCCCACAGCTGTCAAAGTGTCAGGAATTGATTCGTGGATACATCACACTCGAGTTAAGAGGTGGCACCCTGACCAGAACTAAGTGATGTCATTTTGTCTTTACTTTCTATGCTCCGACTTTGTACTTTTCAGATGGGCCTGATAATCTAATGTGAACCTACTTCTGCTGACTCTAAAAACCTTGAGTCTGCCATTTGATCCTCAAGACAATGCCTTCCTCTCCTGGGCTCCTTCCTATGCTACATCCCACAATCGGTCTAACTGCTGGGTCTGCAGAGTGCTCCCCTCTTCATCAGTGAAAAGCTTCCCATGGTGGACATATCCACTTCAAGAAAAAGACTTTCTCCAAGTCTGTGAATAACTTCAACAACAATCATATGTGATGCCTCTTCTTAATCTGATGACATCTAACAACCCTAAAATGAACCAGGGCAACACTTGTAGTTTAATTATGGACATAACGTGACTTTTAATTTTGATTATACATTGTCTCAGTTTAATGACTATTTCGCTACACATAAGGTAAATGGGTCTAGATCTAATGGTTTTTTACCTGATGTTTATCAGATACAGGATGGGGTTATATGGCTAACTCCTGGAAAAGGACGTCTAATATCTATTGCCCCTATATGCTGGGAACAAATAGAGCCATCCCCAGAAGTTAGTCAACAACTTAATTATAATGATTGGAAACAATTGGGATTTTTGCCTCAGGAAATAAGCAATGTAATCATTCCCATGTTTTCCAAACCTGATTCAGGTCCTCCCTTTGCCTGGCCAGGTACTGATTGGGACTGGATATCTCAGTCATGCTGGCTTGCTCCAAACAAGACCTATTGGATATGTGGCTCTTACCTATGGGCATGGCTTCCCCCTGATTGGATAGGGAGATGCACCTTAGGTCTAGCTTTTATTCATGGTTTTATATTTTCAGAGCTTTCAAAAAAGCCTGCTAATTTACCACACCTTAAAACTCGGTGGGCAAGGTCTATATTTCACTGGTATGATTTGGCTGCAGTGTTTGTTCCCTCTCTGGGAACTACAGATGTTCTGCTACGAGTGGATGCTTTGACTAATTTTACTCAACAGGCATTACAAGATTCTCAAAAAGCTATTTCAGCTCTTAATGCTGAACAAGCAGAAATTAGAAAGTTGGTCTTACAAAACAGATTGGCTTTAGATGTTCTGACAGCTGCACCAGGAACTTGTGCCATTATTCATACCCAATGCTGTACATATATATACCTGATATGAGCACTAATGTTACTCATTTTACTAAATGTATGAACAAGATGATTGAGGCTATGGATACTCCTGAAGCCTCAGTTGCCTCACTTTGGGAGATGTTAACTAGTTCCCCTTGGTGGAAAGCTATCTTAATTACAATAATTCTGATTGTTCTCTTTTTGCTGTTTACTTCCTTTATCTGTAACTGTGTATTTAGATTTGCTTTTAGTCGCATGAAGGCTTTTAAGTTACAGATGGTTGTCCAAACTCCTACGAGTGCCAGACTCCTCCAACTATTACTTGGGGCCCTTGGATCAGAAACCCTCAATATGAGGGTGAGGAGAATATGTTGCCTCATCAATTTAGGGACAAAACCCAATTCGAAGGAGTTATGGAATGAGAATGAACCCCCTTTCCCTAGGCAACATAATTCTCCTAAAAGAAAAGGGGAGAATGAGAGAGTCAATTCCTAGGCAGATTGATAAGAAGTTCAGGGTCCCCAAGGGGGAGAAAGTGGTCTGGGGCTCTTGAAGTGGAGATTGGAAGTCTAGAATTCTCAAGGAGGAGAAAAGGACAAACTTTTTTTTTTTTTTCTCCTGGCTTCTTTGCTAAGCTAAGTCACTTCAGTCGTGTCCGACTCTGTGCAACCCCATAGATGGCAGCCCACCAGGCTCCCCCGTCCCTGGGATTCTCCAAGCAAGAACACCGCAGTGGGTTGCCATTTCCTTCTCCAATGCAAGAAAGTGAAAGTGAAGTTGCTCAGTCGTGTCCAACCCTCAGCGACCTCATGGACTGCAGCCTTCCAGATTCCCCCATCCATGGGATTTTCCAGGCAAGAGTACTGGAGTGGGATGCCATTGCCTTAGTCAATTACACAACTCAGTTTAAACTCTGTACTAGGGATTATACAACAATGTATCTGGCTGGAGAACAGTTTCTCCTTCCTGAAAACCTTCTGACTAATCCTGATATTTTAGAATGTTTATTATGGGAGGAGGTCTGGAGGATCTTCCTATTGTTAAATTCTAATCCTGTTATCCTAAAATGTAAATTGTTGGAGTAGGTCTGGTAAAATTTTCGCAAACTTGAGACATTCTTTTGATTCATTATAATAACTAATTAAAAAGTATATAACTCCATTGCTAACACTAGCAAGGGGGTACTCTTTCTGCCCCCTTCTGATGTCTATGTCAGAAGCTTTCTTTATCCCTTTTATACTTTAATAAAACTCTATTGTACAAAAGCTCTGAGCAATCAAGCCTCGTCACTAGCCCTGGATTGAATTTCTTCTCTTCCGGAGGCCAAGAATCCCAGCGTTTTTTTGTTTTTTTTGTTTTGTTTTGTTTTTTTTTGTGGATTAGCAACAACCTTTCACTTGCCAAGTTTAAACTCCAACTCAGTGTCCATAGTCAGAGAAGGGAGAGCTAAGAGACTCAGGCTGCCCAGCATCATTATCCTCTGGAGGCAGCCACCCCTNTCTTCTTTTCACAGCTATTTGTAAGGCCTTCCCAGAGAGCCATTTTGCTTTTTTGCATTTCTTTTCCATGTAGATGGTCTTGATCCCTATCTCTTGTACAGTGCCAGGAACCGCAGTCCATAGTTCATCAGGCACTCTATTTATCAGATCTAGTCCCTTACATCTATTTCTCACTTCCACTGTATAATCATAAGGGATTTGATTTAGGTCATACCTGAATGGTCTAGTGATTTTCCCTACTTTCTTCAATTTAAGTCTGAATTTGGCAATTAGGAGCTCATGATCTGAGCCACAGATAGCTCCCGGTCTTATTTTTGCTGATTGTATAGAGCTTCTCCATCTTTGACTGCAAAGAATTTAATCAATCTGATTTCAGTGTTGACCATCTGGTGATGACCATGTGTAGAGTCTTCTCTTGTATTGTTGGAAGAGGATATTTGCTATGACCATTGCATTCACTTGGCAAAACGCTATGAAAACTTGAAAGAATATTATAAAAACATGTGAAGTTTGTCAGAAAAATAACCCAAAGCATGGAAAGCTAGCAAAATCTGGATTACAATGAACTGGAAAATATCCTGGAGAGGACTGGGAAATTGATTTTACTCATACGCCAAAAGCTAACAGATATTCATGCTTACAAGTTTGGGTGGATACTTTTACTAGATAGATTGATGCTTTTCCCTGTCGTGGTGAACAGGCTAAGGAGGTTGTGATGATTTTAATCCATGAAATTATCCTCAGATTTGGGCTGCCATGGAGCCTTCAGAGTGACAACGGCTCCACCTTTAAAGCTGCTGTAACTCAGGGGGTATCTAAAGCTCTAGGAATAGAAGGTCACTTATAGTGTTTCTGGAGACTCTAATCCTCAGGAAAGTTTGAAAAGGCTAATGACATTATCAAAAGACATCTGTGCAAATTAACTCAATAGACTCAGGACTATTGGATTAAAGTTCTACCCATAGCTTTAATGAGGGCTCGGACTGCCCCCCAAAAGAAGGGACTATCCCCCTTTGAATGTATTTATAAAAGGACTTTCTTACGCACAGACATTGTTATAGACCCTGAAGCCTTGGAATTAACTAGGTAAGTAACTCAGCTCTCAGCTTTTCAACAGACATTAACAAAACTCTGGGAGATGACCTCTGTCTGACCCAGCCTCTGGGTCAAGCAAGCCTCTCTTTGAGCCAGGAACCAAGGTCTTCATAAAAACACTGGGATCAGGGGACCAATGCCTCAAGCCCCTCTGAGAAGGCCCTTACCAGGTTACTCTTTCTTCTCCCACAGCTGTCAAAGTGTCAGGAATTGATTCGTGGATACATCACACTCGAGTTAAGAGGTGGCACCCTGACCAGAACTAAGTGATGTCATTTTGTCTTTACTTTCTATGCTCCGACTTTGTACTTTTCAGATGGGCCTGATAATCTAATGTGAACCTACTTCTGCTGACTCTAAAAACCTTGAGTCTGCCATTTGATCCTCAAGACAATGCCTTCCTCTCCTGGGCTCCTTCCTATGCTACATCCCACAATCGGTCTAACTGCTGGGTCTGCAGAGTGCTCCCCTCTTCATCAGTGAAAAGCTTCCCATGGTGGACATATCCACTTCAAGAAAAAGACTTTCTCCAAGTCTGTGAATAACTTCAACAACAATCATATGTGATGCCTCTTCTTAATCTGATGACATCTAACAACCCTAAAATGAACCAGGGCAACACTTGTAGTTTAATTATGGACATAACGTGACTTTTAATTTTGATTATACATTGTCTCAGTTTAATGACTATTTCGCTACACATAAGGTAAATGGGTCTAGATCTAATGGTTTTTTACCTGATGTTTATCAGATACAGGATGGGGTTATATGGCTAACTCCTGGAAAAGGACGTCTAATATCTATTGCCCCTATATGCTGGGAACAAATAGAGCCATCCCCAGAAGTTAGTCAACAACTTAATTATAATGATTGGAAACAATTGGGATTTTTGCCTCAGGAAATAAGCAATGTAATCATTCCCATGTTTTCCAAACCTGATTCAGGTCCTCCCTTTGCCTGGCCAGGTACTGATTGGGACTGGATATCTCAGTCATGCTGGCTTGCTCCAAACAAGACCTATTGGATATGTGGCTCTTACCTATGGGCATGGCTTCCCCCTGATTGGATAGGGAGATGCACCTTAGGTCTAGCTTTTATTCATGGTTTTATATTTTCAGAGCTTTCAAAAAAGCCTGCTAATTTACCACACCTTAAAACTCGGTGGGCAAGGTCTATATTTCACTGGTATGATTTGGCTGCAGTGTTTGTTCCCTCTCTGGGAACTACAGATGTTCTGCTACGAGTGGATGCTTTGACTAATTTTACTCAACAGGCATTACAAGATTCTCAAAAAGCTATTTCAGCTCTTAATGCTGAACAAGCAGAAATTAGAAAGTTGGTCTTACAAAACAGATTGGCTTTAGATGTTCTGACAGCTGCACCAGGAACTTGTGCCATTATTCATACCCAATGCTGTACATATATATACCTGATATGAGCACTAATGTTACTCATTTTACTAAATGTATGAACAAGATGATTGAGGCTATGGATACTCCTGAAGCCTCAGTTGCCTCACTTTGGGAGATGTTAACTAGTTCCCCTTGGTGGAAAGCTATCTTAATTACAATAATTCTGATTGTTCTCTTTTTGCTGTTTACTTCCTTTATCTGTAACTGTGTATTTAGATTTGCTTTTAGTCGCATGAAGGCTTTTAAGTTACAGATGGTTGTCCAAACTCCTACGAGTGCCAGACTCCTCCAACTATTACTTGGGGCCCTTGGATCAGAAACCCTCAATATGAGGGTGAGGAGAATATGTTGCCTCATCAATTTAGGGACAAAACCCAATTCGAAGGAGTTATGGAATGAGAATGAACCCCCTTTCCCTAGGCAACATAATTCTCCTAAAAGAAAAGGGGAGAATGAGAGAGTCAATTCCTAGGCAGATTGATAAGAAGTTCAGGGTCCCCAAGGGGGAGAAAGTGGTCTGGGGCTCTTGAAGTGGAGATTGGAAGTCTAGAATTCTCAAGGAGGAGAAAAGGACAAACTTTTTTTTTTTTTTCTCCTGGCTTCTTTGCTAAGCTAAGTCACTTCAGTCGTGTCCGACTCTGTGCAACCCCATAGATGGCAGCCCACCAGGCTCCCCCGTCCCTGGGATTCTCCAAGCAAGAACACCGCAGTGGGTTGCCATTTCCTTCTCCAATGCAAGAAAGTGAAAGTGAAGTTGCTCAGTCGTGTCCAACCCTCAGCGACCTCATGGACTGCAGCCTTCCAGATTCCCCCATCCATGGGATTTTCCAGGCAAGAGTACTGGAGTGGGATGCCATTGCCTTAGTCAATTACACAACTCAGTTTAAACTCTGTACTAGGGATTATACAACAATGTATCTGGCTGGAGAACAGTTTCTCCTTCCTGAAAACCTTCTGACTAATCCTGATATTTTAGAATGTTTATTATGGGAGGAGGTCTGGAGGATCTTCCTATTGTTAAATTCTAATCCTGTTATCCTAAAATGTAAATTGTTGGAGTAGGTCTGGTAAAATTTTCGCAAACTTGAGACATTCTTTTGATTCATTATAATAACTAATTAAAAAGTATATAACTCCATTGCTAACACTAGCAAGGGGGTACTCTTTCTGCCCCCTTCTGATGTCTATGTCAGAAGCTTTCTTTATCCCTTTTATACTTTAATAAAACTCTATTGTACAAAAGCTCTGAGCAATCAAGCCTCGTCACTAGCCCTGGATTGAATTTCTTCTCTTCCGGAGGCCAAGAATCCCAGCGTTTTTTTGTTTTTTTTGTTTTGTTTTGTTTTTTTTTGTGGATTAGCAACAACCTTTCACTTGCCAAGTTTAAACTCCAACTCAGTGTCCATAGTCAGAGAAGGGAGAGCTAAGAGACTCAGGCTGCCCAGCATCATTATCCTCTGGAGGCAGCCACCCCTCGCCCATTCCCTGACTAGAATGGACATGCTGACCACAGGCCTGCAGCTTTCTCTGTCTGACCAAGGTGTAGGGGTGTTTTCTGAGAACAGGAGTAGCTAGTTGCACTGAGCGGGGTGTGTGATGCCCCAGGCTACACTGAGTCCCCAGCAGCCTTACAAAAAGTCTGAACCTATTAAAGATATCATGTAACATAAATGTATGGTTTTATTTGGGAAAAAAAAAAAATCTTTGACAAAGGAGCCAAGAATATTAAATGGGAAAAGACAGTCTCTTAAGCAAGTTGTGTTGGGAAAACTGGACTGCTATGTGTAAATCAGTGAAGTTAGAACATATCCTCAGAGCATACACAAAGATAAGCTGGAAGTTAGAAAAAGAGTACAGAGGTAAATATGACAAGACACTATAAAACTCCCAGAAAAGAACATAGGCAAAACATTCTCTGACATAAATCATACCAATGTTTTCTTAGGTCAGTCTCTGAAGGCAATAGAAATAAGAGCAAAAATAAATGGGACCTAATCAAACTTACAAGCTTTTTCACAGAAAACAAAACAAAACAAAACAAAACGAAAAGGTAACCTATGGAGTAGGTAAAAATCTTTGCAAATGATGTGACTGACAAACGTTTAATTTCCAAAATATACAAACAGCTCATATGACTCAACAACAATAGCAAAAGAACAACCTAGTCAAAAAAATGGGCAGAAGATGTAAAGACATTTCTCCAAAGAAGACCTACAGATGGTTAAAATGCACATGAAGAGATGCTCAACACTACTTATTATTAGAGAAATGCAAATAAAATCTACAATGAGGTAGCATCCCACACCAGTCAGAATGCCCATCCTTAAAGTCTACAAATGACAAATGCTGGAGAAGGTGTGGAGAAAAGGGAATCCTCCTACACTGTTGGTGGGGTTGTATGTTAATGCAGACACTATGGAAAATAGTGTGGAGATTCCTAAGAAAACTAAAAATAGAATTAACAATACTATATGATCCATCAATCCTACTCTTGGGCATATTTCTGGGCAAAGTTATAATTCAAAATGACAGATGCACTCCTATGTTCATAGTAGCACTATGCACAATAGTCAAGACATGGAAATGCACTAAATGTCCATCAGCAGATAAATAGAAAAAGTTGTGGTAGATATATACAATGGAATAGTACTCATCCACGAAAAGAATGAAATAAGGTCATTTGCTGCAACACAAATGCAACTAGAAAGTATCACACTAAGTAAAGGAGGTCAGAAAGAGAAAGATATCATATTCCATCACTAATATATGGACTCTAAATCATAAAACAAATGAATCTATCTATGAAGCAGAAACAGAATCACATAGAGAACAGACTTGTGTTTGCCATGGGGGAGGAGGGTGAGAGGAATCAGACTAGGAGTTTTGGGTTAGTAGGTGCAAATTATCACATATAAAAACAATGGACACCAAGATCTTACTGTATAGCATAGGGAACTATACTCAATACCCTGAAATAAACCATAATGGAAAAGAATATAATATATATGCATATAAACATATGTATGTATAACTGAGTCATTTTGCTATACAGCAGAAATAAATGAAGTGAAGTGAAGTCGCTCAGTCGTGTCCAACTCTTTGCAACCCCATGGACTGTAGCCTACCAGGCTTTTCAGTCCATGAGATTTTCCAGGCAAGAGTACTGGAGTGCGTTGCCATTGCCTNATTTTGCTATACAGCAGAAATAAATGAAGTGAAGTGAAGTCGCTCAGTCGTGTCCAACTCTTTGCAACCCCATGGACTGTAGCCTACCAGGCTTTTCAGTCCATGAGATTTTCCAGGCAAGAGTACTGGAGTGCGTTGCCATTGCCTTCTCCAGGGGATCTTCCCGACCCAGGGATCGAACCCGTGTCTCCCACATTGTAGGCAGACGCTTTACCATCTGAGCCACCAGGGAAGCCCATACAACCCTGTAAATCATTTTTTAAAAAGTAATCTTAATAATTCAGGGAAACACTCAGACAACAGAAATTATTGAATAATTATATTTACTGTCCAAATTCACCCAATAAAAGTCAATCCTCTATTAATTTTAAGAAGGAAATGGAA
>SJYW01056560.1:20342-32329 GCA_006410735.1 Raphicerus campestris
CTGCTGCCCTAGGGGAGAAGACGCACGATCTGATCGGGGTGTCGGAGCTCATCATGTCCACGGCCATACAGGGCGTGCTGTTCTGCCTGTTGGGGGCCCAGCCGTTGCTGGTGGTCGGCTTCTCGGGGCCCCTACTGGTCTTCGAGGAGGCCTTCTTCTCGGTGAGTGGCCACAGGCTGTTGCTGGTTCCTCCTGCCCGGCTCAGCTCCTGCTCCCCTTCCCCTCTGCCCTAACGCTGCCCCCACCACTCCTCAGGAGCCCCCAGGCTCTGAGCCTGACTCCACCCACCCCCTCGCCCTGCCTGCCCCAGTTCTGCAGGAGCAACAACCTGGAGTACCTGGTGGGCCGCGTATGGATCGGCCTCTGGCTGGTGCTGCTGGCCCTGCTCATGGTGGCCCTGGAGGGCAGCTTCCTGGTGCGCTTCGTCTCCCGTTTCACCCAGGAGATCTTTGCCTTCCTCATCTCTCTCATCTTCATCTACGAGACCTTCTACAAGCTGGTGAAGGTGGGTAGGGCCCCCGTGGGACCTGGCCCGCGAAGGAGCAGGGGGCCTCCTTGCCCCTGGGTTCTCCACGTATGAGGCCTATTGCCAGCACACACACCGGGACTTCAGATCAGTCTCGAAGACTCACATAGTTTTAATAACAAAGGTGATGTGTGCTTTTGATAAGGTGGCAGAGGATCCAGAAAGTCAGAGGGAAAGGCCCCCAGGTTGACAGAGACGCCCTCACGCCTGGGTCAGGGTCAGGGCCAGATGTGTCCCCAGGGTTCACCATGCCCCGCTGGATGCTCCTCCAGGCCTCTCTGGAGCCTCCCTCCCAGCTTCCTTCCCCAGTTAGACCAGCCCCGTCTCTGAACCCCTAGTGGTCTTGTGTCCCCATCTGTTCCCCTCAGTCATGTTCTTAATCAAGACAAGCTCCTTGAGGGTAGGCTGACCACCCTGGGCCTGCCTGTCCCAACTCAGCAGACAGACCAGTCCCAGACCTCTGGCCAGTTAAGCGTATGGAGTCCTTTGTTCTCTCCCCAGATCTTCCAGGAGCACCCCCTCCATGGCTGTTCCGTCTCCAACAGCTCCGAGGCAGGCAGTGGCGAGAACGCCACATGGCCCAGGGCAGGAGCCACGCTGGGGCCAAGGAATGAGAGCTCAGCCAGGCTGCCCGGGCAGGGCAGGCCCCGAGGCCAGCCCAACACCGCCCTGCTGTCGCTGGTTCTCATGGCCGGCACCTTCTTCATCGCCTTCTTCCTGCGCAAATTCAAGAATAGCCGGTTCTTCCCCGGCCGGGTGTGTGGGCTGGCGGGCCCGAGGGAAGAGTAGAGCCCCTGGGCGGGGGAAGGAAGGGGGCAACTTGCAGTCCGGCCCTTACGGCGGTGTGGGGCCTCTGAGCGCGGTGCTTGCCCACAGGTACGGCGTGTGATTGGGGACTTCGGGGTGCCCATCGCCATCCTCGTCATGGTGCTTGTGGATTACTGTATTGAGGACACCTACACTCAGGTATGGTGGCATGCACGTGGTGGTGAGGGGGCACCAGACTCCAGGCCCTCAGGACCAGAGCTGCTGCTAAGCCAGGCAGACGCCAGGCCTCTCCCACAGCACTCGCTCAGTGTCCCCCCAGCCCCAGTACAAGTCAGGGAACGCCCTCCCTCCCCCACCCAAGGTTCACCTGTCCCAGCCCCACCCTCTGCCCTGCAGAAGCTGAGCGTGCCCAGCGGCTTCTCAGTGACAGCCCCAGAGAAGCGGGGCTGGGTCATCAACCCCCTGGGGGAGAAGAGCGCCTTCCCCGTGTGGATGATGGTTGCCAGCCTGCTGCCCGCCATCTTGGTCTTCATCCTTATCTTCATGGAGACACAGATCACCACGTGAGTGGTCCTGGCAGAGGGGTCGCTGTGCAGACAGGGATGACCTGCTGCATGGGTGGGCTGGAACCCCCAGCAGGCTGGCTGCTGGAGTCTGTAGACAACAGAGAATCCCACTGAAATGTGCCTACACGGGCACAGTGCACGCTGGGCGCTGTCCAGGGGGTGGGGAGTGGCCATGAGATAGGACTCCGCTCCATGATGGAGCCCTCGTCCTGAAGGGGATGGGCAGGGACCTCCAGAAACAGGAGGAGGTGACTGCCTGGGTGCTCTGCAAAGACCCAGTTGTCTGCCGAGCTGGGCCAGGGGCCTGGGGCTTAGGGCGTGCCTGTCCCCTTTCAGGCTGATCATCTCCAAGAAGGAGCGCATGCTTCAGAAGGGTTCTGGCTTCCACCTGGACCTGCTGCTCATCGTGGCCATGGGCGGCATCTGTGCCCTCTTTGGCTTGCCCTGGTTGGCCGCCGCCACTGTCCGCTCCGTCACGCACGCCAACGCACTCACAGTCATGAGCAAGGCGGTGGCGCCCGGGGACAAGCCCAAGATCCAGGAGGTCAAGGAGCAGCGGGTGACAGGGCTGCTGGTGGCCCTGCTCGTGGGTATGTTCGCCTCTCCCCCACGGCCTTCGCAGAGGTGTCTCGTGGCCGTGGCCGTGGCCGCTGCGGGTGGAGGGGTGGAGCGCCCCAGGGCCAGCTGTTCCTCCCCCTCGCCCCGCAGGCCTCTCCTTGGTCATCGGGGATCTGCTCCGGCAGATCCCCCTGGCTGTGCTCTTCGGGATTTTCCTGTACATGGGCGTGACCTCCCTGAACGGGATCCAGTTCTATGAGCGGCTGCACCTGCTGCTCATGCCACCCAAACACCACCCAGACGTCACCTACGTCAAGAAGGTGAGACCTGGCTGGGAAGGGCCCCACACCTCTCCCCCCACCACCCAGTCTGTGTGGGTCACCCTCCGGCCCCCCACGTATCCACTCTGGCAGACCTGGCTCCCGTAAGCACACAGGCAGGCACTTCCACCTGCCCCTGCGGATGGGAGAGGGACCGTCATCCTCTGTTCGCGGCAGGCTCGGACGGCCCTCCCGGGCCGCGGCTCACCCTTCTCACCCTGCGTCACTCCGCCCCCAGGTCCGGACCCTGCGTATGCACCTGTTCACCGCCCTGCAGCTGCTCTGCCTGGCCGTGCTCTGGGCTGTCATGTCCACCGCAGCCTCCCTGGCCTTCCCCTTCATCCTCATCCTCACGGTGCCGCTCCGCATGGTGGTGCTGACTCGCATCTTCACCGAGCGGGAGATGAAATACGTAAGGCCTCCGCTCCTCCCCAGCCTCACCTGGCCCCCCCAAGTGGTCTTGCTGAGAGGTCGCCCACCTCCCTCTGTCTTCTCTCCCACAGCTGGATGCTAACGAGGCAGAACCGGTGTTCGACGAGCGGGAGGGTGTGGACGAGTACAACGAGATGCCCATGCCTGTGTAACTGCCGCCTAGACGGACAGCCAAGCAATGGACGGACAGCGGGAATGGGCTGGGGTTGGGGGGTGCTCTCCCCATTCTCCTCCCTCCTCGTTTTTATTTAAGTGAATAATTTAAGGCCCTCCCCCACCCCCAGCAGTAAAGTGCTTCAGCCCCCACCTATCCCTGGTCTTCTGTGTGTGTCAGTGTCAGTGAGTGTGAATGGGAAACGTGGGGGATCCCAGCCCACCCGTCACAGAAGCAAAGCGTGCGATGGGGAAGGAAAGGGACTTTAATGACAAGTCAAAGCAGAGGGAAGCAAAGTGCAAATTGTCCACCCCCACGAGGGGGCTATCCTGAGCCCGTGTGCACCCCTCAGCCCCCTTCAGGTCCCCAGCGGAGGCCAAGGGCCTGGAGCTTCTGCCTCAGGTAGCTCTTGAGCTGGGGCAGGCCTCTCTGGGACTCCAGTTCTTCAAAGGGTAGCTGCGGGGGGCGGAGGACAGAGTTCGTCATCCCTGTGGGCTGGGGAACTGGCAGCCCGGTCAGAGTGGGGGCGTGGCAGGGGCGGCGAGGCGAGGCGGGGCGTGGGGTGGGGCTGCGGGCGGGGTGAGGGGCTGGGCCTCACCGGCAAGAGCTGATACCCCATCAGGCCCAGGTGCCGCTCCCGCAGGGCTCGGGAGCCCAGCAGCACTCGGCCGTCCCGACAGAAGTGCCAGCGCTCCCGCAGCATCAGCACCACCCTGGAGAGGAAGGGACTACGGCTCAGGCACTATGCGCGGGGGTCGGGGAGGCTCTCCCAGGCTCCCGCCTTACCTTTGGGCAGGGTCCCGGGTGGCACGGGGACAGGACCTGGGAGGGTACGGCAGGAAGGGGTCTTGGGCTCTCACGGGCAGCACCGAGCCGCAGCTGCTGACACACAGCAGGAAGTCTGCGGGGCCGGGAGAGAAAGAGCCACTGGCTTCCGGCGGAGGCTCTGCTTTCCGGGGGCTCGCCGGCCCACCCGCAGCTCACCTGTGCTGTAGCCTGGAGGCACGGTCAGGTCCTGCCGGTATTTCTCCTCCCCCAGCAGCTGGCGCAGCCCCTCTGCTACTATGTCCTTGTGGCTGAGGGAAGAGGAGTCCGGCTCAGAAGGCCCCCAGGGCACTCGTTTTAGCTTGGTCCCACCTACTTCCACACCCAGGCTGGGAAATGGCCTTTGGGGCTTAGCTTTCTGGTGACCAGGAGCACAGCAGCATAGACAGCTCAGGGTCCCCCAGGCCTGTCTACCTTGCCGGCTGACCCCTTCTCTCCCCAGCTGCCCACCCACCTGTACTTGCAGCGGGCACGGTCAGTGATGAGTGGCTGGGGGAAGATGGGCACTTGCTGCCTTCGGGGAAGGCGGGCACCCTGATATCCTGGGAGCTCCAGCTCCACTGCCGTGTCTAGCAGGGAGAGGTAGCGCCGCACAATCAGGGCATGAGGGGTGCCTGTGGGGAAAGCAGGACGAGGCTTACTGGGATGCAGACCCTCACTCCTGCTTTCCCCAGCAACCCGGCCCTCCAGGACATAGCCAGCCCCCCAAGTCTGCGCACCACTGACATGGTTGATGAAACCAGGGGAAAAGACAAAGTGCAGGGCTCGGAAGGGCAGGCACCGCAGCTGACACAGTGACATCAAGATGTTGACAGTTGCCAGGGGGGCCACCCCTGCTTCCCGAGCCAGGATCCTCTCAAGGCAGGGCATAAACTGCTGCTCCAGAGGCACGTAGTTCAGCCGCCCAAAGGGCAGGACCAACTTCTGTACCACCTGTGGGGCAAAGAGCAGCCCATCACCCAGGGGGAAGGTTCTCCGGTCTTCTTTACAAGCGGAACCTCAGGGAGACTTGGCCTGCACGCTGATGACGTCACTGGAAAGGCAGGACAGTCCCTCTACAGCACAGATGCTGAACAGCATAAGCTCTGCTCAAGCCCCACGTGGCCAGGCTCCAAACAAGCAGACAGGGCTGTGGCTTCTGGCCCTGAAGACTTGGTGGAGTGGGATCGACCAAGCTAAGACAGTGGCTAAGGGTGTTTGGAGAAGTGCAGAGAACCAGGTGTACCTAGTGGGGAGTTGGACAAGCCAGTGGGGGTTTGAGCCAAGGTGGTACCCCAGGGGAGAGGCCAGAGAGCCTAGGTAGGTGGTCTGCTGCAGGAAGCAGCAGCCAATCAAGTGGACAAGGTGAGGGGGTGGGGGCTGGGCCTGCTGCGGTGTCTGAGGGCCGCTAGGAGAGGAGCTTGGGAAGCTGAGAGGCAATCCCACCTTGCTATTGAGCTGGGCTTCCTGAACCACCAGGAAGTGGGCAATGGCTTCCAGAAGCTGGGGCTCCCTCAACCGGTGGCGGGCCAAGTGCTGGGCTAGGAGCACCATCACGTGGGGAGTCAGTTCCTCAGGTCTGGCCTCTGTGAAGAACAGCTTATCACACTGGACCCTCAGGCCAGACCCGGGCGAGATTCCAGCAGATACTGCCTGCCTCCACCCCCCCATCACCTGTCCCCCGCTCTGGCACCTGCCAAGCTGCGGATGAGGTGCTGCTGAGGACGCCGCTGGAAACGGGGACAGCTTAGAGCGGCTTCCAACCTTNGGGCGGGGTGAGGGGCTGGGCCTCACCGGCAAGAGCTGATACCCCATCAGGCCCAGGTGCCGCTCCCGCAGGGCTCGGGAGCCCAGCAGCACTCTGCCGTCCCGACAGAAGTGCCAGCGCTCCCGCAGCATCAGCACCACCCTGGAGAGGAAGGGACTACGGCTCAGGCACTATGCGCGGGGGTCGGGGAGGCTCTCCCAGGCTCCCGCCTTACCTTTGGGCAGGGTCCCGGGTGGCACGGGGACAGGACCTGGGAGGGTACGGCAGGAAGGGGTCTTGGGCTCTCACGGGCAGCACCGAGCCGCAGCTGCTGACACACAGCAGGAAGTCTGCGGGGCCGGGAGAGAAAGAGCCACTGGCTTCCGGCGGAGGCTCTGCTTTCCGGGGGCTCGCCGGCCCACCCGGAGCTCACCTGTGCTGTAGCCTGGAGGCACGGTCAGGTCCTGCCGGTATTTCTCCTCCCCCAGCAGCTGGCGCAGCCCCTCTGCTACTATGTCCTTGTGGCTGAGGGAAGAGGAGTCCGGCTCAGAAGGCCCCCAGGGCACTCGTTTTAGCTTGGTCCCACCTACTTCCACACCCAGGCTGGGAAATGGCCTTTGGGGCTTAGCTTTCTGGTGACCAGGAGCACAGCAGCATAGACAGCTCAGGGTCCCCCAGGCCTGTCTACCTTGCCGGCTGACCCCTTCTCTCCCCAGCTGCCCACCCACCTGTACTTGCAGCGGGCACGGTCAGTGATGAGTGGCTGGGGGAAGATGGGCACTTGCTGCCTTCGGGGAAGGCGGGCACCCTGATATCCTGGGAGCTCCAGCTCCACTGCCGTGTCTAGCAGGGAGAGGTAGCGCCGCACAATCAGGGCATGAGGGGTGCCTGTGGGGAAAGCAGGACGAGGCTTACTGGGATGCAGACCCTCACTCCTGCTTTCCCCAGCAACCCGGCCCTCCAGGACATAGCCAGCCCCCCAAGTCTGCGCACCACTGACATGGTTGATGAAACCAGGGGAAAAGACAAAGTGCAGGGCTCGGAAGGGCAGGCACCGCAGCTGACACAGTGACATCAAGATGTTGACAGTTGCCAGGGGGGCCACCCCTGCTTCCCGAGCCAGGATCCTCTCAAGGCAGGGCATAAACTGCTGCTCCAGAGGCACGTAGTTCAGCCGCCCAAAGGGCAGGACCAACTTCTGTACCACCTGTGGGGCAAAGAGCAGCCCATCACCCAGGGGGAAGGTTCTCCGGTCTTCTTTACAAGCGGAACCTCAGGGAGACTTGGCCTGCACGCTGATGACGTCACTGGAAAGGCAGGACAGTCCCTCTACAGCACAGATGCTGAACAGCATAAGCTCTGCTCAAGCCCCACGTGGCCAGGCTCCAAACAAGCAGACAGGGCTGTGGCTTCTGGCCCTGAAGACTTGGTGGAGTGGGATCGACCAAGCTAAGACAGTGGCTAAGGGTGTTTGGAGAAGTGCAGAGAACCAGGTGTACCTAGTGGGGAGTTGGACAAGCCAGTGGGGGTTTGAGCCAAGGTGGTACCCCAGGGGAGAGGCCAGAGAGCCTAGGTAGGTGGTCTGCTGCAGGAAGCAGCAGCCAATCAAGTGGACAAGGTGAGGGGGTGGGGGCTGGGCCTGCTGCGGTGTCTGAGGGCCGCTAGGAGAGGAGCTTGGGAAGCTGAGAGGCAATCCCACCTTGCTATTGAGCTGGGCTTCCTGAACCACCAGGAAGTGGGCAATGGCTTCCAGAAGCTGGGGCTCCCTCAACCGGTGGCGGGCCAAGTGCTGGGCTAGGAGCACCATCACGTGGGGAGTCAGTTCCTCAGGTCTGGCCTCTGTGAAGAACAGCTTATCACACTGGACCCTCAGGCCAGACCCGGGCGAGATTCCAGCAGACACTGCCTGCCTCCACCCCCCCATCACCTGTCCCCCGCTCTGGCACCTGCCAAGCTGCGGATGAGGTGCTGCTGAGGACGCCGCTGGAAACGGGGACAGCTTAGAGCGGCTTCCAACCTTTGCCCACCTCGAAGGACAGGCGGCAGAGGGGGCGGTGGCTTCGGAGGGAGGCGGAACCTTCGCTCCTGCTCCAGGGCGCACATCAGGGGCCCGTCTGATGGGAAGCCTGAGACAGAGGGTCAAAGGAGGCAGGGAAGAAGCTGCTCTGCTCTTCTACAATCCTGCAGTCTTAGTGAATCCTCAGTCCTTCTCATCTGTTTTCTGGGCTGGAAGATCTGCTACAGAGCACGCGGAAACACCAGAGAAATGGGAACTACCATGTGGATAAAAATATCACAACCGTCTGTGGGGAAGGCCTTATACAAAGAAGGCAGTAAAATCTCATCTCTTGCCAATGGTGATAAATTGCAGTGGCTCCCTAGGGCACTGTATTAGAAGAGACCTGGTGGCTCAGTGGTAAAGAATCCACCTGGCAATGCACAGGTTCGATCCCTGGGTCTGGAAGATCCCCTAGAGAAGGAAATGGCAACCCACTCCAGTATTCTTGCCTGAAGAATTCCATGGACAGAGGACCTGGCGGGCATGGTTCATGGGATTGCAGAAGAGCCAGACATGACTTAGCGACTAAACAACAACAAAAAGGGGTGGCACCTTAACCTAAGCTGCGACTCATGCTGCTTGACTCGTGATGACTGTCGTGGATACCGCAGAGCAGCATCAAGTGTGGCATCACTCAGCAAGTGTGCCGTTCCTGGCAAAGCTTGAGGTGGGCTCTGTCAGTGATCTCAGGGGGGTCTGCTACGGTTTCTCTATCCTTCCATTGACACCCACCCACCCATAGACACTGTCCTCACCCAGTAAGGCTGCAAGGTGCAGACACACGTGGATGGTGTGAATGTCAAAGGAGGGGCAGTTTCGGATGATGAGCTGACTCAAGTCCTGCAGTGTGGCCTGCTCCACAGGAGGGGGCTGCGGCAGAGACCCCAAGAGCTGGCTCAGACGACGAAGCGCCACAGGGTAGTGGTGGGCACGCACTTTGGTGGGGTTCTGCCCCAGCCAGCGCAGCAGCTCCCCAGGGCTCCTCGCCTGTTCCAGAAGCCGCTGCAACCCCTGCACAGGGCCTGCATGGGGGCCTCCTCCAGGAGGCCGGTGTTCTCCCCATTTGCTGGGTCCCAGACAGCAGGGCTGTACTGGTGGGAGCAGCAGCAAGCCAGACAGACGAGCACTGGAGGCCTGGGCAGAGAGCAGGACTCGAAGCATGGAGTTGGGTGCTGGAGACCCTGAGGGGTGGCCCAAAAAAGGGAGTGAGGTATTCTCCATAGGGGAGGAAGACCAACTCTCTATTCCTCACCTCGCTCCCCATCCAGAGGAGTCCGGGGTCAGAGCAACCCGTACTCTCTTCACCCTTCTTTGTGACTGCTCCAGTCCTCTTCCCCAACCCGCCCCTCTCTGACTCCTTCCAACCTTTGCGAGAGCAATCGGAATCCTTCAGAGTTCTCACGGAGGAATTTATACAGAGCAATTCCACATGCATCATCTCCTCCGATCCTCCTCTGACACGCCCGTGAGAAGGCAGGCAGGGGCTGGTACTATCTCGATTTCACAGGTGGAGAGACCAAGGCCCAGGGAGGCGAAGGGGGTTAAGGCAAGCCCCGAGGTCCCGAATCTGGTTAGTGGTCGCGCCCAGCCTGGAGCCCAGCTCGCCCCCACCCCCGACCACCTCCCCCTCCCGCAGGAGGCGGCGGCGGTACCGGAGGGTGGAGCGCGGGCTCCGTGGTCCTGGGTTCCATGCTGGGCGCTCCCACTTACCAGCTGCGTGACCTTGGACAAGTGGCTTCGGTCTCCCTGCCCAAGCCTTCTCGCCTGTGAAACGAGAACGCAGGGCCCACCTCGGAGGGCGCCCGTGGAGCCCGCGGGCGCGGCCTGCGCTACGGCGCGGAGTCGGCGGTGTCAAGGGGCCCCCCACACACACACCCCCACCCGCGGCCCGGGGGGAATGCCAGGAGACCGCGGTCGCGGTCGCCAACACCAACTCCCGCCGCCCTTCCCCGCGGCCCGCCCCGCAGGCGCCACCCCTACATGACTCCCCAGGCCCCGCGCAGGTCGCTCCCTCAGTCGGTCTCGGGGCCCGGGAGCCGGGCTCCCCCCGCGGCCTCCTCATCAGGGGGCCACCGAGTCCTCCATCTTCCCGGCAGCCCCCGAACCGCGCGGCTCGGACGCCAATCGCCGCGCCAAGTAGGTCCTCTGCCAGCAAAGACGTGGCTCCCGGCAGGCCCCGCGCGCCCCACCCCCTGCTTCCGGGAAGCTGCGCGCGCGCGCGCGCGCGCGCGCGCGGCGCCGGGGTGGGGCGGGGCCAAAGAACTGGGGCGGGGAAGGGGCGGAGCAGAGGCGGGGCCAAAGGGCTGGGGGATGAGATTGGGGTGCAGAGGAGTCAGCAGCGGTTGGCCTGGGCGGGCAGGACAGGGCGAAGCATCTGGCCCACCCCTTTTCTCCCAGTGGGGGAGTGCTCCCCGAAGCCCCCTTCCCCCGCGACCCACACACGCAGACACTAGGCCAAGAGTGAAAACTTCACAGTTATTTAATCTGCACGTGTTCCAGAAAGCCCCCTCCACCCATCCCGACTCCCCTTCTCCAGCCCCTCTCAGGCCTCGGGCCCCCAAACCAGCCAAAGAGTGATGGGGACTAAGAGGTACCCAGGTCCTCAGGCTGAGCCCTAAGGGCCCAGGGGCGTGGCCCCGCTCTGTCCAGGGCCAAGGCAACGACAGCAGCTGTCTGACCCGGGGTAGCCCACTGTCAGGGGGTGCTGAGGGCCAGCTGCCCCGGGAGGTGGCCCAGAGCCATGAAGGTCACAGGGAGGGGCCTCCGCCGACCCTCGGAGTGCTCTGCCGCGCAGCGCTGGGCTCCAGGGTAGCGGGAAGAGGCAGGTCGGAGAGGTGGGCCTGGGCAGACAGCAGCTCCCACCTTGTCGTGGCGAGCAAGGTCCCAAGAGGCCGGCGGCATGGCCAAGAGCCCGCGGAGGCACTACGGGCGGTACATGGCAAAGGCCAGGAGGCTGAGGAGCAGGGTGAAGCCGGCCAGACCCAGAGTGGCGGTCAGGGGAAAGAAGGGCCGGTACTGGATCTGGCAGTACCACAGCAGAAGCAGCAGCAGAAGGAGCAGGGGCAGCAGCAGGCTGCCTACTTCCAGCCCTGAGGGGCCTGGCTCGGACCCGGGTGGGCAGGGCGGGAGGGGGGGACCCACCCGTGTGGACACGTGACAGTGGAGGACACAGTTGGGAGGGAGGTGAAGGCTGCCCAGGGTCTGGGTGTCGTCTCCTAGTAGCTGCCCTTGGTAGATGAGTCGCACGTGCTGTTCCCGGCCGGGAAACTGGGTCCTGAGGAGAGAGGGACCTGGGTAATAGAGCGAGTCTCAGGCACTCCTGGCCCCTGGTCCGAAACAACTCTCCTACCCTCACCACTGGCCTCCACGGAGTGTGTGTGTAGGGGGGGCCCTCCTGCTTCAGGGGAGCAATACAGTGTGTGACTAGGGGCCTCAGTTTCCTTATCTATAAGAGAATTTCCAGGATCTCTGCTGGCCCTTCTAGGACTGTGATCATCCCCACCCCACTCTTTAGCACTTCCTTCCTGTCATCCTCCCGGCTTACCTTTTCAGGGCGCCAATGGTGTCGTGGGGCCAGGCTCTGGCCACTTGCTCAGAATCGTTGAGGAATTTCAGCCGAAGTACAAGGGGCTCCTGGGGGGAGTCTGGAGGTGGCGGTGTTGCTGCGAGCCCCACGCCGGGTTCTGGTGGTGCCGCCTGACCTCGGTGTCTCAGGCCAGGGGTCTCAGCTCCTGGGGCCTCCCCTCTGATGCTGTCCATGACCGCCATGGCTTCGCTGGGCTGTGTTGGTGTTGGGTTCCCTGACGGCTGGGGCAGTGGATCGGCGCCCTCGGCAGTGTGCGTTGAGACCCAGGCGAGAGCCAGCACCAGAAGGCAGGCAAGCACCGAGAAAAGGATGGTCACCTCATCACCTACCCCTTCAATCAGGGCCATGGCACCTGCCTTGCCCGCCACGCTACCAAGCTGGAGAGGCACAAAGAACCCATGAGGGGCTGGCTCACCCACCAAGAGCCCTCTAAACTTCAGGGGGCCCCGGGGCCCCTGACCCCACCC
>SJYW01056564.1:0-23107 GCA_006410735.1 Raphicerus campestris
GTGTGAGCTCCTTAAGCATATAACAATCAGCTCATTTACTAGGTTCTTTTGGCCTCTTGAACGAAATCCTGAGTTTCCAGATTCCCTGAATATTATCCCTCTATTGCTGTAATTCCATCCCTGGGTTCAACTTAATTGAGTTCTACAAATATTTCATAGATCAAGGGTCCCCAACCTCTAGGATCTAATGCCTGATGATCTGAGGTGGAGCTGATGTAATAATAATAGAAATGAAGTACACAATAAATGTGTGGGATGATTCAAGTGTGTTGCATTTATTGTGCTCTTTATTTGTGGAACCAAATTAAGTTGCATAATGCCTGTGGTGGTAGTGGTCTGTGAAATGGTAAAAGTGAGGTTTAGAAAGATGATTCTGGATTCAGACATGACTGCCTGAAGTTGTTGTTGCTTTGGGGCCAGAGTAGGCCTTTTTCCCATAGTTTGAAAGCTGTGCTCCTGATAGAGATTGTGACCTGCTATCCCCCTTCTAAGCTGGGAGTTAGGGTTCCTGAGCCAGCTCTCAAAAACTTCATGCTTCATTTCACTCTTCTGACTTTCCTTAGTACGGCCGCCTCATTGACCTCTGCCAGCCCACACAAAAGAAGTATCAGATTGCAGTAACCAAGGTTTTGGGCAAGAACATGGATGCTATTATTGTGGACTCAGAGAAGACAGGCCGGGACTGCATTCAGTATATCAAGGAGCAGCGTGGGGAGCCTGAGACCTTCTTGCCTCTTGATTACCTGGAGGTGAGGCTGGTGGTGATGGGGTCAGGGCAGTGTGAGAGGGCTGCTCCTCCTAGCCCTCTATGTTCAGCCACTTAACTAAGCTTTTTCTCACAGGTAAAACCTACAGATGAGAAACTCCGGGAGCTAAAGGGGGCAAAGCTGGTGATTGATGTGATTCGCTATGAGCCACCTCACATCAAAAAGGCCCTGCAATATGCTTGTGGCAATGCCCTTGTCTGTGACAATGTGGAGGATGCCCGCCGCATTGCCTTTGGAGGCCACCAGCGCCACAAGGTATGGATTCCCTTGCCACCTTGTAACTGGATAGGCTTAGTATTGGCGATTCCTTTGTTCATCTTCTCTTCCTTCTTCTCTTTTCCCTGCTATTTTTAGACAGTGGCACTGGATGGGACCCTGTTCCAGAAGTCAGGAGTGATCTCTGGCGGGGCCAGTGACCTGAAGGCCAAGGCCCGACGCTGGGATGAGAAAGCAGTAGACAAGTTGAAAGAGAAAAAGGAGCGGTTGACAGAAGAGCTGAAGGTAAGCCACAGGCAGGGCTGTCCCTAGTAATGGGGGTCCTAAGCCCAGGCCAGCCAGCCACCTTCTTACCACCTAGCCTTTCCCTCTTGTCCACTTCAGGAGCAGATGAAGGCAAAGCGAAAAGAGGCAGAACTACGTCAGGTGCAGTCTCAGGCCCACGGACTGCAGATGCGGCTCAAATACTCACAGAGTGACCTAGAACAGACCAAGACACGGCATCTGGCCCTTAATCTGCAGGTGGGACCTGACTTTCAGCCCTATTCACCAATGGCCATCCTCGTATTCCTGGTCTAGGCTTAGTTCTAGGGGTGGGAAAGTTGTCCCTCTTCCCTCTTTCCTCCCAGTCTGTTCCTGGAAACCAGGAATAGATGGCATAGAGTTAGACAGTCAGGGGTTTAGGACTTGGCTCTATGATATTAGGCAAGTTACTAAACCTCTCAATGTTCAAATCTTTTGATCATTTTTATATTGGTTTGTAAGAGTTTTTTGAAAAATATACTCCAGAAATGTCTTTTTCAAATGCATGCATTACAGATACTCAAAGAACATTCTGTTTGTTTGTTTTTGTAAACAAACCTCTCAATGTCCATTTTTTCATCTTAATCTGTAAATAATCTGTAGAAGTATAGGGTCCTTGAACAGATTGAATGAGTTAATACATGTGAAGTATTTAGACTGATTGCTTGTACCAAGTGAATGTTCAATAAATGCTAGGTGCTATTAACCTAATTAATTCATTCAGCAAATATTTGAGTTTCTTCTGAGTTTTGAAAGTGAGCTACAGATATTTCAGTCCCTGTGAGTAGAGATACTTTTCTAGTTATATTAATGTGTTTGATTATGGGTGCTTCCCCAGACCACTCTGGAGGTGCTATATAATATGTAGTATATATGTCATTTTTCTAAAATCAAAAAGTCTAAATTCCATAACACACCTGGCCCCAGGGGTTATAGATGAGGAAAGTGTAGACCTGTAAATAACAATGTGCCCAGCCTTTTGGATTGAAGCTGACAGACTGGAGGCCAGGGAACGAACCATCATATGATGGTTCAAGTGAGAGATGATGCAGCCTTGAGTGGAGTAGTGGTAAGTCAGGTTCTCAGTGTGTGGAGAGTTAGCCCTTTTTGTCCATGGGACTGGTACACACAGGGTGGCTCTTTTTCTCTAAGGATCCTGGTCTCTTTTGTCCTCTCAATTCCATTTCTTACAGGAAAAGTCCAAGCTGGAGAGTGAGCTAGCCAACTTTGGGCCTCGAATTAATGATATCAAGAGGATCATCCAGAGCCGAGAGAGGGAAATGAAAGATTTGAAGGAGAAGATGAACCAGGTTGGTAGAGGATGTACCTGCCCAGCAGGGGCAGGACTAGGATTGGAAGCAGCATTCTGACCCAAAGGGCCTTTTCTCTCCCTTGCTTCTCTCCTTAGGTAGAGGATGAGGTATTTGAAGAGTTTTGTCGGGAGATTGGTGTGCGCAATATCCGGGAGTTTGAGGAAGAGAAAGTGAAGCGGCAGAATGAAATCGCCAAGAAGCGGTAGGTGGAAGTCTGGGTGGAAGAGGGAGATTGAGGTATCTTTGAGCCCCTAGCCTGACATCTGGGGAGTGAAATACCATCATAAGGTAAGGAGCAGCTTTTAGAATGATGGACATTTATTGTAGTCACCTTTAAAGAACAGGGATATCAGGGAAGCACAGTATAGGGATTAAGAGCGCCAGCTTTAAACATGGTTTACCTGGATTAAAATCCCAGCTCCAAGGTTCATTTATTTTGGATAATGACCTCTCTAAGTCCCAGTTTCCTTATGTGTCAGACAGGATAATAATGATACCTATCTCATAGATTGTCAGGTGGATCAGAGGTTGGGCTTAATCCTTATAAAGTATTTAGCATAATACTTAGCACCTACTAAGAGCAGTAGATAATAGGCAACAGCAGGGAAAGCCTAACCACTAGAACCACCCAGGGAACTCCCAATAGATACTAGCTTTTATTATTGTCATTATCCTAATAGATGATGAGTGAGAGGACAGTTCTAGTTGGAAGAATAGTAAAAATAGTAAGAACAAGTTTCTCTTTTCTTTCCCACTTTAATTATTCATTTGTTCAACCTTGTGCCAAGTTGTCCTGTGCTAGGTATTGGAAACAGTGGGGAGATGAGGGTAAGATAGAGGAACATGACAATCTCTCTGAAGGAGGTCACCCCTTGAATCCTGGGCTTCAGTCAGCCCATCACCCATATTGTAACAGTTCATTGGTCTCCTACCCCCAAGCCAGGCTCAAGGGATATAGAATTGAATCAGAGACTATCCCTGTCTTGAGGGAGTTTTGGGGTAGTGGAAGAGATAAACAAGTAGATTAGCAATTTCAGAATAATGCTGTACTTCAGGTAGATAGAAAGTACAGAGAAAAATGTTTAAGGAACTGTAGATCAACAAGAAGGAAAAAAAACCTAGAGACTCAGTAGAAGAATGGACAGGATGTAGTCATATCTAGCATTTCATGGAAAGAGAAGCTCAAATGGCTAATAACTGTGAGTTGATTATTCCTAATCAGATAAAGGCAAATTAAAACAACTTAGCAGCATTTGGTGAAAATAAGTCTACATGAGCCCTTTGACTTAGCAGAGCCACTCCTCGGGTCTGTATCCCAAAGAGTTTTGGCCACCGGGTCTCAAAAAGACAGATTCAGAGTTGTTCATCTTGGCGTACTTTGTGATAGTGGGACGTTGATAGCTATGTAGACAGCTGTCACTGCAGGGAAATACAAGTTAAATGTGATGACTGTACAGACTATGGAATACTCTGTTCAGACAGGAACTAGATTTACAGGCAGTAACAAGGATAAATTTATAACACTGTACATTTGTGTAAATTTAAAAGCAACATTTTACAAGTATATGCATTTTAAGGTTATATACATATGTATGTACCTACCTATCTGTATATAATGTACATACATCACTTCGGTGTATTTGCTCACTGTAGGGAACATAATAGGAGTAGAAATCTGATTGAACCCAAGGAGACAAGGGAAAGGTCTTATACAGACAGTGATCATGAAAGTTACATGAACTCTGGGGTGTGATTAACTCAACTGCACCCAAAAGGGAGGAACCCAACAAAGTATAATGGAAATGAAGAACCTATTCGCAATCCTCAGGAAAGGTTTTACAGAACAAGGAGTGATGAACTGGAGACTGGAGTGATTTAGCCACCCAGGCAGTACACAGAATGGAATTCCAAGCAGTGAGAACAGCATGCCTAGAGGTGTGAGAGAGCATGCCTTGTTCTATAAACTAAGTATTGAATGTCTGGAGCAGAAAAATGGGGTAGGGAGGAAGGTGGGGGTGTTGGAGAGGTCAGCAGGGGCCAGATCACAGAAGGCTTTATGAGTCATTCTTAAGAGATTGAACTTAAAATTGCATAGCTCAAAATTATAGAGTTAATTACATTTTATTTGGATTATCGTGACTAATAGGTTTAAGCTGCTAGCATGACATCTGGCAACATCTGTCATACCATATTGAGGGGTGGAGGGGCAGTTGGAAGTTAGCCCTGCCTGTCTTGCTAATATCTGTGTATGCTAGTTGCATACTTTTTTAGTTTCTAAAGAGTTAGGGAGGAGGGGACTACCAGGGATCTGTTTTTTCTCTCTCTCTCTCTCTTTTTTTTTACTATCCAATCTCTGCCCTCGTAGAAGTTCTGGAATCTTGGGGCAGAGGTATATGCAGGGGTTTGGGGACAGTTGGAAAGAGTCAAAGCCCATGAACTGAATACAGTCAGTCAACCTGGAGATGGTGATGATAACTAAAATTTATTGAGTACTTACTGTGTACCAGGCAAGGTTCTAAAAACTTTATACATATTAATTCCCAATAACTGAGGTAAGTACTGTTATTATTTCCATTTTTCAGGTGAGAAAACAGGTAAAGAGATATAATTAACTTGTCTGAGATTCACTACCAGTAAAGGCCGAGCTGGGATACCAATCCTCTTATCCTACCACATTATATTGTAAGGATGCCATAGGAGAAGAATCCCAGGTTTTGGTGTTTATAGACTGGGATCTGATCTCACATTTGCTAGCTGTATGGCCTTGGGCAGAGTCTTTTACCTCTTGGCGAAAGTTTCCTTTTTTGTAAGGTTAGGATAATAGTGCCTACTTGTAGAGCTATTTGTTAGAGGATTAGAGGTAATGTATGTAAACTACACAGAAGCTTAATAAATAGGAATTAACAAAGCTAGTGGATTCAGATGGACCTTTTTATATCTGCTTCTAGGAACTTGTCTGGGGAGGGCTCCAGTGTTTAAAGAAAAATTTAATAGAGTTTGGCCCAGTCTCCTCTGCCTTTGCCATACCTACAAAGCTAGGCCAGGGAACTTAGTTCTGTAACTTGAGGGGACAGTTTTATATGGATCTGTGTGGATGAGTTCAGTGGTGACTTATATTCAGCAGTAACTGAGTCCGTGTGCCTTAGGCCTAGTTCTTTCTCCCCACAGTTTGGAGTTTGAGAATCAGAAGACTCGTTTGGGTATCCAGTTGGATTTTGAAAAGAACCAACTGAAGGAGGACCAGGATAAAGTACACATGTGGGAGCAGACAGTGAAAAAAGATGAAAATGAGATAGAAAAGCTCAAGAAGGTAAGAAAGGAGAACATGAAAAACTAAAAACTAAGAGAAAAAATTAGAAGAGATAATATCCATAATTTATAAAACCCTCCTCTAAATAAGAAAAACACCAAGACCTAAATAGGGAGAAAAATGAGTGGCATCAACAGTTCAAGGAGAGATTCAGATAACCCATAAACACATATCCATAATTGAGCCTTAATAGAACTCAAAGAAATGCAAATTAAAACAACAATTATATGTAATTTGTTTCTTATCACATCACCCAAGTTTTACAAAAAAGGTACTAGCATGTTGCACAAGACCAGCATTCTTAGGCCATATGGCAGCATCCATTGAGAGTCTTCAGAATACATTTCTCCAACTCACTAATACCTGAGGAGATCCAAAGTGCTGACATAGCTTTGTGCACACAGGTTGATAATTAGTGACAAATATTTATAGTTCCATATGGGAAACTGTCTCGTGTCTCCTGGGAATTAGGATTGAAGCAAATTATGCTACATTCATGTAAGTATTTTTGTAGTTTAATAGTTTCAAATTTGAGTAATACACTGACCTCTTAAAGATTTATGTTGGCTTAAAATATCCTTAATGTTAAATATGTACAAACATACCACTTAACCAAAAAGCCAGGACAAACTTTCAAATTAATTTTATAATTAACCACATGAACTCACTGCAACAGGTGGTGGTGTTTTGCTGAAACTGAGTTTCTGTTCACAGTGGCTCAGTTTCTTTGAGTCAAGCATGCTTGTTCCACCGGTTATTTGATGACTCATTTACCCACACCTCTTCTTTTTAAATTCCTGTAGAACATTTTTTTTAAAATTTCTTTGGCTGCAGGTCTTCGTTAGGGCATGCAGGATCTTTAGTTGTGGCACTTGGGATCTAGTTCCCTGGCCAGGAATCAAACCCAGGCCCCCTGCTATTGGGAGTGTAGAGTCAACCATTAGACCACCAGGGGATTCCCTAAATTGCTATGAAACTTTAGTTCCTTGCAACATCCCTTCCTAAGGTGATTTGATTCTCACTTGCCTTAGGTACATCATTTTATGTCTGCCTTTATTGGTTGTATGGTTTTGTTTGTTTTCCCTCCATTAAACCCTGATGACTGAAGTAGTCTTCTTTGGTGTCACTGCAATCTTCAATGCAAATAGAGATTGGGAAGTAAAATCCTGGGGCAAGAGTAGGTAGACATGTAGATGATCAAGATTCATCTATTTATTTTTGACTTTTTATTTTGAAATAATTTGAAATTTAGCAGAAAGTTGCAAAAATAGTACTAAGAACTCCCATCTACTTGTCACCAAGATTCATCAGTCATTATTTGCCATATTAGCATTTGCACTCTCTGTATGCAAATTATTTCTTATGCATTGTAGATATATCCCCTTCTGTGACTTTCAGATCAAAATGAAAACGTTCTCCTTAAAAAAAAAAAAAAATTAGAAGATAAGTAAGATTATAATCCCCATTGACTGACCACTCTCAATCCCAGTCCTTTTACTCTTCCTAGGGCTAGTATCATATAGAGTGTATTCTTCCAGACTTTATAAGCATTCATTACGTTCTTATATGTGTGAAAACTGAAAGTGAAAGTCCCTCAGTCATGTAATTACATTCTTACATGTTTGAAAAGTGAAAGTGAAAGCTCAGTCATGTCTGACTATTTATGACCCCATGGACTATACCTGTCTCTTATACACATCTCTGGTACACTAGAGTCCATGGGGCCGCAAAGAGTAGGACATGACTGAGCAGTTGAGTGCACACAGACACATAGAATTAGTGGCTAATACATGTTAAGCACTTAATGTGTATTCTATGAAGTGAAGGTTACCTGCATTTTATAGATAAAGCAGAAGCGCAGAAAGGCCCAGAAAGCTTTACTTTGTCTTGTTTTGAGCCTGCCTGANGGTCTCCTGCAATGCACTCAGATTCTTTACCAGCTGAGCCACAAGGGAAGTCTTCTTATATGTGTACTCATGGAAAACATACAGTATTACGCTTTTTAAAAACATTGATGTTGTTGTTGTTGGTCATGACAGTAATGTTGATGTGAAAAAGATGCTTAAATAATATTAAGTCAGAGAATATAGACTTTTAATTATAATTTAGTCTCAACTATATAGACTTGTCCGTAAGTAATATTGGGAGGTGATAGGCTAAATGTTAATTGGTTACCTCTGCCTGGTGGGATTTTAAGTAATTTCTTTTTTTATTCCTACTTCATACTTTTTTATACTTTGAACATTTCTACAGCAGGCAGTTTGTATATTGGGGTTGGGGGGAGGTCAACAAAATAATTTGGAAAAAGGTAAAAGACCAGAGGAGTTATGGGAGTTTGTAAAAGCAGAGCTCATTGAAGATAGATTCCAACAAACTACCTGGTAGAAAGAGTGGGCACAGAGGGAGAAGATTCCATTCCATTCGAGTGGGAACGGAGGGAAAGCCTTCACTTCTTGTCTTGTTCCACCTGCTGGGCCCAGGAGGAGCAAAGACATATGAAGATCATAGATGAGACCATGGCCCAGCTACAAGACCTGAAGAACCAGCACCTGGCCAAGAAGTCAGAGGTGAATGACAAGAACCACGAGATGGAAGAGATTCGTAAGAAACTGGGGGGCGCCAACAAGTGAGTGGGTGCAGATCTGGGCTTGGGGGAAGTACGTATTATGTGCAGCTTGCTGGATTTGGATCTCACCTATCTTCCTGGATCTTCTTAGGGAAATGACCCATTTACAGAAGGAAGTGACAGCCATTGAGACTAAGCTTGAACAGAAGCGCAGTGACCGCCACAACCTGCTACAGGCCTGCAAGATGCAGGACATCAAGTTGCCACTGTCTAAGGGCACCATGGATGATATCAGTCAGGAAGAGGTGAGTTTCATGGCTGGTGGTGGGTGTGGGCTGTGAACAACATAACCAGGGATGGAGGATGAAGGTGGCCAGGGAGGGCAGGTGAGAGAGAGAAGGATGGTGGGTTAGGGTGGTGAGTGACAAAAGGAGGGATGCAGAGGAGATGAGGCAGGGTGAGGCTGTGAAGACAGGTGAGGTGAAAGGTAATAGCCTTGATGTGAGAAGGTAGTTTTGGGGGTAGGGTGTATGTCAGTAGGTGGAGAAGGAGGGCCAGTAGAAGAGGAAATCATTCATTAACCTCAGGGACCTGAGCTAAAATAGTTCCAGCAGATTATGAATATTGGTTGCTGTTCAGTCACTCAGTCATGTCCAACTGTTTGTGACCCTATGGACTGCAGCATGTCAGGCTTTGCTGTCCTTCACTGTCTCCCAGAGTTTGCTCAAATTCATGTCTGTTGAGTTGGTGATGCTATCTAACCATCTCATCCCAAGAGCAAAGGAAGACGGAAGCTGAGGCTCCTGAGGGATGGTAACTTAGCTGCAGTGAGAGAGGCTGGTCAGGAGAGGGTTGGGTAAGGGACAGCAGCAACCCAAAGGTGATGAAGCATAGTTGTGGGGAAGGGAAAGACACAAGCCAATAGAAGAGCCAAGGCATTTTATCCACTGGAAGTGAGGCTTGATAGCAAGGGAACAGGACTGTTAACTGAGAGGAGGTCTGCAGATACCTTGTCTTTGACCTAAACATGTATCTTAATCCTACATGTGTTTCTCCCTCCTTTCTTCCCAAATAGCATTTCCATTTAATTTGTTCAAAATTAAAAATCTTCTGAACACTGGCAGTATGCCAGGCATCATGGCAGCACATGATATATAACTACTTATAATCCTAAGCACAGCCTTGCCAGGCAGGCATGGTCCCATGTTACAGATGAGGGTTTGTATGTTTAAATGAGGATTTGAGCATCAGCATGTCTTGCCCAGGGTCACACCATTAGTCAGTGTGTATGAAGTCACTCAGTCGTGTCCGACTCTGCGACTCCATGGACTGTAGCCTACCAGGCTCCTCTGTCCATGGCATTTTCCAGGCAAGAGTACTGGAGTGGGATACCATTTCCTTCTCCAGAGGATCTTCCCCACCCAGGGATCAAACCAGATGTGTATAAGAGACAGAGCAAGAACACTGGAGTGGGTTGCCATTTCCTTCTCCAATGTATGAAAGTGAAAAGTGAAAGTGAAGTCGCTCAGTCGTGTCTGACTCTTNTCCCCACCCAGGGATCAAACCCCAGTCTCCCTCATTGTAGGCAGACGCTTTACCGTCTGAGTCACCAGGGAAGTCATTAGTCAATAGTAGAGCCCAATTTTGAACCCAGGTCTTTCTGCCATCAAAGCTGCTCTTCTTTCTGCCACAAGTGCTTTCTATCAAGGTGCTTCTCAGAGGCATCAAAGGCTGCCAAGAAGCCCGCCTCTCCAGCCCCCTCTAGAGGAGTACTCTTACAGCCAGTCAGCTGCATTTGACTCTCCCTCTCACTATTGCAGGGTAGCTCCCAAGGGGAGGATTCAGTGAGTGGCTCCCAACGGACTTCCAATATCTATGCACGAGAGGCCCTCATCGAGATTGACTACGGCGACCTGTGTGAGGATCTGAAGGTGAGGTTCCGCCTTGGGGGGTGGGATCATCCTCCCAGCTGTCTAGAGAGAGGGTCAGCCCATTTGGGGCTCCTGTGGAGACACCATGTCTGGAAAGAAGGGAAAACTGGCAAGGGAGTGAAGTTGTGATCTAGGTTCTCCCCTCATATGTACACACAGACACAGGTACATCTTTTACCCCCCATTCCCAGCTGCCCCTGTCCCTGCCTGTTAACCAGTCTTCGCCTTCCATCTGTGTACACATCTCAGCCTAGATACATGGAGAACAAGCTCCTGTACAGTGAACAGATAAACTTTGGGGGTTCCTCAGGGCTCTGTCCCAGGAATCCTTTCCTTATGTGGGGTTCTCATCCTTCATATTTCCTCTCCCAGGATTTCAGCTGCTATCTCTATGCTGGGTCCCACAGGTACCTCAAACTCCAGCCTTCCTCTCCAAATCTGCCTCTTCAATGTCCTTGTCTCTCTCTCACTTTGCATATTTAATAAATTAGCAAGCCCTGTCGATTCTACCTTCCAAATGTCTACTGAATTCTACTTTTCTCTGTTTGTACTGTAATCTAGTGCAGGCTGCTTTCACTTCTCACATGGACTACTACAGGAGCCCCCTGAATAGTTTCTCATGCTTTCCAAGCTATCATTATAGCCAGGGGAACTTGATATTTTTTAAAAAGCTTTTTATTAAGGAAACTTTCAAATAGATACGGAAGTAGAGAGAAGAGAATGATATAATAAACCCCAGGTACCAGTCATTCAGCTTCAGTAATTAGCAGCATATGGTCAGTTCTGTTTTTTATACCCTTCCCCCTCCTAATTGGCAAATTTAAAATCAAATTCTAGGTATTTCATTCATATACCTCAGTATTTATCTCTGGCAAGATTCTTTTTTTTAAAAAATGTAGCCACAATGTCATACCAAAAAATTAGCACTGACTCTGCAGTGTCACCTAGTAGTCAATAAATGTTTAGATTTCCATGAATGTCCCATAAATATCTTTTTTAAAAATGTTTGTGTTTTTAAATCAGGATTCAAATGAGGTGCATGTGTTAAAATTGGTCTCTTATGGTCTATAACATTTTCTTATCCCTTTTTATTTTTTTCTTCCTCTTTATGATAGAAAGTGGGTCATTCAGTTCAGTTCAGTCACTCAGTTGTGTCCAAGTCTTTGCGACCCCATGAACCGCAGCACATCGGGCCTCCCTGTCCATCAGCAACTGCCAGAGTCCACCCAAACCCATGTCCATTGAGTCAGTGATGCCATCCAACCATCTCATCCTCTGTCGTCCCCTTCTCCTGCCCTCAATCTTTCCCAGCATCAGGGTCTTTTCAAATGAGTCAGCTCTTTGCATCAGGTGGCCAAAGTATTGGAGTTTCAGCTTCAATATCAGTCCTACCAATGAATACCCAGGACTGATCTCCTTCAGGATGAACTGGTTGGATCTCCTTGCAGTCCAAGGGACTCTCAAGAGTCTTCTCCAATACCACAGTTCAAAAGCATCAATTCTTTGGCGCTCAGCTTTCTTTATAGTCCAACTTTCACATCCATACATNTTTCTCTCCCTTGCTTCTCTCCTTAGGTAGAGGATGAGGTATTTGAAGAGTTTTGTCGGGAGATTGGTGTGCGCAATATCCGGGAGTTTGAGGAAGAGAAAGTGAAGCGGCAGAATGAAATCGCCAAGAAGCGGTAGGTGGAAGTCTGGGTGGAAGAGGGAGATTGAGGTATCTTTGAGCCCCTAGCCTGACATCTGGGGAGTGAAATACCATCATAAGGTAAGGAGCAGCTTTTAGAATGATGGACATTTATTGTAGTCACCTTTAAAGAACAGGGATATCAGGGAAGCACAGTATAGGGATTAAGAGCGCCAGCTTTAAACATGGTTTACCTGGATTAAAATCCCAGCTCCAAGGTTCATTTATTTTGGATAATGACCTCTCTAAGTCCCAGTTTCCTTATGTGTCAGACAGGATAATAATGATACCTATCTCATAGATTGTCAGGTGGATCAGAGGTTGGGCTTAATCCTTATAAAGTATTTAGCATAATACTTAGCACCTACTAAGAGCAGTAGATAATAGGCAACAGCAGGGAAAGCCTAACCACTAGAACCACCCAGGGAACTCCCAATAGATACTAGCTTTTATTATTGTCATTATCCTAATAGATGATGAGTGAGAGGACAGTTCTAGTTGGAAGAATAGTAAAAATAGTAAGAACAAGTTTCTCTTTTCTTTCCCACTTTAATTATTCATTTGTTCAACCTTGTGCCAAGTTGTCCTGTGCTAGGTATTGGAAACAGTGGGGAGATGAGGGTAAGATAGAGGAACATGACAATCTCTCTGAAGGAGGTCACCCCTTGAATCCTGGGCTTCAGTCAGCCCATCACCCATATTGTAACAGTTCATTGGTCTCCTACCCCCAAGCCAGGCTCAAGGGATATAGAATTGAATCAGAGACTATCCCTGTCTTGAGGGAGTTTTGGGGTAGTGGAAGAGATAAACAAGTAGATTAGCAATTTCAGAATAATGCTGTACTTCAGGTAGATAGAAAGTACAGAGAAAAATGTTTAAGGAACTGTAGATCAACAAGAAGGAAAAAAAACCTAGAGACTCAGTAGAAGAATGGACAGGATGTAGTCATATCTAGCATTTCATGGAAAGAGAAGCTCAAATGGCTAATAACTGTGAGTTGATTATTCCTAATCAGATAAAGGCAAATTAAAACAACTTAGCAGCATTTGGTGAAAATAAGTCTACATGAGCCCTTTGACTTAGCAGAGCCACTCCTCGGGTCTGTATCCCAAAGAGTTTTGGCCACCGGGTCTCAAAAAGACAGATTCAGAGTTGTTCATCTTGGCGTACTTTGTGATAGTGGGACGTTGATAGCTATGTAGACAGCTGTCACTGCAGGGAAATACAAGTTAAATGTGATGACTGTACAGACTATGGAATACTCTGTTCAGACAGGAACTAGATTTACAGGCAGTAACAAGGATAAATTTATAACACTGTACATTTGTGTAAATTTAAAAGCAACATTTTACAAGTATATGCATTTTAAGGTTATATACATATGTATGTACCTACCTATCTGTATATAATGTACATACATCACTTCGGTGTATTTGCTCACTGTAGGGAACATAATAGGAGTAGAAATCTGATTGAACCCAAGGAGACAAGGGAAAGGTCTTATACAGACAGTGATCATGAAAGTTACATGAACTCTGGGGTGTGATTAACTCAACTGCACCCAAAAGGGAGGAACCCAACAAAGTATAATGGAAATGAAGAACCTATTCGCAATCCTCAGGAAAGGTTTTACAGAACAAGGAGTGATGAACTGGAGACTGGAGTGATTTAGCCACCCAGGCAGTACACAGAATGGAATTCCAAGCAGTGAGAACAGCATGCCTAGAGGTGTGAGAGAGCATGCCTTGTTCTATAAACTAAGTATTGAATGTCTGGAGCAGAAAAATGGGGTAGGGAGGAAGGTGGGGGTGTTGGAGAGGTCAGCAGGGGCCAGATCACAGAAGGCTTTATGAGTCATTCTTAAGAGATTGAACTTAAAATTGCATAGCTCAAAATTATAGAGTTAATTACATTTTATTTGGATTATCGTGACTAATAGGTTTAAGCTGCTAGCATGACATCTGGCAACATCTGTCATACCATATTGAGGGGTGGAGGGGCAGTTGGAAGTTAGCCCTGCCTGTCTTGCTAATATCTGTGTATGCTAGTTGCATACTTTTTTAGTTTCTAAAGAGTTAGGGAGGAGGGGACTACCAGGGATCTGTTTTTTCTCTCTCTCTCTCTCTTTTTTTTTACTATCCAATCTCTGCCCTCGTAGAAGTTCTGGAATCTTGGGGCAGAGGTATATGCAGGGGTTTGGGGACAGTTGGAAAGAGTCAAAGCCCATGAACTGAATACAGTCAGTCAACCTGGAGATGGTGATGATAACTAAAATTTATTGAGTACTTACTGTGTACCAGGCAAGGTTCTAAAAACTTTATACATATTAATTCCCAATAACTGAGGTAAGTACTGTTATTATTTCCATTTTTCAGGTGAGAAAACAGGTAAAGAGATATAATTAACTTGTCTGAGATTCACTACCAGTAAAGGCCGAGCTGGGATACCAATCCTCTTATCCTACCACATTATATTGTAAGGATGCCATAGGAGAAGAATCCCAGGTTTTGGTGTTTATAGACTGGGATCTGATCTCACATTTGCTAGCTGTATGGCCTTGGGCAGAGTCTTTTACCTCTTGGCGAAAGTTTCCTTTTTTGTAAGGTTAGGATAATAGTGCCTACTTGTAGAGCTATTTGTTAGAGGATTAGAGGTAATGTATGTAAACTACACAGAAGCTTAATAAATAGGAATTAACAAAGCTAGTGGATTCAGATGGACCTTTTTATATCTGCTTCTAGGAACTTGTCTGGGGAGGGCTCCAGTGTTTAAAGAAAAATTTAATAGAGTTTGGCCCAGTCTCCTCTGCCTTTGCCATACCTACAAAGCTAGGCCAGGGAACTTAGTTCTGTAACTTGAGGGGACAGTTTTATATGGATCTGTGTGGATGAGTTCAGTGGTGACTTATATTCAGCAGTAACTGAGTCCGTGTGCCTTAGGCCTAGTTCTTTCTCCCCACAGTTTGGAGTTTGAGAATCAGAAGACTCGTTTGGGTATCCAGTTGGATTTTGAAAAGAACCAACTGAAGGAGGACCAGGATAAAGTACACATGTGGGAGCAGACAGTGAAAAAAGATGAAAATGAGATAGAAAAGCTCAAGAAGGTAAGAAAGGAGAACATGAAAAACTAAAAACTAAGAGAAAAAATTAGAAGAGATAATATCCATAATTTATAAAACCCTCCTCTAAATAAGAAAAACACCAAGACCTAAATAGGGAGAAAAATGAGTGGCATCAACAGTTCAAGGAGAGATTCAGATAACCCATAAACACATATCCATAATTGAGCCTTAATAGAACTCAAAGAAATGCAAATTAAAACAACAATTATATGTAATTTGTTTCTTATCACATCACCCAAGTTTTACAAAAAAGGTACTAGCATGTTGCACAAGACCAGCATTCTTAGGCCATATGGCAGCATCCATTGAGAGTCTTCAGAATACATTTCTCCAACTCACTAATACCTGAGGAGATCCAAAGTGCTGACATAGCTTTGTGCACACAGGTTGATAATTAGTGACAAATATTTATAGTTCCATATGGGAAACTGTCTCGTGTCTCCTGGGAATTAGGATTGAAGCAAATTATGCTACATTCATGTAAGTATTTTTGTAGTTTAATAGTTTCAAATTTGAGTAATACACTGACCTCTTAAAGATTTATGTTGGCTTAAAATATCCTTAATGTTAAATATGTACAAACATACCACTTAACCAAAAAGCCAGGACAAACTTTCAAATTAATTTTATAATTAACCACATGAACTCACTGCAACAGGTGGTGGTGTTTTGCTGAAACTGAGTTTCTGTTCACAGTGGCTCAGTTTCTTTGAGTCAAGCATGCTTGTTCCACCGGTTATTTGATGACTCATTTACCCACACCTCTTCTTTTTAAATTCCTGTAGAACATTTTTTTTAAAATTTCTTTGGCTGCAGGTCTTCGTTAGGGCATGCAGGATCTTTAGTTGTGGCACTTGGGATCTAGTTCCCTGGCCAGGAATCAAACCCAGGCCCCCTGCTATTGGGAGTGTAGAGTCAACCATTAGACCACCAGGGGATTCCCTAAATTGCTATGAAACTTTAGTTCCTTGCAACATCCCTTCCTAAGGTGATTTGATTCTCACTTGCCTTAGGTACATCATTTTATGTCTGCCTTTATTGGTTGTATGGTTTTGTTTGTTTTCCCTCCATTAAACCCTGATGACTGAAGTAGTCTTCTTTGGTGTCACTGCAATCTTCAATGCAAATAGAGATTGGGAAGTAAAATCCTGGGGCAAGAGTAGGTAGACATGTAGATGATCAAGATTCATCTATTTATTTTTGACTTTTTATTTTGAAATAATTTGAAATTTAGCAGAAAGTTGCAAAAATAGTACTAAGAACTCCCATCTACTTGTCACCAAGATTCATCAGTCATTATTTGCCATATTAGCATTTGCACTCTCTGTATGCAAATTATTTCTTATGCATTGTAGATATATCCCCTTCTGTGACTTTCAGATCAAAATGAAAACGTTCTCCTTAAAAAAAAAAAAAAATTAGAAGATAAGTAAGATTATAATCCCCATTGACTGACCACTCTCAATCCCAGTCCTTTTACTCTTCCTAGGGCTAGTATCATATAGAGTGTATTCTTCCAGACTTTATAAGCATTCATTACGTTCTTATATGTGTGAAAACTGAAAGTGAAAGTCCCTCAGTCATGTAATTACATTCTTACATGTTTGAAAAGTGAAAGTGAAAGCTCAGTCATGTCTGACTATTTATGACCCCATGGACTATACAGTCCATGGAATTCTCCAGGCCAGAATACTGGAGTGGTAACCTTTCCCTTCTCCAGTGATATTCCCAACCCAGGGACTGAACCCAGGTCTCCTGCAATGCACTCAGATTCTTTACCAGCTGAGCCACAAGGGAAGTCTTCTTATATGTGTACTCATGGAAAACATACAGTATTACGCTTTTTAAAAACATTGATGTTGTTGTTGTTGGTCATGACAGTAATGTTGATGTGAAAAAGATGCTTAAATAATATTAAGTCAGAGAATATAGACTTTTAATTATAATTTAGTCTCAACTATATAGACTTGTCCGTAAGTAATATTGGGAGGTGATAGGCTAAATGTTAATTGGTTACCTCTGCCTGGTGGGATTTTAAGTAATTTCTTTTTTTATTCCTACTTCATACTTTTTTATACTTTGAACATTTCTACAGCAGGCAGTTTGTATATTGGGGTTGGGGGGAGGTCAACAAAATAATTTGGAAAAAGGTAAAAGACCAGAGGAGTTATGGGAGTTTGTAAAAGCAGAGCTCATTGAAGATAGATTCCAACAAACTACCTGGTAGAAAGAGTGGGCACAGAGGGAGAAGATTCCATTCCATTCGAGTGGGAACGGAGGGAAAGCCTTCACTTCTTGTCTTGTTCCACCTGCTGGGCCCAGGAGGAGCAAAGACATATGAAGATCATAGATGAGACCATGGCCCAGCTACAAGACCTGAAGAACCAGCACCTGGCCAAGAAGTCAGAGGTGAATGACAAGAACCACGAGATGGAAGAGATTCGTAAGAAACTGGGGGGCGCCAACAAGTGAGTGGGTGCAGATCTGGGCTTGGGGGAAGTACGTATTATGTGCAGCTTGCTGGATTTGGATCTCACCTATCTTCCTGGATCTTCTTAGGGAAATGACCCATTTACAGAAGGAAGTGACAGCCATTGAGACTAAGCTTGAACAGAAGCGCAGTGACCGCCACAACCTGCTACAGGCCTGCAAGATGCAGGACATCAAGTTGCCACTGTCTAAGGGCACCATGGATGATATCAGTCAGGAAGAGGTGAGTTTCATGGCTGGTGGTGGGTGTGGGCTGTGAACAACATAACCAGGGATGGAGGATGAAGGTGGCCAGGGAGGGCAGGTGAGAGAGAGAAGGATGGTGGGTTAGGGTGGTGAGTGACAAAAGGAGGGATGCAGAGGAGATGAGGCAGGGTGAGGCTGTGAAGACAGGTGAGGTGAAAGGTAATAGCCTTGATGTGAGAAGGTAGTTTTGGGGGTAGGGTGTATGTCAGTAGGTGGAGAAGGAGGGCCAGTAGAAGAGGAAATCATTCATTAACCTCAGGGACCTGAGCTAAAATAGTTCCAGCAGATTATGAATATTGGTTGCTGTTCAGTCACTCAGTCATGTCCAACTGTTTGTGACCCTATGGACTGCAGCATGTCAGGCTTTGCTGTCCTTCACTGTCTCCCAGAGTTTGCTCAAATTCATGTCTGTTGAGTTGGTGATGCTATCTAACCATCTCATCCCAAGAGCAAAGGAAGACGGAAGCTGAGGCTCCTGAGGGATGGTAACTTAGCTGCAGTGAGAGAGGCTGGTCAGGAGAGGGTTGGGTAAGGGACAGCAGCAACCCAAAGGTGATGAAGCATAGTTGTGGGGAAGGGAAAGACACAAGCCAATAGAAGAGCCAAGGCATTTTATCCACTGGAAGTGAGGCTTGATAGCAAGGGAACAGGACTGTTAACTGAGAGGAGGTCTGCAGATACCTTGTCTTTGACCTAAACATGTATCTTAATCCTACATGTGTTTCTCCCTCCTTTCTTCCCAAATAGCATTTCCATTTAATTTGTTCAAAATTAAAAATCTTCTGAACACTGGCAGTATGCCAGGCATCATGGCAGCACATGATATATAACTACTTATAATCCTAAGCACAGCCTTGCCAGGCAGGCATGGTCCCATGTTACAGATGAGGGTTTGTATGTTTAAATGAGGATTTGAGCATCAGCATGTCTTGCCCAGGGTCACACCATTAGTCAGTGTGTATGAAGTCACTCAGTCGTGTCCGACTCTGCGACTCCATGGACTGTAGCCTACCAGGCTCCTCTGTCCATGGCATTTTCCAGGCAAGAGTACTGGAGTGGGATACCATTTCCTTCTCCAGAGGATCTTCCCCACCCAGGGATCAAACCCCAGTCTCCCTCATTGTAGGCAGACGCTTTACCGTCTGAGTCACCAGGGAAGTCATTAGTCAATAGTAGAGCCCAATTTTGAACCCAGGTCTTTCTGCCATCAAAGCTGCTCTTCTTTCTGCCACAAGTGCTTTCTATCAAGGTGCTTCTCAGAGGCATCAAAGGCTGCCAAGAAGCCCGCCTCTCCAGCCCCCTCTAGAGGAGTACTCTTACAGCCAGTCAGCTGCATTTGACTCTCCCTCTCACTATTGCAGGGTAGCTCCCAAGGGGAGGATTCAGTGAGTGGCTCCCAACGGACTTCCAATATCTATGCACGAGAGGCCCTCATCGAGATTGACTACGGCGACCTGTGTGAGGATCTGAAGGTGAGGTTCCGCCTTGGGGGGTGGGATCATCCTCCCAGCTGTCTAGAGAGAGGGTCAGCCCATTTGGGGCTCCTGTGGAGACACCATGTCTGGAAAGAAGGGAAAACTGGCAAGGGAGTGAAGTTGTGATCTAGGTTCTCCCCTCATATGTACACACAGACACAGGTACATCTTTTACCCCCCATTCCCAGCTGCCCCTGTCCCTGCCTGTTAACCAGTCTTCGCCTTCCATCTGTGTACACATCTCAGCCTAGATACATGGAGAACAAGCTCCTGTACAGTGAACAGATAAACTTTGGGGGTTCCTCAGGGCTCTGTCCCAGGAATCCTTTCCTTATGTGGGGTTCTCATCCTTCATATTTCCTCTCCCAGGATTTCAGCTGCTATCTCTATGCTGGGTCCCACAGGTACCTCAAACTCCAGCCTTCCTCTCCAAATCTGCCTCTTCAATGTCCTTGTCTCTCTCTCACTTTGCATATTTAATAAATTAGCAAGCCCTGTCGATTCTACCTTCCAAATGTCTACTGAATTCTACTTTTCTCTGTTTGTACTGTAATCTAGTGCAGGCTGCTTTCACTTCTCACATGGACTACTACAGGAGCCCCCTGAATAGTTTCTCATGCTTTCCAAGCTATCATTATAGCCAGGGGAACTTGATATTTTTTAAAAAGCTTTTTATTAAGGAAACTTTCAAATAGATACGGAAGTAGAGAGAAGAGAATGATATAATAAACCCCAGGTACCAGTCATTCAGCTTCAGTAATTAGCAGCATATGGTCAGTTCTGTTTTTTATACCCTTCCCCCTCCTAATTGGCAAATTTAAAATCAAATTCTAGGTATTTCATTCATATACCTCAGTATTTATCTCTGGCAAGATTCTTTTTTTTAAAAAATGTAGCCACAATGTCATACCAAAAAATTAGCACTGACTCTGCAGTGTCACCTAGTAGTCAATAAATGTTTAGATTTCCATGAATGTCCCATAAATATCTTTTTTAAAAATGTTTGTGTTTTTAAATCAGGATTCAAATGAGGTGCATGTGTTAAAATTGGTCTCTTATGGTCTATAACATTTTCTTATCCCTTTTTATTTTTTTCTTCCTCTTTATGATAGAAAGTGGGTCATTCAGTTCAGTTCAGTCACTCAGTTGTGTCCAAGTCTTTGCGACCCCATGAACCGCAGCACATCGGGCCTCCCTGTCCATCAGCAACTGCCAGAGTCCACCCAAACCCATGTCCATTGAGTCAGTGATGCCATCCAACCATCTCATCCTCTGTCGTCCCCTTCTCCTGCCCTCAATCTTTCCCAGCATCAGGGTCTTTTCAAATGAGTCAGCTCTTTGCATCAGGTGGCCAAAGTATTGGAGTTTCAGCTTCAATATCAGTCCTACCAATGAATACCCAGGACTGATCTCCTTCAGGATGAACTGGTTGGATCTCCTTGCAGTCCAAGGGACTCTCAAGAGTCTTCTCCAATACCACAGTTCAAAAGCATCAATTCTTTGGCGCTCAGCTTTCTTTATAGTCCAACTTTCACATCCATACATGACTACCAGAAAAACCATAGCCTTGACTAGATGAACCTTTGTGAACAAAGTAATGTCTCTGTTTTTTAATATGCTATCTAGCTTGGTCATAACTTTCCTTCCAAAGAGTAAGCGTCTTTTAATTTCATGGCTGCAGTCACCATCTGCAGTGATTTTGGAGCCCCCGCCCCCCGCCAAAAAAAGTGGGTCATTGGTCTTGCACAATTTTCTATACTCTGAATTTGACTGATTGTGTCCCATGGTGTTATTTATCATGTTCTTCCATCCCTGTATTTCCTATAAACTGATTGGTAAATGTATGGTTTGATTGGATTCAGGTTTATTTTTTATTTTTGGCAAGAATAGGTGGAGCTGTGTACTTGTAAACTTGCTTTTGCATCACATCAGTAGACACTGAATATCAGTTCTGTCTTTGTAGTGATAAGATTTGATGAATACATGACATTACCTATGAAATACTAAGCTTTTATATCCACCAATTATATGAAACACTGATGCCAGAGGAACATGTTAAATAAAGCACAGGGATACAGTTAGCTAAATCCAGACTGTGGGAAACTCAAAAGGACAAAAGGCCTGGTCTCTTCCATAAATAAATGGGAAGAAAGAAAGAAACAGAGAAGAGAGAACTTTTATAGACTTATGATACAAATCAACCAGTTTAAATTTGTCACCCTCCCTTGAATCCATTGCAAAGGAAAGAGAGGCAGGGGAATTTATACATTAAATGAGAATTAAGAAGCATTCAACTAAGTGTAATGTGGGCACCTTATTTGGAACCTGTTTTGAAAAACCTGTAAAAAAAAATTTTCACATCGCATGATCAGGATGATTTGAACACTGTCCAGATAGTTTATGATGGATGTTTAGAAATTGCTGTTAATATTTCTAGGTGATAATGGTATTGTGGTAAAAACATTCTTAGTTTTACAACAGTGGTTCTCAATGGGTGGGGTAGATTTTGCCTCCCCATTTGATAATGTCTGGAGATACTCTTTTCACACCCACTTGTCACAACTAGAATGAGGGTTACTACCAGTATCTAGTGGATAGACACCAGGGATGCTGCTAAACATCCTACAGTACACAGGGGGCACTACCCACAACAACAAATCATCTGGCCCAAAATATTAGTGCTGAGATTCAGAATCCCTGTTTTATAAATGCATACTGAAATTATTTATGGATGAAATGTCTGAGATTTGCTTGAAAATAATTGAATATAGTAAGGAATTAGGTGTAGATGGCAGCGTATTGGCCATGAGTTGATAAATTATTGAAGCTGATAATAGGTACGTGATGATTCATTTCATCATTATCTGCATTTTTGTGAATGTTTCAAGATTTACATAATGTAATGTTTAAAAAGAAAAAATCATGATCACCAGGTTAAGGTGTTGTTAGCCCTATCAATTTTATAAGGGAATTTTATCAAGTTCCCTATCAGCCTTTCACAGCAGGTTTTAGCAGTCGTTAAATGATCATTGCCTGTACCTATTAAGGGCTGCAAAATGGTAATTTCCTGATTTTTTTCATTCCTCCTGTTTATTAATTGGATTTCTGAAAAGAACTTTCTCACATCAACTGTTTAGTTCCTTTGAAATACAGTTAGTACAGAAAAGGTAGAATGTTTAACTCCTTGCCTTTATTTCTCAGCTTTTAGAGTTGGTTGCCCTTATAACCTTTAAAGGTGACCAGTAAGGTTTCTAATTTATATTTTTTATGAACTTAAGTGCTTAAATGTGTTTTGGTATTCTTCAGTCTATTTGGAGTCATTTTTCTTTCTGATACTCGTATTATCCCATTCTTGGCCATTGGGAGCCACTTCACGTTGATATTTGCTGATCTTATTTTTAGATTTTTATTACAGAAAACTTCATATGCATAAGTAAAATAGTACCGTNCTTCAGTCTATTTGGAGTCATTTTTCTTTCTGATACTCGTATTATCCCATTCTTGGCCATTGGGAGCCACTTCACGTTGATATTTGCTGATCTTATTTTTAGATTTTTATTACAGAAAACTTCATATGCATAAGTAAAATAGTACCGTGCTGCCTCATGGCCATCACCTGTTTCGGCAGTTATCAACTCACGGCCAAACTTGTTTCATGTGCACCCCCACACACACCATCCTG
>SJYW01056569.1:0-14022 GCA_006410735.1 Raphicerus campestris
CCACTGAGCCACCTGGAAAGACACCTACTAGCAATATACACAAGCTGTTTTGTTAACCAACCACCTAACAAGCTCCTAGGAAGAGAGTAGAAAGAGCTGCTATGAGTAGGAAGACAGCAAAATGGTAAGGAAGTTTAGGGTTAGGATGAGCTTGATTGATAATCTCTGTCTTCAGAGGGCAAGAGGACTTCCCTGGTGGCTCAGAGGTTAAAGCATCTGCCTAGAATGCAGGTGACCTGGGTTCGATCCCTGCATTTTCACTTTCACTTTCACTTTCAGAGGGCAAGAAATGGCATCAGCCTGGGAGTGAAGAGAGAAGAGAGACTTGCAGTGAGGGTGGAAGGCAGACAGGAGCAAGAAAGCCCTTCTGGATTTAAGACTGCCACTAACTTCAGGCTGACCTCAGCAAGCCCCCCGGTCACTCTGGGCTTGTTTCCCCAAGAAGACAGAACCAGGAAGCCTCAGACCCCCATTTGCAGCTCAAACACTCAGAGATTTTATGATGCAAACTTGTCCTTCTTTGCTACCTCTAGACCAAGCCCTGAGTGTTGGCGTTTTCAGTTGGTGGATAAGTGGCAGCTGCCCCTGAGGGCCAAGTCATTGAGGCATTCTGCCTCCTCACTCTGTGCAGCCAACACTTCGGGTGCTTAGCTCTGGGCTATCAAGACCTGGCATGAATACAATTAATTCAGCTCACCTCCCCAGGACTTCTGGCTGTTCCCCAACTGCTCAGTAATTTCACAATCTGCTTGCTTGAAGCCAGTTCACCTAGTGATCACTTCTTCAGGTTGCACCTGAGGACAGCCAGCAGCTGCCATCTGTCCCTATAAGCCTCCCTGCTTCTTCTCACCTCTTCACATCACAGGGGTGCGGCAGACACCTCAGCCCCTGCCATGGCAGAACCAAACAGGTCTTCAACTTGCTTGACTCTGGGCTTCTGGGCCCTGATACTACCAAAAGGCCTTGGCAACAACTTCTCAGTGGCCTTTTCTCCTGCCTCTTCGAGTTGGCCAAGCTAGGGCTTTCAGTACTGCTGAGCACAGGTAAGCACAGATTATTTCTAAACGTCTCTGTTCCCTGGATTCCTCTAAAACCACTGTCAGGCATCTCCAGCCTCCATCTGGCCATTTCCTCCTTTCCCCCTCCACAGTTTTGTGGTCCCCAAGCTTTCCCGATCCTCATCCTCTGGCAGCTCACCCACAGCTATACCGTCCCCCCTCCAGGGCTCTGGTCTGTGCTCTCTGGTCTGTTTCTTTCTGCTAGAAACAGATACTTATTCTGGAAGAATCTGGGTTTATCTGCACTCAACTTGGTAACACTCAAGGTTGACAAAGTCCTTTTCCTACTGAAAGTTCTCTCCAGGCTCCCTCTAGAAGCAAGTCCATCCTAGGCCACCTGGCCGCCCTCTCTAGCTCTGTCCCTGCCCTTGGTCAGTCTCCCTGGATAATACTTGACACTTCTCTGTCCTCCAGCATCTTGTGTCTCAGACACACATGACACCGTTCCCCCAAAGCACCTGACTCTGCCCTCATCCCTCAGTTCAAACCTCTACAGAGACTTCCCTTTGCCACCTCCCTGCCTGGGGGACTCTTACCTTCAACAGCCAAGCTCATGTACTTTCTTCTACATAAAACAGTCCTGGGTCTCTGAAGCTGGGGCAGAACAGCTCCCATCTGAGGCCCCAGAACAGACACTGATAACAGTGTATCACACTGCTCTCTTTGACTGGGTTTTCAGCAAATTCATTCAGCAAATACTTCTCCAGGGTGAACTTCTCCTCTTGATAGCCCACATAAAGAACAAATGTCAAAAAAGGGCCTCGATGAATCTGATCAATAACAGCCAAATTTACATTCTTGTTAATTTAGATTTCATTTTCCTCCCATTTTCGGGATTTTTAAAAATTTCATTTTCATTTTCTTATCAAGTATATTACTGTGCATGCTAAATTGTTTCAGCCATGTCCAACTCTTTGCAACCCTATGGCGTGTAGTCCACCAGGTTCCTCTGTCCATGGAATTCTCTAGGCAAAAATACTGGAGTGGGTTGCCATGCCTTCCTCCAGATCTTCCCAACCCAGGGATTAAACCATCCCTTCTGTCTCCTGCACTGGCAAGTGAGTTCTTTTTCACTAGCACCACCTGTGAAGCCCATGTATATTACTACTGCTATTTTAAAAATATTCTAATTCTGAAAGGTAATATTATATTATATTATGCTATATATATTAGCATATATATATATATATATATATATATATAAATCAAATATTATGTGTGTGTGCTCAGTCATTCAACTGTGTCTGACTCTTTGCAACCCCATGGACTGTAGCCTGTCAGGCTCCTCTGTTCATGGGATTTTTTCAGGCAAAAATGCTGGAATGGTTGGATTGAACCCACATCTCCTGTGTCTCTTGCATTCCAGGTGAATTTTTTACCTGCTGAGCCATTGGGGAAGCCCACTTATAACAGTGATTATAATAATTAAGACTAATAATAATACACTTGTTGAATGTTATTTTTATGCTTGCTATGTGCAATAATACAGCTAATATGTGATGTTAACCATATACTAAACCTTCTTCTAAGTGCTTCACATATATTAATTCATTTAATCTTCATAACAGCCCTAGATGTAATATTATCATTATTCCCTTTTAGAGGTGAGTAAACTAAGGCACAGAAAGGTTGAGAAACAAGGCCAAACTCACAAAGTTAGTAAATGCTGGAGATCAAGTTAAAACCCAAGAAACTGACTAGCGAATTAAACTGACTGCCTCTCTGTACACTATCCCATTCACCATAAGAGCATCTAATATATATTCTTTCCTTCTCACAATTCTCACAACTCAAAACAGGTTTTGAGAGGTTAGAAAATTCACCAAAGGTCACACAGCTAGTAAGGGATGGACACTGGAATTAAAAACTCAGTGTTCTGCCTAACTTTACATGTGTGAAAATATGAGATGCAGTATTACATACAGATTTTATTAAGGCCTATCCATACAGTCACTGGGCTTCCCTGGTGGCTCAGAGGTCAAAGCGTCTGCCTCCAATGCGGGAGACCCAGGTTTGATCCCTGGGTCAGGAAGATCCCTGGAGAAGGAAATGGCAATCCACTCCAGTATTCTTGCCTGGAGAATCCCATGGATGGAGAAGCCTAGTAGGTTACCGTCCACAGGGTCGCGAAGAGTCGGACACGACTGAGTGACTTCGCCTTCACCTTTACCTTCATACAGTCATTACTATTTAGGCAGCCACATTTCACCATGCTCCAGCCCCCCAAATACATGAGGAACCTGTTCACATCATCCTAATTTCACAGATGTATAAGGAGCCAGTGCCTAGCTCAGTCTAGGAATCATGTCTCCTTGATCCGAGACTCCAGAGCTAGCTTCATTCAGTTGTCTGTGTCATTACACATGAGATCATTTTGCACCAGGCAATTCTGAATATGCAGTTTTTGGTAGCATCACTTCAAGCTTCCAAAAATCTGACCAGCCTGGAAACAGAATTGCTTCCCCTTTGATTCAGGAACAATACTTAAAAAAAAAAAGATTAAAACTAAGAGTGGGTTTTAAAGATGCTTATCAAGAAACCCCTGATTCTTAGAGAACCACTACCTACACCCACACTCCCAGGGTGTACACAGTTCCTTAGAGCAGACAAGGTGTTTGCAATCACAGATGTGTGATGATCTCTGGGAGTTGGAAGTCTAGAATTCAAACACTGCAACATAAAATCTTTCTCAAAAATAAGCTTATTTCCCACTGTCCCTTTTTCAGTTTAGAACTAGCTTCTTTCTTTTCATAAAGTTTTCATTTTTCTGGTTATTCAGCTAAAAAAGATTGAAAGATTAGCTTAATGAAAATAAAGAAAACAACACATCCTATTTTGGAGAAAAATAGAAAAAGTAACCGGAAGCAGAGTCAGAAGGATCAAAAAAACGAAGGGGCAGGGGGAGCAGAAAAGAATAATGAAAAGAAATAATACTAATACTGAATGCCACTGAAAATTTGTAACTGATGTCTGTCCAGACTCAGCTCCTGGTATCACCACTCATCAGTCAAGTTACTTCATCTTCTGTATCTTTAGTTGCTTTATCTGTACTTCCTCATCAACTCATGAGATTTTTGAGGCTATCAAATGAGATAATACATATAAAGTATGGAGTCATTTCTGGAACAAAGCAAAGACTCAGAAATTGATAACTATTCATGGTGGTGATTATTTTAAGGAAGACATAAATTTCACCATCTTAATTATCCCCAGGGGACTCTGGGAATGTGAGACTCTTAGAGGACTGGGGTTAGCAACCAACAATGTAGAGACTAAGGGCTCACACTGGGACTCACAGGCTCTGGTTGCCTTGGTTTTGCACAAAAGCATGCATGACTTTTGGAATTCTCAGGTCATGTTTATAAGAGATTTCTCAGTTCCTTTCAGACCAAAGGTACAATAAATTCTGGTGCACGATGCCAGGGGAGAGGCTCTGATAGTGTGGTGCTTGTGTGTAAGTCACCAAATTGGTGAAACTTCAGTCCATCCTTTGTTTGCAATGAGGAGCTTTCCCTGACTCTCTAAATTGATGTTTTAAGAACAGTGGATGCAGTCCAAGGACATTTTTCTAATGCAATTTATTAAAAAACAATCAAAAATCTCATAGGAAAAAAAAAGATACAATATACTGTTTAAAAGCATATGTCATAAACTCTGTGTAATTAGGGATTTTTCAGACTGAAAGGTTCTTTTAGGACAGTATTTTGGAGACCCAGTTCTTCTACGAAAGCTTTTTTTTTTCTTGTTAAAAAAAAAGTATTATTATTTTTTTAATTTAGAATACTTTTAGATTTACAGAAAGAAAAATATTCATGTACTGCACATTCACTTTCCCCTATTATTAACAGTTTATATCAGTATAGTACATTTGTTTTGCTTAACTATTTTTTCTAATTGGAGGAAAATTGCTTTGCAATGTTATCTTGGTTTCTGCTTGCACAACAATGCCAATTAGCCATGTGCATACATATATCCCCTCCCTCCTGATTCATCCCCTCATTGTATTCCTCAGCAGGAGCAAAAAGTAACCTTTCCTCTAGAGGACCACAGCAATACCTCTGTCTCTCTTCTTAAAAATTAGTTATGTTGGCCTTGAGTCATACAGATGCCACTTGACTGCAACGGTTACTAACTTATTTAGCTTCATAATCACTCCTTTTTCCATGCATCTACATAGCAGGTCCTTCACAAACATTTGATGATTCAGCAAATACACTCGTTAGATTCAGAAATAGCTACTGTTTTCCAACCAGGGTGGATGAAAAAGACAGCTGGACTGGGGCAGCCATCCTATTGCAGTAAATGACTTGGTTTGACCAGTAGAGCATGATTTTGGTTTGGGGTTTATCATTCCTGTCGTATTAAAAGGGAAAAGAAGTGGGGATATACCTTCCTAAAACTTCTGTGATGCTATTTGCATTCTTAAATTGCTGCTAACACCATCTGTTTATAGGTCTCAGGAGAAATACGATGAGAAGATAAAGAAAGAAACTTTTCTCATGAAATGCATGAAATCAAATTAAATAGGATTCATGACTCTCTGTCTCCTCTCTCTATCCAAACTCCTAGAGAAAATGGATTCTACTGGGTTCACAAAAACATTTTATGAGTGTTCAGTTCTCAAAGTAACTAAATTGTGAGAAGGAAAAAATACTCAATAAGATATGAATGATTCCCCCAAAGGGTTATTTTTTTTTCCAATTGATCTGAATTAAAATGTTAATAACCCAGATGAGTAGTGTTCTGGTATTTTGATTCAGTGGACTTTCGGTTGTTTTTCTTCATCATATGCAAACACCAATTACTTGACAAACATTCTCTGGCCCCACCCTTCAGGAGATGTCATTGAGAGGAACAGAGTCCTGGCCTGGGACCTGGCATGTGGCAACCATGAAAAGAGTATTGGTCGAGTGTGTAGCATGGAAATGAACAGTGTTGAATCAGCACACAGAAATTACGTATCCAGATGAAGGCCTTCTCTCTCTTCGTGCACATGCCCAAACACACACACGTGCCTTCAAGAGCAGCTACCAAAAGCTACACATTTAACACAGATACAAACTCATTTCACTCTCAGCACACTCTGAAGAAGCAGCATCACCCTGATTGTCCAGGCGGGGAAAAGCCAGCTGAGAGATGAGGAAACTACCCAAAGCCGCCCAGCTAGTAACCATCACACTGGGATTTGAACCCAGATCTGCCAGACTCTGCCCATGCCTTTCCATCAGGCCACACTGCTTCCTTCTACCATGCTGCCTTTGCCACACATTTTAGGAACTCATTTCTTAAATCTTACCCTGAAAATGTGCTAATATCAGTTTGAATTGAACTTTTGAACTTGGTCAACACTACTGGCAGCCCTATTTCAAGTCCTGCTCTCCAGCCCTTCTACCCACTCTTCCTACTGCCCCAAGTGTTCTTTCTACAACATACACATCACTGAGACACTTCTGCCATGCAAAATCCTTCGGGATAAATCCTATCCATGGGTTATTTAAGGACCTCCAAAGTGGTCTCATCTCCCCAACTCCCTTCTTGTTTCTCTGCCCTATTCTCTACACTCACTCTACTCAGCTAAACCAAAGTCCTTGCAAATGTATGAATGCCACACGTTTTCTGATATAGTTATGCCTTGGGACAGGAACTTCCAACCTAGAATCCTCCCATCCTCCTTCTTCCCACCCCTCTCCCAATTCTTAGGCTCTGCCAGTTCCAAAGCCCCCTCCAGCATTCATCTTTAGGACCAATTTCTAAAGTTTAGATATTCTTCAAGGCTCCCACAGCAATCTGCACTTACCCTCTCCCAAAACACCTTCCAAATTATGCTTAAAGTATCCAGCAACTCTCTACTTTCCCAATAAAGTGTAGGCGCCTCAGAGATGGGGTCATCTGACCCAATGCTTAATATGGACACATGTTTATAAATGAATGAAGGTAAGTGGGAAGAGATGACAGCAAACATTTAACCTCTTAGGGTGAATCTGACTCAGAGAAATATCTGAGAATTATTCAGAGCCAAACTGAGTAAATAACAGGCATGATCAATCTGGGTAACATTGCTTAGGGTTCAAAACCATTTCAAAAAAATATATTAAGATAGAGACTGTTGTTGTCAAGAAAAGAAAGTCAACCCCTGTAAATACAAAATGTCCCTTCATGGGCTGCCCAACATTTCCTGAATAAACACCTGTGAATGGAAACGTCATCAGGAGTGTTTATTATCAATACATGACACTTTGATGGCTTCTCATATTGGGGTTTGTGGGGTATACCCAGTAAGAGGGTATCCACAGGACGACATCAGTCATGCACTTATCTGAGAAATTCTTGCAGCTCTCCCATAAGAAGCTTTAGCAAGCCTTTCTTGGACTCTCACATACAATTTATCTTTCCCATTGCTGCTGCCGCTGCTGCTGCTAAGTCACTTCAGTTGTGTCCGACTCTATGTGACCCCATAGACAGCAGCCCACTAGGCTCCCCCATCCCTGAGATTCTCCATGCAAGAACACTGGAGTGGGTTACCATTTCCTTCTCAAATGCATGAAAGTGAAAAGTGAAAGTGAAGTCGCTCAGTCCTGTCTGACTCTTCNAGAATTGCCTGGTGCAAAATGATCTCATGTGTAATGACACAGACAACTGAATGAAGCTAGCTCTGGAGTCTCGGATCAAGGAGACATGATTCCTAGACTGAGCTAGGCACTGGCTCCTTATACATCTGTGAAATTAGGATGATGTGAACAGGTTCCTCATGTATTTGGGGGGCTGGAGCATGGTGAAATGTGGCTGCCTAAATAGTAATGACTGTATGAAGGTAAAGGTGAAGGCGAAGTCACTCAGTCGTGTCCGACTCTTCGCGACCCTGTGGACGGTAACCTACTAGGCTTCTCCATCCATGGGATTCTCCAGGCAAGAATACTGGAGTGGATTGCCATTTCCTTCTCCAGGGATCTTCCTGACCCAGGGATCAAACCTGGGTCTCCCGCATTGGAGGCAGACGCTTTGACCTCTGAGCCACCAGGGAAGCCCAGTGACTGTATGGATAGGCCTTAATAAAATCTGTATGTAATACTGCATCTCATATTTTCACACATGTAAAGTTAGGCAGAACACTGAGTTTTTAATTCCAGTGTCCATCCCTTTCTAGCTGTGTGACCTTTGGTGAATTTTCTAACCTCTCAAAACCTGTTTTGAGTTGTGAGAATTGTGAGAAGGAAAGAATATATATTAGATGCTCTTATGGTGAATGGGATAGTGTACAGAGAGGCAGTCAGTTTCATTCGCTAGTCAGTTTCTTGGGTTTTAACTTGATCTCCAGCATTTACTAACTTTGTGAGTTTGGCCTTGTTTCTCAACCTTTCTGTGCCTTAGTTTACTCACCTCTAAAAGGGAATAATGATAATATTACATCTAGGGCTGTTATGAAGATTAAATGAATTAATATATGTGAAGCACTTAGAAGAAGGTTTAGTATATGGTTAACATCACATATTAGCTGTATTATTGCACATAGCAAGCATAAAAATAACATTCAACAAGTGTATTATTATTAGTCTTAATTATTATAATCACTGTTATAAGTGGGCTTCCCCAATGGCTCAGCAGGTAAAAAATTCACCTGGAATGCAAGAGACACAGGAGATGTGGGTTCAATCCAACCATTCCAGCATTTTTGCCTGAAAAAATCCCATGAACAGAGGAGCCTGACAGGCTACAGTCCATGGGGTTGCAAAGAGTCAGACACAGTTGAATGACTGAGCACACACACATAATATTTGATTTATATATATATATATATATATATATATATGCTAATATATATAGCATAATATAATATAATATTACCTTTCAGAATTAGAATATTTTTAAAATAGCAGTAGTAATATACATGGGCTTCACAGGTGGTGCTAGTGAAAAAGAACTCACTTGCCAGTGCAGGAGACAGAAGGGATGGTTTAATCCCTGGGTTGGGAAGATCTGGAGGAAGGCATGGCAACCCACTCCAGTATTTTTGCCTAGAGAATTCCATGGACAGAGGAACCTGGTGGACTACACGCCATAGGGTTGCAAAGAGTTGGACATGGCTGAAACAATTTAGCATGCACAGTAATATACTTGATAAGAAAATGAAAATGAAATTTTTAAAAATCCCGAAAATGGGAGGAAAATGAAATCTAAATTAACAAGAATGTAAATTTGGCTGTTATTGATCAGATTCATCGAGGCCCTTTTTTGACATTTGTTCTTTATGTGGGCTATCAAGAGGAGAAGTTCACCCTGGAGAAGTATTTGCTGAATGAATTTGCTGAAAACCCAGTCAAAGAGAGCAGTGTGATACACTGTTATCAGTGTCTGTTCTGGGGCCTCAGATGGGAGCTGTTCTGCCCCAGCTTCAGAGACCCAGGACTGTTTTATGTAGAAGAAAGTACATGAGCTTGGCTGTTGAAGGTAAGAGTCCCCCAGGCAGGGAGGTGGCAAAGGGAAGTCTCTGTAGAGGTTTGAACTGAGGGATGAGGGCAGAGTCAGGTGCTTTGGGGGAACGGTGTCATGTGTGTCTGAGACACAAGATGCTGGAGGACAGAGAAGTGTCAAGTATTATCCAGGGAGACTGACCAAGGGCAGGGACAGAGCTAGAGAGGGCGGCCAGGTGGCCTAGGATGGACTTGCTTCTAGAGGGAGCCTGGAGAGAACTTTCAGTAGGAAAAGGACTTTGTCAACCTTGAGTGTTACCAAGTTGAGTGCAGATAAACCCAGATTCTTCCAGAATAAGTATCTGTTTCTAGCAGAAAGAAACAGACCAGAGAGCACAGACCAGAGCCCTGGAGGGGGGACGGTATAGCTGTGGGTGAGCTGCCAGAGGATGAGGATCGGGAAAGCTTGGGGACCACAAAACTGTGGAGGGGGAAAGGAGGAAATGGCCAGATGGAGGCTGGAGATGCCTGACAGTGGTTTTAGAGGAATCCAGGGAACAGAGACGTTTAGAAATAATCTGTGCTTACCTGTGCTCAGCAGTACTGAAAGCCCTAGCTTGGCCAACTCGAAGAGGCAGGAGAAAAGGCCACTGAGAAGTTGTTGCCAAGGCCTTTTGGTAGTATCAGGGCCCAGAAGCCCAGAGTCAAGCAAGTTGAAGACCTGTTTGGTTCTGCCATGGCAGGGGCTGAGGTGTCTGCCGCACCCCTGTGATGTGAAGAGGTGAGAAGAAGCAGGGAGGCTTATAGGGACAGATGGCAGCTGCTGGCTGTCCTCAGGTGCAACCTGAAGAAGTGATCACTAGGTGAACTGGCTTCAAGCAAGCAGATTGTGAAATTACTGAGCAGTTGGGGAACAGCCAGAAGTCCTGGGGAGGTGAGCTGAATTAATTGTATTCATGCCAGGTCTTGATAGCCCAGAGCTAAGCACCCGAAGTGTTGGCTGCACAGAGTGAGGAGGCAGAATGCCTCAATGACTTGGCCCTCAGGGGCAGCTGCCACTTATCCACCAACTGAAAACGCCAACACTCAGGGCTTGGTCTAGAGGTAGCAAAGAAGGACAAGTTTGCATCATAAAATCTCTGAGTGTTTGAGCTGCAAATGGGGGTCTGAGGCTTCCTGGTTCTGTCTTCTTGGGGAAACAAGCCCAGAGTGACCCGGGGGCTTGCTGAGGTCAGCCTGAAGTTAGTGGCAGTCTTAAATCCAGAAGGGCTTTCTTGCTCCTGTCTGCCTTCCACCCTCACTGCAAGTCTCTCTTCTCTCTTCACTCCCAGGCTGATGCCATTTCTTGCCCTCTGAAAGTGAAAGTGAAAGTGAAAATGCAGGGATCGAACCCAGGTCACCTGCATTCTAGGCAGACGCTTTAACCTCTGAGCCACCAGGGAAGTCCTCTTGCCCTCTGAAGACAGATATTATCAATCAAGCTCATCCTAACCCTAAACTTCCTTACCATTTTGCTGTCTTCCTACCCATAGCAGCTCTTTCTACTCTCTTTCTAGGAGCTTGTTAGGTGGTTGGTTAACAAAACAGCTTGTGTATATTGCTAGTAGGTGTCTTTCCAGGTGGCTCAGTGGTAAAAAATCCACTTGCCAGTACTGGAGATGCAGGAGTTGTTGGTTCAATCTCTGGGTCAGGAAGATCCCCTGTAGTAGGAAATGACAACCCACTCCATTATTTTTGCCTGAGAAATCCATGAGTAGAGGAGCCTGGTGAGTTACAGTCCATGGTGTCTCAAAGAATCAGACCCAACTTAGCAGTTAAGCATGCACATTAGGGACAAGAAACTGAGCACATTAGGGGGTACATAGTAAATAGCTTGTGTGTTAGAGATACATAGTAAATAATCTGTATATTCAGTCAGTTCAGTTCAGTCACTCAGCCATGTCCGACTTTTGCGATCCCGTGAATCGCAGAATGCCAGGCCTCCCTGTCCATCACCAACTCCTGGAGTTCACTCAGACTCATGTCCACTGAGTCGGTGATGCCATCCAACCATCTCATCCTCTGTCGTCCCCTTCTCCTCCTGCCCCCAATCCCTCCCAGCATCAGTCTTTTCCAGTGAGTCAACTCTTTGCATGAGGTGGCCAAAGTACTGGAGTTTCAGCTTGAGCATCAATCCTTCCAAAGAAATCCCAGGGCTGATCTCCTTCAGAATGGACTGTTTGGATCTCCCTGCAGTCCAAGGGACTCTCAAGAGTCTTCTCCAACACCACAGTTCAAAAGCATCAATTCTTCGGCATTCAGCTTTCTTCACAGTCCAACTTTCATATCCATACATGACCACTGGAAAAACCATAGCCTTGACTAGACAGACCTTTGTTGGCAAAGTAGTCTCTGCTTTTGAATATGCTATCTAGTTTGGTCATAACTTTCCTTCCAAGGAGTAAGCTTCTTTTAATTTCATGGCTGCAGTCACCATCTGCAGTGATTTTAGAGCCCCTTCCAAAATTAAGTCTGACCCTGTTTCCACTGTTTCCCCATCTATTTGCCATGAAGTGATGGGACCAGATGCCATGACCTTAGTTTTCAGAATGTTGAGCTTTAAGACAACTTTTTTCACTCTCCCCTTTCACTTTCATCAAGTTTGTATATTAGGGATATGTAATAAATAGGTTGTGTATTTAGGGTGTTGATGGATGTAGTAGATATGTTTCTCCCAGGCAATGCATTCTCCCAATTTCATTTTTAATATGGATTTCTCCCTCATTCATGGACACACTCTCAGTATATGCCAGTCTCAATATTCTATCGGAGAAAACTTTTAACTAGAAAAATGAAGTCAAGCAAACTTTTAGTTAAAAATTGTTCTCTTCTTTGCTGTTACCTTCTTAATAGATTTCTAAGGGGGACTTAACCATCAGCCTCACAGAAGGAGCAAAAATTAGTAAACCTTTCCAAGATAGTTGTTCAGTTGATTGTGGATCAGTTTTTCCTCGGCTATTTTAAGTAGTGGGAAAATTGCACTTTCTTCTCAAACATGAATACAGAAGAAATATGACTGTTTCCCACCAAGATGTGAGGGTGAAGATTCCTAGCTTGGGTTGAGGGATGTGGGAGTTGAATAGAAGAATAGAAAAGTAATCGATTAATGATTTAGAAGACTGCTTCATTTCTCTACCTCTGTAAGAGAGAGACAGAGCTTGATCAGTATCCTCAAGGTCACTCATGCTTGGTATTTGCTATGTCAGCTAGTCTTTTTTTAAGTTTTGAATACTATCCCATGCATCCATCCCAAAAGGTTTCGGTGCATGTAGTGCAGAGAGATAGGATTTTATGGAGCCAATAAGGATGTTGAAGGAGATGGGGGTCATTGCGGTGGGTGTATGAAGGGGAGTTTACAATACAATTTCAATGAGTTGAAAGACTAATTTAGTTCAAGATAGAAACTAGAGAATCAATGGAGAAGTCCCTCTTATAATTGGTGATCTACACCAATAAGGCAATCATTATTGCTAACTAAAACCCTGGCTGTAGTGTGGTTTTATTAATCCTTGTGTCTCCTCTTCAGTTATTTCTGTGTTATATTTTCATGGGCTCTTTCCTTTTAAATGTAAACATTGCCCCCTAGGGATTTGCCTAGTCATGGCATTTTTTTCTGTTTATTTGTTGTTTATTCACTAAGTCATGTCGACTGTTTTCAGATCCCATGTACTATAGCCTACCAGGCTATTCTGTCCCTGGGATTTCCCAGGCAAGAATACTGGAGTGGGTTGCCATTTCCTGCTCCAGGGGATCTTCCCAGCCCAGGGACTGGACCTGCATCTTCTGTGTCTCTTGCATTGGCAGGCAAATTCTTTACCACTGAGCCACTTGGGAGGTCCTCTGTCTATTTATTTTAGTATATATTGGCTTAGTTGAGATTTTCAGAATAAAGGTTCTCTCTGACAGACTGCTGTTAGAGAAATTCAAGTTATCTTATTCTTCTGCTGAACAGAGCAAGCGTGGTGCTCTTTTGGTACCTTATGAAGGGGGCTTTGATGGTTGTACAACCCAGCATCCAAATGGTGATAAGAGATGAAAGGGGGGCCCGGCCTATGACTCCTATTCGTCCAGCAGATGTGTTCCTTTTGGTCATCTCATTGTTTGAGGACTCTGGCCAGAATATCTATATTAACGGTTAGAGTTAACTGCTTTTGTCCTAGTATTTACTTATATTTGCTTATGTCTCCATCAGCCAAAAAGGTAAAAAACAACAAATGAAAAGAGTCAAATAACTGACCATTCTCTCTGCAATATTCCAGAGCAATCCTTGGTTCCATGCAGACTCAAAGGCAGGCAGAACCAACGGTGATGACAGTTACTTTTAAAAGTTTCTCACCAGAGTTTTTCTGACTGTGGACACCTCAGGCGAGAGTACTGGAGTGGGGTGCCACTGCCTTCTCCAACTTCAGGGGTAGACACCCTGAAAAGTTCCAGAGAACACATGTGGTTTCCAGTGAAAATACTATGCAAATATTTTCAAATGTGTTCTTGACTATGGTATTTCCTCGCTATTCATT
>SJYW01056573.1:0-12494 GCA_006410735.1 Raphicerus campestris
TGATTATTTCCTTTCTCATTTTAGGGAAGTTTTCAACTATTATCTCCTCCAGTATTTTCTCGTGGCCTTTCTTTTTGTCATTCTTAATGCGAGTTGCGAGGTGCTTCTGGGCATACCAACCCAGTCGTCGCCTGGTCCTCAGACTTCGTCTGGTACTGAGCTCGAGCCTATGATTTGCTCACTCGTGCTTTCATAGGACATGAGGTTACTCTGGAGCCCCCACAGGGGAGTCAGGCCTCTACGTGCCTGGAGACTTGCACGGCCTCTTTAGTCCCCAACTGCAGCGGCAGTGTCCGACTCCCTGTAAAGTGGACACAGGGATCTGTGGCTTGCCATTGAGGCACTCCAGGGCTGTCTCACATGCCAGTGTGTTGGGAGTCGAGCCTAGCGTGACAGTCGAGACAGTGCAGGGCAGTCATGTTCATCTGGAGAGGGCGAGGAATTTGGGGATCTTGGGGAGTGGTGGTCTGACACCTAAAGTTCCCCCCGACTCTCCTGATGCCAGGCGACCTCTTGGGATGCTAGGGGAGTGCCAGGAAACCTTATCCAATGGAGCAGGGAAAGGGCCCCTCATCTGGAATTCATCAGGGGAAAAAGGGGCTCCTCTTGAGTCTTGACGTGACCCTGGAGATTCCTCTCGAATGGGGACGGATGGGGCAGGGAACTTCTTTGGTCACAACAAGGGTGTGAAGGGACTTTCGAGGTCTAGGAGGGAAGGGGTGATTTCTCCTGAGATGACCCAGCAGACAAGGGCCTCACTCCACCTGCAGGGGAGAAATTTCTGGTTTTTCTCGAGTGCCTGTGGAGTCCTCTCGAGTTACGACGGGGCCCCAGAAACCCGCCCTTGGGGTCACAGGCGAGGACAGTCTCTGAAGGATTTGTGAGGCACCTCTGGGGATTCCTCCCCAGTGGTCGCCGGATCTCAGTTCTCGTGTGGTGCTTAGGCCAGAGCCTGTGCTGGCCTCGCCCATGCTGACATAGGTCTTGGGGATCCCCTGTAGCCCCCACAGGGGAGTTAGGCCTCATCTCGCCTGGGGTCGTGCACAGCCGCTTTCCTACCCAAATGCAGTAACAGTGTCCACGTCCCTGTCGAGTGGATACAGGAATCAGTGTCTTGAACTTAAAGTACCCCAGGGCTATCACACGTGACAGTGTGTAAGCAGTTGAGCTTCGGAGAGGCAGTCGAGGCAGTGCAGGGCATTCAGGATCATCTGGAGTGCACGAGGCATTTGGGGTTCTTGGGGAAAGGTGACCAGACACCTGAGGCTTCTCTGGACTCATCTGGTGTGAGGGCCTCCTCTTGGGATTCGAGGGGAGAGCCAGGAACCCTTTCCCGATGGAGCAGGGAAGGACCCCTCATCTGGAGCTAAGCATGGGAAAATGGAGCTCCTCTTGAGTCGACGCAGGACCCTCGGCGGTCCTCTCGAGTGGGGATGGGTGGGGCGGAGAACTTCTTGGGTCTCAGTAAGGGTGTGAAGGAGCATTTCGATGTCCAAGTGGGAATGGGTGATTTAGCCCTGGCCGCTGCAGTGGACAAGGGCCTCACCCTGCCTGCAAGGGAGAAGCTTCTCGTTTTCTTGAGTTGCGGGTGGGTCCTCTCGAGTTATTGCAGGGACCCCTGGGACCCACCCCTGTGGCCTCAGGAGGGGTAAGTCTCCGTGCGAGTTGCCACTGCGTATTTCTCCCCAGTTGTGGCTGGATTCCCAGACGTCGTCTGGTGCTGAGGCCACAGCCTGAGCTTTCCTTGCCCATGCTGACCTAGGCCTTGGGGTTCCCCTGGAGTTCCCACAGGGAGTCAAGTCTCGTGTCGCTTGGAGATGTGCACGGCCACTATCCTCCAAATTGCAGCAACAGTGTCCGGGTCCCTGTCGAGTAGACACAGGGATCTGTGGCTTGCCATCGAGGTACCCAAGGGCTGTCACATGTGCCAGTGTGCCAGAGTCGAGCCTCGGGGTGACAGTCGAGGCAGTGTAGGGCAGTCAGGATCATCTGGAGTGGACGAGGCATTTGGGGGTCTTCGGGAATCATGGCCCAATCTGTGAGACTCCTTCTGACTCTGCAGGTGTGAGCACCTCCTCTTGGGATGCGAGGGGAATACAGGGAAACCTTTCTCCATGGAGCAGGAAAGGGCCCCTCATCTGGAGCTCTGCAGGGGAAAACCGAGCTCCTATTGAGTCTTGGTGGGACCCTCCGGGTTCCTCTCTNCGTGCACAGCCGCTTTCCTACCCAAATGCAGTAACAGTGTCCACGTCCCTGTCGAGTGGATACAGGAATCAGTGTCTTGAACTTAAAGTACCCCAGGGCTATCACACGTGACAGTGTGTAAGCAGTTGAGCTTCGGAGAGGCAGTCGAGGCAGTGCAGGGCATTCAGGATCATCTGGAGTGCACGAGGCATTTGGGGTTCTTGGGGAAAGGTGACCAGACACCTGAGGCTTCTCTGGACTCATCTGGTGTGAGGGCCTCCTCTTGGGATTCGAGGGGAGAGCCAGGAACCCTTTCCCGATGGAGCAGGGAAGGACCCCTCATCTGGAGCTAAGCATGGGAAAATGGAGCTCCTCTTGAGTCGACGCAGGACCCTCGGCGGTCCTCTCGAGTGGGGATGGGTGGGGCGGAGAACTTCTTGGGTCTCAGTAAGGGTGTGAAGGAGCATTTCGATGTCCAAGTGGGAACGGGTGATTTAGCCCTGGCCGCTGCAGTGGACAAGGGCCTCACCCTGCCTGCAAGGGAGAAGCTTCTCGTTTTCTTGAGTTGCGGGTGGGTCCTCTCGAGTTATTGCAGGGACCCCTGGGACCCACCCCTGTGGCCTCAGGAGGGGTAAGTCTCCGTGCGAGTTGCCACTGCGTATTTCTCCCCAGTTGTGGCTGGATTCCCAGACGTCGTCTGGTGCTGAGGCCACAGCCTGAGCTTTCCTTGCCCATGCTGACCTAGGCCTTGGGGTTCCCCTGGAGTTCCCACAGGGAGTCAAGTCTCGTGTCGCTTGGAGATGTGCACGGCCACTATCCTCCAAATTGCAGCAACAGTGTCCGGGTCCCTGTCGAGTAGACACAGGGATCTGTGGCTTGCCATCGAGGTACCCAAGGGCTGTCACATGTGCCAGTGTGCCAGAGTCGAGCCTCGGGGTGACAGTCGAGGCAGTGTAGGGCAGTCAGGATCATCTGGAGTGGACGAGGCATTTGGGGGTCTTCGGGAATCATGGCCCAATCTGTGAGACTCCTTCTGACTCTGCAGGTGTGAGCACCTCCTCTTGGGATGCGAGGGGAATACAGGGAAACCTTTCTCCATGGAGCAGGAAAGGGCCCCTCATCTGGAGCTCTGCAGGGGAAAACCGAGCTCCTATTGAGTCTTGGTGGGACCCTCCGGGTTCCTCTCTAGTGGGGACGGGTGGGGCGGGGAACTTCTTGGATCACAACAAGGTTGTGAAGGAGCCTGTCAAGGTCCACGAGGGATGGCATGAATTCCGCTGAGATACCGCCACAGATAAGGGCCACACCACCCCTGCAGGGGAGAAGCTTCCGGTTTTTCTCGAGTTGCGGCGTTGTCCACTCGTTTTACGACTGGGATCCCAGGGACCCTCTCCTGTATCCTCAGGAGAGGCCATTCTCAGTGCTAGTTGGGAGGCGCTTCTGAGGATACCAACCCAGTTGTCGCCTGGTCCTTTGTCCTCATCTGGTGCTGAGTTCGAGCTAGGATTTCCTTGCTCGTGCTTTCATAGGACTTGAGGTTACCTTGGAGCCCCCACAAGTGAGTCAGGCCCCTTCTCGCCTGGAGACTTGCATGGCCTCTTTCTTCTCAACTGCAGCGGCAGTGTGTGTCTCCCTGTAAAGCGGACACAGGGATCTGTGGCTTTCCATTGAGGCACTCCAGGGCTGTCTCACATTCCAGTGTGTTGGGAGTCGAGCCTCAGGTGACAATTGAGACAGTGCAGGGCAGTCATCTGGAGTGGACGAGGAATTTGGGGTCTTCGGGAGTGGTGGTCGGACACCTGAGGCTCCTCTCGAGTCTCCTGAGGCGATGCGACCTCTTTGGATGTGAAGGGAGGGCCGGAAAACCTTTCCCGATGGAGCAGGGAAAGGGCCCCTCATCTGGAATCAGTAGGGAAAAACGGGGCTCCTCTTGATTCACAGCAGGAGCTTCAGGGTTCCTCTCGAGTGGGCACGGTTGGGGCGGGGAACTTCCTAGGTCACAATCAGGGTATGAAGGAGCCTTTCGAGGTCCAAGAGGGAATGGGTGATTTCTCCAGAGATGCTGCAGCAGACAAGGGCTCACCGTCCCTGCAGGGGAGAAACTTCTGGTTTTTCTCGAGTTGTGGTGTGGTCCTCTTGAGTTACAACAGGGACCCCAGGGATCCACCCCTGTGGCCTCAGGAGGGGTCAGTCTCTATGCGAGTTGCCAACCGGGTATTTCTCCCCAGTCATCGCCGGGTTCCCAGGCCTCGTCTGGTGCTGAGGCCACATCCTGAGCTTGCCTCGCCCATGCTGACCTACGTCTTTGGGTTTCCCTGAAGCTCCCACATGGGAGTCAGTCCTAATCTCGCCTGGAGATGTGTATGGCCGCTTTCCTCCCCATCTGCAGCAGAAGTGTCCAGCACCCCTTCGAGCAGACACAGGGATCTGTGGCTTGCCCTCGTGGTACCCCAGGGCTGTCATATGTGCCAGTGTGTCGGGAGTCGAGTCTCTGGGTGACAGTCGAGGCAGTGCAGGGCAGTGAGGTTCATCAGTAAAGGACGAGGCATATGGGGGTCTTGGGAATGATGGACAGACCACTGAGTCTCGTCCTGTCTCTCCTCGTTCGAGCGCCTCTTCTTGGTATGCCAGGGGAGAGCCGTGAACACTTTACCGACGGAGCAAGGAAAGGTCCCGTCATCTAGAGCTCAGCCGCGGCAAACGGGGCTCCTCTTGAGTCTTGGCGGGACCCTCGGTGTTCCTCTCAAGTGGGGATGAGTGGGGCAGGGAACTTCTTTGGTCACAACAAGGGTGTGAAGGGACTTTCGTGGTCTAGGAGGGAAGGGGTGATTTTTCCTGAGATGAACCCACAGATAAGGGCCTCACTCCTCCTGCAGGGGAGAAGTTTCTGGTTTTTCTCGAGTGCCCGTGGGGTCCTCTCGAGTTATGATGGGACCCTAGAAACCCGCCCTTGGGGCCACAGGCGAGGACAGCTTCCAAACGATTTGTGAGGCGCCTCTGGGGATTCCTCCCCAGTAGTCGCCGGGTCCTCAGTCTTGGTCTGGTGCTTAAGCTGGAGCCTGAGCTTGCCTCGCCCATGCTGACATAGGTCTTGGATTACCACTCGAGGCCCCACAGGGGAGTCAGGCCTCGTCTCGCCTGGGAACGTGCACGGTCGCTATCCTCCCCAACTGCAGCAACAGTGTCCGGGTCCCTGTCGAGCAGACACAGGGATCTGTGGCTTGCCATCGTGGTACCCAAGGGCTGTCACACGTGCCAGTATGCCGGAGTTGACCCTCGGGAAGACAGTCGAGGCATTGCAGGACATTCAGATTCATCTGGAGTGGACTAGGCATTTGGGGGTCTTGCGGACATGTGACCCAACGCCTGAGGCTTCTCTGGACTCACCTGGTGTGCGTGCCTCCTCTTGGGGTGTGAGGGGGCAGCCGGGAACCCTTTCCTGATGGAGGTGGGAAAAGGCCCCTCATCTGGAGCTGAGCATGGGAAAATGGAGCTCCTCTTGAGTCGGGACCAGACCCTCGGTGGTCCTCTCGAGTGGGGACGTATTGGGCACGGAACTTCTTGTGTCACAGCAAAGGTGTGAAAGACCTTTTTGAGTTCCAAGAGGGAACGGGTGATTTCCCCTGGGACACCGCAGCTGTCACGGGCCTCACTACATCTGCAAGTGTGAAGCATCTGGTTTTTCTTGAGTTGCGGCAGGGTCCTCTCGAGTTACGATGGGGACCATAGGGATCGGCCCCTGTGGCCCCAAGATAGGCCATTCTCAATGCGAGGGGCCAGGCACATCTGGGGATTCCTCCTCAGTGGCGTCAAGTCCTCAGTACCCTTCTGGTGCTGAGTCTGCAGCCTGAGATTGCCTCGCCCCTGCTGACATTTGTATTGGGCTACCCCTGGAACCCGCAGAGGTGAGTCAGGCCTAGTCTCATCTGGAGACGTGCACGGCCGCTTTCCTTCCCAACTGCAATAACAGTGTCCGGGTCCCTGTCGAGCAGATACAGGGATCTATGGCTTGTGCTCCCGGTACCCTTGGGCTGTCACACTTGCCAGTGTGCCGGAGTCGAGCCTCGGGGTTACAGTCGAGGCAGTGCATGGAAGTCAGGTTCATCTGGAGTGGACGAGGCATTTGGGTGTCTTGGGGAATGGTGGCCCAAACAGTGAGACTCCTCCCGACCTTCCAGGTGTGAGCACCTCCTCTTCGGATGCGAGGGGAACATCGCAAAACCTTTCCCGACAGAGCATGGAAAGGGCCCCTCATCTGGAGCTCAGCAGGGGAAAACGGGGCTCCTCATGATTCTTGTCGGGACCCTTGGGGTTCCTCTCGAGTAGGGACGGGTGGGGCTGGGAACTTCTTGGGTCACAGCAAGGGTTTGAATGAGCCTATCATGGTCCATGAAACACGAGGTGAATTCCCCTGAGATGCCTTTGTGGACAAGGGCCACACCATGCCTGCTGGGGAGAATCTTCTGTTTTTTTTCGAGTTGCTATGAGATCCTCTTGAGTTACGACGGGGACCTCAGGGACCCGCCCCTGAATCCTAAGGAGAGGCCAATCTCAGTGCAAATTGCAAGGCGCCTCTGGGGATTCCTCCTCTGTCATCGTCGGGTCCTCAGTCCTCGTCTAGTGTTAAGGTGGTAGCCTGAGATTTCATCGCTCATGCTTTCATAGGTCTTGAGGTAACTCTGGAGCCCCAACAGGGGAGTCAGGCCTCTTCTCGCCTGGAGACTTGCATGACCTCTTTCTTCCCCAACTGCAACGACAGTGTCTGGCTCCCCGCAAAGCGGACACAGGGATCTGGGGCTTGCCATCGAGGTACTGGAGGGCTGTCTCACGTGCCAGTGTGTTGAGAATCGAGCCTCAGGTTGACAGTCGAGACAGCGCAGGGCAATCATGTTCATCTGGAGTGGACGAGGCATTTGGGGATCTTGGGGAGTGGTGGTCAGACACCTGATGCTCCTCCCAAATCTCCTGATGTGAGGCCACCTCTTGGGATGCGAGTGGAGCGCTGGAAATCCTTTCCTGATGGAGTAGGGTAAGTCCCCTCATCTGAAGCTCAGCAGGTGAAAACGGGGCTCCACTTGAGTCTTGGTGGGACCCTCGGGGTTCTTCTCAAATCCAGACGGTTGGGGAAGGGAAATTCCTAGGTCACTACAAGGGTATGAAGGAGCCTTTCGAGGTCCAAGAGGGAAGGGGTGATATCCCCCGAAATGCTGCAGTGGAGAAGGGACTCACCCACCCTGCAGGGGAGAAGTTTCTGGTTTTTCTCTAGTTGTGGTGGGATCCTTTCGAGTTACAGCGGGGACCCCAGGGACCTGCCCCTGTGGCCTCAGGAGAGGACAGTCACCATTCGAGTTGTGAGGCACCTGTTTCTGGTTTTTCTCTAGTTGTGGTGGGATCCTTTTGCGTTACAGCGGGGACCCCAAGGACCCGCCCCTGTGGCCTCAGGAGAGGACAGTCACCATTCGAGTTGTGAGGCACCTGTGGGGATTCCTCCTGAGATGTCGCCAGGTCCTCAGTAATCGACTGGTGCTGATGCCGGAGCCTGTGCTTGCCTCGCCCATGCTGACATAGGTCTTGGGGTTCCCCTGGAGCCCCCATATCAGGGGGCTCGTCTCGCCTGGGGACGTTCACAGCCCTTTTCATGCCCAACTGTAGCAACAGTGTCCGGGTCCCTGTCGAGAGGATACAGGGATCAGTGGCTTGCCCTCGAGGTTCCCCAGGGCTATCACAAGTGCCAGTGTGCCTGAGTCGAGCCTCGTGGTGACAGTCGAGGCCATGCAGGGAAGTCAGGTGCATCTGAAGTGGACCAGGCATTTGGGGGATTGGGGAATGGTGGCCCAAGCTGTGAGACTCCTCCCGATTTTCCAGGTGCGAGCACCTCCTCATGGGATGTGAGGGAAACACCGTGAAACTTTTCCCGAAGGATCAGGGAAATGGCCCCTCATCTGGAGTTCAGCAGGGGAAAACAGGACTCCTATTGAGTCTTTGCGGGCCCCTTGTGGTTCCTCTGGAGTGGGGACGGTTAGGGCGTGGAAGTTCTTGGGTCACATCAAGGGTGTGAAGGAGCGTTTTGAGGTCCACGAGGGAGGGGATGAATTCCCCTGAGATGCCGTTGCTGACAAGAGCCACATCATGCCTGCAGGGGAGAAGCTTCCGGTTTTTGTCCTGTTGTGGCAGGGTCCTCTCCAGTTACGACGGGGAACTCAGGGACCCGCCCCTCTATCCTCAGGAGAGGCCATTCTCAGTGCAGGTTGCGAGGTGCCTCTGGGGAGTCCTCCCCAGTCATTGCCTGGTTCTCAGTCCTCGTCTGGTGCTGAGGTCGGAGCCTGAGATTTCCTCGCTCATGCTTTCATAGGTCTTGAGGTTACTCTGGAGCCCCCATAGCAGAGTCAGGCCCCTTCTCGACTGGAGACTTGCATGGCCTCTTTCTTCCACAACAGCAGTGGCAGTGTCAGGCTCCCCGTAAAGTGGACACAGGGATCTGTGGCTTGCCATCGAGGTACTCCAGGGCTGTCTCACGTGCCAGTGTGTTGGGAGTTGAGTCTCGGGATGACAGTTGAGTCAGTGCAGGACATTCATGTTCATCTGGAGTGGACTAAGCATTTGGGGATCTTAGAGAGTGGTGCTCAGACATCTGAGGCTCCTCCCGACTCTTCTGATGCGAGGCCACTTCTTGGGATGCGAGGGGAGTACAGAAATCCTTTCACAATGGAGCAGGGAAAGGGCCCCTCTTTTGGAGCTCAGCAGAGGAAAATGGGGCTCCTCTTGAGTCTCGGCGGGACCCTCGGTCTTCCTTTCTATTGGGGACGGTTGGGGCGGGGAAATTCCTAGGTCACAACAATGGTATGAAGTAGCCTTTCGAGGTCCAAGAGGGAACAGATCATTTCCGCTGAGATGCTGCAGCGGACAAGGGACTCACCCTCCTTGCAACGGAGAAGCCTCTGGTTTTTCTCGAGGTGTGGCAGGGTCCTCTCCAGTTACGACAGGGACATCAGTGACCCACTCCTGTATACTCAGGAGAGGCCATTCTCAGTGCGACCTGCGAGGTGGCCCATGGGATTCCTCCCCAGTCATCACCGGGTCCTCAGTACTCGTCTGGGCTGAGGTCAGAGCCTGAGATTTCCCTGCTCATGCTTTCATAGGTCTTGGGGTTACTCTGGAGCCCTCATAGGGGAGTCAGTCCTCTTCTCGCCTGAAACTTATATGGCCTCTTTCTTCTCCAACTGCAGCAGCAGTGTCCGGCTCCTCGTAATGCGGACACAGGGATCAGTGGCTTGCCATCAGGTACTCCAGTGGTGTCTCACGCGCCAGTGTGTTGGGAGTCGATCCTCGGGGTGACAGTCAAGACATTGCAGGGCAGTCATGTTCATCTGGAGTGCATGAGGCATTTGGGTATCTTGGGTAGTGGTGGTCGGAAACCAGAGGCTCCTCCCGACTCTCCTGATGTGAGGCTACCTCTTGGGATGCGAGGGGAGCACCAGAAAAGCTTTCCCGATGGAGCAGGGAAAGGGCCCCTCATCTGGATCTCAGCAGGGGAAAACGGGCTCCTCTTGAGTCGCAGCGGGTCCCTCGGTGTTCTTCTCGAGTGGGGACGGTAGGGGCGGGGAATTTTTTAGGTTGCAACAAGGTAATGAAGGAGCCTTTCGAGGTCCAAGAGGGAAGGGGTGATTTCCCCTGAGATGCTGCACCGGAGAAGGGACTCACCCTCCCTGCAGGGGAGAAGCTTCTAGTTTTTCACGAATTGCGGCGGGGTCCTCTTGAGTTAGAGCAGGGACCCCAGGGACCCGCCCCTTGGTCTCAGGAGAGGCCAGTCTCCATGCGAGTTGTGAGGCACATGTGGGGATTCCTCCCCAGACGTCGCCGAGTCCTCAGTCCTCGTCTGGGGCTGAGGCCGGAGCCTGTGCTTGCCTCGCCCATGCTGACATAGGTCTTGGGATACCCCTGGAGCCCCCAAAGGGGAGTCAGGCCTCGTCTCGCCTGGGGACTTGCACAGCCGCTTTTCTCCCCAACTGCAGCAACAGTGTCCGGGTCCCTGTCGAGTGGATACATGGATCTGTGACTTGCCCTTGATGTACCCCAGGACTATCATACCTGCCAGTGTGCCTGAGTTGAGCCTCGGGGTGAGAGTCGAGACAGTGCAGGGCACTCAGGTTAATCTGAATTGGACGAGGCATTTGAAGGTCTTGAGGAATGGTGGCCCAACCTGGGAGACTCCTGCTAACTTTCCAGGTGGGAGCACCTCTTGGGATGTGAGGGGAACACCGCAAAACCTTTCCTCACGGAGCAGGGAAAGGGTTCGTCATCTGGAGCTGAGCAGGGGAAAATGGAGCGCCTCTTGAGTCGCGACAGGACCCTCGACAGTACTCTCGAGTGGGGACGGGTTGGGTGGAGAACTTCTTGGTTCACAGCAAGGGTGTGATAGAGCATTTCGAGGTCCAAGAGGGATCGGGTGATTTCCACTAGGACGCCGCAGTGGACAAGGGCCTCNGTCCTCTCCAGTTACGACAGGGACATCAGTGACCCACTCCTGTATACTCAGGAGAGGCCATTCTCAGTGCGACCTGCGAGGTGGCCCATGGGATTCCTCCCCAGTCATCACCGGGTCCTCAGTACTCGTCTGGGCTGAGGTCAGAGCCTGAGATTTCCCTGCTCATGCTTTCATAGGTCTTGGGGTTACTCTGGAGCCCTCATAGGGGAGTCAGTCCTCTTCTCGCCTGAAACTTATATGGCCTCTTTCTTCTCCAACTGCAGCAGCAGTGTCCGGCTCCTCGTAATGCGGACACAGGGATCAGTGGCTTGCCATCAGGTACTCCAGTGGTGTCTCACGCGCCAGTGTGTTGGGAGTCGATCCTCGGGGTGACAGTCAAGACATTGCAGGGCAGTCATGTTCATCTGGAGTGCACGAGGCATTTGGGTATCTTGGGTAGTGGTGGTCGGAAACCAGAGGCTCCTCCCGACTCTCCTGATGTGAGGCTACCTCTTGGGATGCGAGGGGAGCACCAGAAAAGCTTTCCCGATGGAGCAGGGAAAGGGCCCCTCATCTGGATCTCAGCAGGGGAAAACGGGCTCCTCTTGAGTCGCAGCGGGTCCCTCGGTGTTCTTCTCGAGTGGGGACGGTAGGGGCGGGGAATTTTTTAGGTTGCAACAAGGTAATGAAGGAGCCTTTCGAGGTCCAAGAGGGAAGGGGTGATTTCCCCTGAGATGCTGCACCGGAGAAGGGACTCACCCTCCCTGCAGGGGAGAAGCTTCTAGTTTTTCACGAATTGCGGCGGGGTCCTCTTGAGTTAGAGCAGGGACCCCAGGGACCCGCCCCTTGGTCTCAGGAGAGGCCAGTCTCCATGCGAGTTGTGAGGCACATGTGGGGATTCCTCCCCAGACGTCGCCGAGTCCTCAGTCCTCGTCTGGGGCTGAGGCCGGAGCCTGTGCTTGCCTCGCCCATGCTGACATAGGTCTTGGGATACCCCTGGAGCCCCCAAAGGGGAGTCAGGCCTCGTCTCGCCTGGGGACTTGCACAGCCGCTTTTCTCCCCAACTGCAGCAACAGTGTCCGGGTCCCTGTCGAGTGGATACATGGATCTGTGACTTGCCCTTGATGTACCCCAGGACTATCATACCTGCCAGTGTGCCTGAGTTGAGCCTCGGGGTGAGAGTCGAGACAGTGCAGGGCACTCAGGTTAATCTGAATTGGACGAGGCATTTGAAGGTCTTGAGGAATGGTGGCCCAACCTGGGAGACTCCTGCTAACTTTCCAGGTGGGAGCACCTCTTGGGATGTGAGGGGAACACCGCAAAACCTTTCCTCACGGAGCAGGGAAAGGGTTCGTCATCTGGAGCTGAGCAGGGGAAAATGGAGCGCCTCTTGAGTCGCGACAGGACCCTCGACAGTACTCTCGAGTGGGGACGGGTTGGGTGGAGAACTTCTTGGTTCACAGCAAGGGTGTGATAGAGCATTTTGAGGTCCAAGAGGGATCGGGTGATTTCCACTAGGACGCCGCAGTGGACAAGGGCCTCACTCCGCCTGATAGGGAGAAACTTCTGGTTNCCATGCTGACATAGGTCTTGGAGTTCCCCTGGAGCCCCCACAGGGGAGTCAAGCCTTGTCTCACCTGGAGACGTGCACAGCCGCTTTCCTGCCCAACTGCAGAAACAGTGTCCATGTCCCTGTCGAGCGGATACAAGGATCAGTGTCTTGTCCTCGAGGTACCCCAGGACTTTCACAAGGTCCATTGTGCTGGTGTCGAACCTCGGGGTGACAGTCGAGGCACTGCAGGGAAGTCAGGTTCATCTGGAGTGGACGAGACATTTGGGGGTCTTG
>SJYW01056574.1:3160-17485 GCA_006410735.1 Raphicerus campestris
GTGTGTGTGTGTGTGTGTGTGTGTGCTAATTCACTGCTTCAGTCATGTCCCACTCTTTGTAACCTTCTGGACTATAACCCACTAGGCTCCTCTGTCCATGGGATTCTCCAGGCAAGAATACTGGAGTGGGTTGCCATGCTCTCCTCCAGATGCTGACTCCTTATTTAGTAAGAATGTGCTTATATTCAATTTAGAAATTTAGAGTCCTGCTTCTGAAACAGAAGAAGAGAATGTGGGGGCAACTGTTGGTCTCAGTAACAAATAAAAGAAACTTGAGCATGAAAGAAAATAATATCTTATCCAGATATTTAAACTGTACAAAGCCTACTAAATGTCATCCACAGTAGAGAGCCTCAGTAAAAGTTTTGTTTTGAGCCATTTTTACCATGAGAATTTTTCCTTTATCATCCTTGAGTCTTTATTTGTTTTGTGAAGTGAAGTCAAGTCACTTAGCTGTGTCTGACTCTGCAACCCTATAGACTGTAGCCCACTGGGCTGCTTTGTCCATGAGATTCTCTAGGCAAGAATACTGGAGTGGGTTGCCATTTCCGGCTCCAGGAGATCTTCCCAACCCAGGGACTGAACCTGAGTCTCCTGAATTTCAGGCAGATTCTTTACCCTCTGAGCCACCAGGGAAGCTCTTTTTGTAAACGTTACCAAATATTTAAACCAAGATCACTTTTTTTTTTTTTTTTTGAGAAATTGGGATATTTTACCTTTGCTTCTTGGTTGTTCCAAGGGTAAAATTTAGTTTGGACTTTTACGTATGTTTTGAGGGGCATTGATGGAACTATAAAGTTGGGCATAGAGTTAAGAATGAGACTACTTCATTTTACTTAATTTTTGAAATATGTTCCCTACCACTAGCACCACAGAGACACAAATCAAATACTACTTAATTATATCTTCATTCTTTATTGTAAATAGAGTTCTTTGACTTTTGTTGTGATCTTCATGTTTTCTGTCTGTTTGTTATGTTTTACTTGCACTTCCAAGAAAGAAAACAACTTTATCTTTTTCTCAGAGGAGGGAATATTATAGCACTTTCTGCTTAAAAAGGTTTATGGTTTAAATCCTTGTCTACATTGGTGAAAATGTACAGATACATATTTGTTGAACAGATGTTAAATTCTCAGCAATAGTAAACAAAGGATTTTAGTGTTTAAGCTGTCAGTAAATTTCCCCATAGAACGTGTCCCAAAGGTGTGATAGGAATGAAAGTATCAAGGTGATCTGTTTTACAATAGTCATTATTATAAAGTTAACATAAGAGTCTTGCTAAAATAAGTGCCTAGATGTGTGCATGCCTGAGAGGCTTGGGGTAACTGCATTGGACAGTCTCTCTGCCTCCCTGGTAGATGATAGCATTGCATAACTCAGAGGGCATGTGAGGGTGAAACTATGTGACCAGTTTGGGTCAAAGAGTTTTCGGTGACTGTGACAAACATCATATAATTACTGGTGAAAGGCTCTCTGGAGAGCTCTCTTCTCACTATAGAAGAAACTGAAGAACTTCAAGATGATAGCAAAATAGACTTCCTAATCATGAGAGTCATATCACATGAATAAGGATCAAATTGTTAGCTAGTTACAATAGGAAAAGGGAGTCCAGAATGGCTGTGGCTAAAAGACAACAAAGAGAAAAGCCTGCGAAAATAGAACAAAGGAAGTTCCAAGGACCAGAGTGAGGACCTCAGGTAGAGCAAACAGCAGTCCTGGCTAGCCCAATTTACATAGGGCAGGTCCAGGGAGAGGAGAAAAAAACATATTAAAAAAGGAGCCAAAGGGCCAGGGGTCTCTCTCTCGCTTCTCTTTGCATCTTTTGGGTCTGCATGCCCTCACTCCTCGAGGATGCATTTTCCTTCATTTTCTAAATAAAACTGAGCTGTAACACGGAACTGTAACACTGGTCCATCCAAGAGCTGTAACGCTGGTCCATTGCTTCACATTTTTGTTATGATGAGACAGAAGTGAGGAAATTAAACACTCCCCCAACAAAATCAAATTCCCTCTTTTTACTATTGTTGTTGCTATTGTTACTGTTACCTCAATACAATCTGTTCATCTTGAATAAAACAGATCTCAATGATCTTTGTTTTTAACGAACATGAGGAAACAACCACAGAACAATAGATGGCATTTTGCTGTTAGTTTACCAAGAAAGCCTGTTTGCTGTAAGTGACCTAATTCACCTCATGTGAGAGATTCAATCTTGAGATTTCATAGTGGGATTGCTTGAATGGAATTCTTATAAACCAAAAAAGAGATTCCTATTGTCTTTATATGATAACCAGACTCCCCATATTGGTTTTCAAAACCCTCAACACTGGTTACAGCCAACTTACCCTAATTATCCCACAAATTCCCACTGCTTCTGCTCAACTAATTGCTACATTAACTAGTATATTCTATATTAATTTCCGCTTTTATGCTTACACCTGGGCAGATGTCTTCACCTTTATTGTTTTCTCTTTTCCCTTCTTTATAATTATGTCCTGCAGGAATATAAGTGGAAATGATAAAGACCTCTAGAAAATCTCTTCTTAAAAATAATGAAGAAATTGCAAAATGGTAAACAGCACTGAGGCAATCTTATCATTCTGACATTTGTCTGATTTTTTGTCTGTCTCAGGGTACTCATGGGCTAAAGTTTAGACTTTCCCTAACCAGTTGAAGTTCAGGCTTTTCCTAACTAGTTGAGGTCAGAGACTTAAACATGAATTGTCCATTTGGCCCTAGCTTCTATTTCCTCAGAAAAGGATCTTATCCTTGGAGGCCATTGAGTAAAGGCTAAAGCCTAAATTCTGGGCCACTGGAAGCCCAGGCCCCCTTGCTGTGAACCTGGGGACTGACTGATCAGATTCTGCTGTTGTCTTGTTGTAAAAAAGAAGAACCAATGGATAAATGATGGATAAATTGAGAACCATGAATGAACAGTACTGTGCACATATGTGTGCACACAAATCACTGGGTGGAAACATTTCATGAGCATGAGAGCCTGCAGAATGTTAACTGAAAATGTCAACTACAGGCTTGCAGCATTTGTTCAAGAAAAACAGCTAAATCTTGATAAGGAGAGTAGGGTAATAGTATTTTAACTTGTCTTTTCCATACTCCTCTTTTCAACTGCAGGGTAATATTCACTTCAATTCAGTTCAGTCACTCAGTCGTATCTGACTCTTTGCGACCCCATGAATCACAGCACGCCAGGCTTCCCTGTCCATCAACAACTCCCAGAGTTCACTCACACTTGCGTCCATTGAGTCAGTGATGCCATCCAGCCATCTCATCCTCTGTCGTCCCCTTCTCCTCCTGCCCCCAAACCCTCCCAGCATCAGAGTCTTTTCCAATGAGTCAACTCTTCGCATGAGGTGGCCAAAGTACAGGAGTTTCAGCTTTAGCATCATTCCTTCCAAAGAAATCCCAAGGCTGATCTTCAGAATGGACTGACTGGATCTCCTTTCAGTTCAAGGGACTCTCAAGAGTCTTCTCCAACACCACAGTTCAAAAGCATCCATTCTTCGGTGCTCAGCTTTCTTTACAGTTCAACTCTCATATCCATACATGACCACTGGAAAAACCATAGCCTTGACTAGATGGACCTTTGTTAGCAAAGTAATGTCTCTGCTTTTGAATATATTATCTAGGTTGGTCATAACTTTTCTTTCAAGGAGTAAGTGTCTTTTAATTTCATGGCTGCAATCACCATCTTCAGTGGTTTTGGAGCCCAAAAAGTAAAGTCTCACACTGTTTCCCCATCTATTACCCATGAAGTGATGGGACCAGATGCCATGATCTTCGTTTTATGAATGTTGAACTTTAAGCCAATTTTTTCCACTCTCCACTTTCATTTTCATCAAGAGGCTTTTTAGTTCCTCTTCACTTTCTGCCATAAGGGTGGTGTCATCTGCATATCTGAGGTTATTGATATTTCTCTCTGCAATCTTGATTCCAGCTTGTGTTTCTTCCAGTCCAGCGTTTCTCATGATTTACTCTGCATATAAGTTAAATAAGCAGGATGACAATACACAGCCTTGACATACTCTTTTCCTATTTGGAACCAGTCTGTTGCTCCATGTCCAGTTCTAACTATTTCTTCCTGACCTGCATACAAGGAATCCCTTAGAAGAAATGAAATAGCCCTCATAGTAAACCAAAGAGACCAAGATGAAGTACTTGGGTGCAATCTCAAAAATGACAGAATCATCTCTCTTCATTTCCAAAGCAAACCATTCAATATTACAGTAATCCTAGCCTATACCACAACCACTAATGCTGAAGAAGCTGAAGTTGAATGGTTCAATGAATACATATAAGACGTTCTAGAACTAACATTTTAAAAAATGTCCTTTCATCACAGGAGAGTGAAATGAAAAAGTAGGAAATCAAGAAATACCTGAAATAACAGGAAAATTTGGCCATGGAGTACAAAATGAAGTAGGGCAAAGGCTAACAGAGTTTTTCCAAGAGAACACACTAGTCATAACAAACAGAATCATCCAGCAACACAAGAGAAAACGCTACACATGAACATCACCAGATAGTCAACACTGAAATCAGATTGATTATTGTCTTTGCAGCCAAAGGTGGAGAAGATCTATAGAGTCAGCAAAACAAGACTGAGAGCTGACTGTGGCTCAGATCATGAACTCCTTATTGCCAAATTCAGACTGAAATAGAAGAAAGTAAGGAAAACCAATAGACCATTCAGGTATAACCTAAATCAAATCCCTTACGAATATAGAGTGGATTCAAGGAATTAAATCTGATAGAGTGCCTGAAGATCTATGGATGGAGGTACATGACATTGTACCAGAGGCAGGGATCAAGACCATCCCCAAGAAAAAGAAATGCAAAAAGGCAAACAGTTGTCTGATGAGGCTTTACAAATTGTTGAGAAAAGAAAAGAAGCTAAAAGCACAGGAGAAAAGGAAAGATATACCCATTTGAATGCAGAGTTCCAAAGAAGAGCAAGGAGAGATAAGTCTTTCACAGTGATCAATGCAAAGAAATAGAGGAAAACAATAGAATGTGAAAGACTAGAGATCTCTTCAGGAAAATTAGAGACACCAAGGGACTGTTTCATGCACAGATGAGAAAATAAAGGACAGAAATGGCATTGATATAACATAAGTGGAAGATATTAAGAAGAGGTGGAAAGAATAGAGAAGAACTATACAAAAAAAGATCTTCATGACCCATATAACCACGATGGTGTGATCACTTACCTAGAGCCAGATATCCTGGAATGTTAAGCCAAATGGCTTTAGGCAGCATCACAATGAATAAAGCAAGCAAAAGTAATGAAATTCCAGCTGAGCTATTTTAAGTCCTAAAAGATGATGTTGTGAAAGTGCTCCACTCAATATGCCAGCAAATTTGGTAAACTCAGCAGTGGCCACGGGACTGGAAATGGACAGTTTTCATTGTGGTCCCAAAGAAAGACAATGGCAAAAAATGTTCAAATTACCACACAATTACACTCACTAGCACACTAGCACAGTACTGCTCAAAATTCCACAAGTGAGGCTTCAACAATATATGAGCCAAGAATTTCCAGATGTTCAAGCTAGATTTAGAAAAGGTAGAGGAACAAGAGATCAAATTGCCAACATCCTTTGGATCATAGAAAACCAGGAGAGTTCTAGAAAAATATCTGCGTCTGCCTTGACTGGATCACAATAGACTGTGGAAAACTCTTCAAGAGGTAAGAATAACAGACCACTTTACCTGCCTCATGAGAAATCTATATGCAGGTCAAGAAGCAAAAGTTAGAACCGGACATGGAAAAACAGATTGGTTCCAAATTAGGAAACGATTACAACAGGGCTGTATATTGTCACCCTGCTTATTTTACTTATATGATGAGCACATTATGTGAAACTCAGTGCTGGACGAAGCACAAGCTGGATTCAAGAGTGCCAAGAGAAATATCAATAACCTCAGATATGCAGATGACACCACCCTTATGGCAGAAAGTGAAGAGGAACTGAAGAGCCTCTTGATGAAAGTTAAAGAGGAGAGTGAAGAAGCTGGCTTGAAACTCAACACCCAAAAAACATCATGGCATCTGGTCCCATCATTTAATGGCAAATAGATGGGGAAACAATGGAAACAGTGAAAGACTTTATTTTCTTGGGCTCAAAATCACTGCAGATGGTAACTACAGCCATGAAATTAAACGACGCTTCTTGGAATAAAAGCTCTGTCAACCTACACAGCATATTAAAAGCAGAGACATTACTTTGCTGGCAAAAGTCCATGTAGTCAAAGCTATGATTTTTCCAGTAGTCATGTATGGATGTAAGAGTTGGATCATAAAGAAAGCCAAGCGTGGAAAAATTAATGCTTTTGTACTGTGGTGTTGGGGAAGACCCCTGAGAGTCCCTTGGACTGAAAGGAGATCCAACCAGTCAATCCTAAAGGAAATCAGTCCTGAATATTCATTGGAAGGACTGATACTGAAGCTGAAAATCCAATACTTTGGCCACCTGATGTAAACAACTAATTCATTGGAAAAGACCCTGATGCTGGGAAAGATTGAAGGCAAGAGAAGGGGACGACAGAAGATGAGATGGTTGGATGGCATCACTAATTTGATGGACGTGAGTTTGAGCAAGCTGCCGGAGTCAGTGATGGACAGGAAAGCCTGATATATTGCAGTCCATGGGGTGGCAAAAAGTCAGACATGACTGACCAACTGAATTCAACTGAACTGATCCACTAAACAAACTACAATGCCAATAACAGCATAAACAGCAAAGGGTAACAGGAACAATTCCTGGGGTCAGAAAAGAACTTTATTTCCATATTTAATTCACAATATTTTATAGAAAGTTTAATTTTCAACAAAATTATGAAATATGCAAATACACATAGAGAACTGCAAGTCGTAGATCTAACAGAAAAACAAAATCTATTAACATGAATTATCCCTGAGAAAGTTAAAAAATAAATTAACTTAATAGAAAAAGCCTATAAATGTATTATATTAGTCAGTTCAGTCACTAGTCATATCCAATTCCTTGTGACACCATGGAGCCCCCAAAACCAAAGTCAGCCTTTGTTTCCACTCTTTCCCCATCTATTTGCCATGAAGTGATGGGACCGGATGACATGATCTTAGTTTTCTGAATGTTGAACTTTAAACCAGCTTTTTCATTCTCCTCTTTCGCTTTCAAGAGGTCTTTAGTTCTTCTTCACTTTCTGCCATAAGGGTGATGTCATCTGCATATCTGAGGTTATTGATATTTCTCCTGGCAATCTTGATTCCATCTTGTGCTTCATCCAGCCCAGCATTTCTCATGATGTACTCTGCATAGAAGTTAAATAAGCAGGGTGACAATATACAGCCTTGACATACTCTTTTTCCTATTTGGAACCAGTCTATTGTTCCATGTCTGGTTCTAACTGTTGCTTCCTGACCTGCATACAGGTTTCTCCAGAGGCACATCAGGTGGTCTGGCATTCCCATCTCTTTCAGAATTTTCCACAGTCTATTGTGATCCACACAGTCAAAGGCTTTGGCATAGTCAATAAAGCAGAAATAGATCTTTTTCTGGAACTCTTTTGTTTTTTTTGATGATCCAGCAGATGTTGGCAATTTGATCTATGGTTCCTCTGCCTTTTCTAAAACCAACTTGAATATCTGGAAGTTCACAGTTCACGTATTGCTGAAGCCTGACTTGGAGTATTTTGAGCATTACGTTACTAACGTGTGAGACGAGTACAATTGTGTGGTAGTCTGAGCATTCTTTGGCATTGCCTTTCTTTGGGATTGGAATGAAAACTGACCTTTTCCAGTCCTGTGGCCACTGCTGGCATGTTGAGTGCAGCACTTGCACAACATCATCTTTTAGGATTTGAAATAGCTCAACTGGAATTCCATCACCTCCACTAGCTTTTTGCATATTGATTCTTTCTAAGGCCAACTTGACTTCATAGTCCAGGATATCTAGCTCTAGGTGAGGTCAGGAGCAGCAGATGTGTGAGAGCACAGGAGCGGCTGAGAGAAGCTATCCCACACCCAATCTCAGGGACAGCGGTGGAGAGGAGCTATTCCATGTCCAAAGTCAGGGGCAGCAGCCGAGAGGACCTACCCCACATCCAAGGTAAGGAGCAGTGTCTGTGCTTTGCTGGAGCAGCAGTGAAGAGATACCCCATGTCCAAGGTAGAGAAATCCAAGTAAAATGGTAGGCACTGAGAGAGGGCGTTGGAGGGCAGACAGACTGAAACCACAATCACAGACAGCTAGCCAATCTGATCTAACAGACCACAGCTTGTCTAACTCAATGAAACTAAGCCATGCCATGGGGGGCCACCAAAGACAGAGGAATCATGCTGGAGAGGTCTGACAGAATGTGGGCCACTGGAGAAGGGAATGACAAACCACTTCAGTATTCTTGTCTTGAGAACCCCATAAACAGTATGCTGCTGCTGCTGCTGCTGCTGCTGTGTCACTTCAGTTGTGTCCAACTCTGTACAACCCAATAGACAGCAGCCTACCAGGCTCCCCTGTTCCTCGTATTTTCCAGGCAAGAACACTCGAGTGGGTTACCATTTCCTTCTCCAATGCATGAAAGTGAAAAGTGAAAGTGAAGTCGCTCAGTCATGTCAGACTATTTGCGACCCCATGGACTGAAGCCTACCAGGCTCCTCCATCCATGGGATTTTCTAGGCAAGAGTACTGGAGTGGGGTGCCATTGCCTTCTCCATGAATTAAGTATGAACAGTATGAAAAATTAATTATATTAAATACATTCAAATAACCAAAGGAAATTGTGTCTAACCAACCAAAGAGAAATATAAAAATAAAGTGTCCCCAAATAGATAATATAAATAAAAATACAGAGATTACTCTTAAAAGAAACAAACAGAAATTCTAAAATTGAAATATATGATACTGAAAAAAAAAAAATCACTATAGGGGCTTTGACCAGTCAGAAGAAAAAAAATCAGTAAACTTAAAGCTACGTCAACAGAGATCAACCAATCTGAAAAATATAAGGGAAAAAGAATAAAGAAAAATGAACACAGCAGAGTTCTGTGGGTTGCCATCAAGCATATCATAGTAACATAATGGGAGCCTGAGAAGAGGAAAGACAGGAAAAGGCAAAAAAGAATATAAGAATAGACTGGTTGTTTAATTTCTCCAGTTCTTCCCCAGTTCAGGGTCTTTCAGCAAAGAAAACGTAGAAGAGATTCATGGTGAAATTTGGAAGACTGGGTAGAAGAGGCTATATTGGAACCCAAGATGAGCTGTTACTGAGTATAAAAGAGGGCAGCTAAGAAACTCGAATCAGAAGTGTTTCTAGTTTATTTGCAAAGTTGGATTCTACTTATGGTTGTATACATCGAACTACTGCTTTGAGAAAACAGTAAACAAGAGTTTTGCACCTTATGAAAAGTAGAATAATCCACTTATTTCATTCTTATTTAATTAGATAAACCCATCATGCAATAAGGAAAAGCTGTGAATAACCATAGTAACCAACACTGGAGATTTTGATACAGTCAAGATATTCTTTTTCCAAATTTTAAACATAGTCAAGTCTTCCCACTTTTTGGTAATCCCCTAATGCCTTAAACCCTAAGTTTATAAAATAGTAAGATTTTAAAAATCTCTTATTGTGTGATATAGAAAATAATAGAACTTTTTAATGATTGCCTCTATTTCCTGGTGCTCAGATGGTAAAGCATCTGCCTGCAATACAGGAGACCTGGGTTCGACCCCTGGGTCAGGAAGAACCCCTGGAGAAGAAAATGGCAACCCACTCCAGTATTCTTGCCTGGAAAATCCCATGGTCAGAGTAATCTGATAAGTTACAGTCCATGGGGTCAAAAAGAGTCACGACTAAGAGACTTCAATATTGAGAGCCACTAAAAATGTGGTAGAGTTATATTCATATTTTACCAAAGGACACTTAAAAGTAGATTTTATTACCCCCCAAATGAGTTAGATAATAATTAGGTATCCTAATGTGATTTATTAATAAGTGCTCAGTATTAAATAACATCAGCTTTTTTCCATAGGGAATTACTTTGTATACTGAGCAATCAGGAATGAGCAAGATATGAAAGAAATGATGTTTTGGTAGAAAATGAAATCAGTTATAATAACTTTACATAAATAAAACTACTTTTAAGCCTTTCCTTGAGTTGTATTTGTGTCTCTCCAAGGCAGGGTTGTAGTGCTCTGCTCTTGTTGAAGGCCAGGGGTGAGAGAACACTGATAACATTTTCAATAATCTTGAATGGTTCATATGCATCTTATTATATATTACACTTTGGTAACTGAGATAAAAAGCAATGTAGTAAAAATTATCATTTAGCACAAAATATTAACTGATATAAAAAAAATAGCCTGATAAAGCCATAATTATCAGAGAGGGGCCAGAGTCTGCAGACTCCTTTTCAATGCCATGTTTTATTATAAGAGACTTTAACACTTCATAGGGAGAAAAATAATTCAGAGAGATGGCATTTATTTTTTGGGTATAAATGTTATTTTTTTGATTTTTATTTTATGCACATGTACTACTTATGGAAACATATTTCCTTGTGTTTTCCTACTAGTGAATAGTTTTTGTTAGAGCAGTGATTTTTTTAAATTAATTTTTACTTGATTATAAGATATGCAGCTTCAATCCCTGGGTTGGGAAGATCCCCTGGAGGAGCACATGGCAACACACTCTAGTATTCTTGCTTGGAGAATTCCCCACAGACAGAGGAGTCTGGCAGGCTATAGACCATAGGGTTGCACAGAGTCAGACACCACTGAAGCAGCTTAGTATGTAATACACAGTTGTTTTCCAATGTTGTGTTAGTTTCTGCTGTACAGCAGAATGAATCAGGCATTGTTGCTTTTAGTCTTTAAGTCCTGTCCAACATTTTGGGACCTCATGAACTGTAGCACACCTGGCTCCTCTTTCTCCACGATCTCCTGGAGTTTGCTCAAATTCACGTACTTTGAGTCAGTGATGTTATTTAATCATCTCATCCTCTGCTGTCTCCTTCTCCTTCTGACTTCAATCTTTCCCAGCTGCTGGGGTCCAGCCCCAGCAGATCCAGGGTGATTTGAAGATGGGGATGGAGTCAGCATCCTTGGAAAAATGCATATTTAATTACAGATATATAGAGAGATTAGAAACAGATAGAGTAGTAGGAAAATTAGTGGAGAAAAAGAGACTGAATAACTTGGTTTATGTGGAATAGCATCCATGCTCCAGATAGGAATTCAGCGAGCAAAACGGGGAGCAAGAAAGAATGACATGGGGAAATCAGTCTTTCCAGGAACTGATCCCATTTCTTTATTTTTCAGGTTTTCTTATATACCTTTTGTTACATATAAGGATGAATACAGAGTCACACGGGCGTTAGCAGTCCTGACCTTTATCAAAATCAGGTGCTTTACATTAAAAAAAAAAATGTCTTAGGGGTTTTTATATCATCTTCAAGCCATTTCTACCTGCTGCCATTTACAACCCTTTCTGATAACTCCAAAATTTATTTTTTCCAAGGGTGTTTTTTTTTAAACCAGGCACCACCCTCCAAATAAAGTTGCATTCCTATAGGGTGAGGGTGTAGTGAGTTACAATCAAGAAAGGAATTTATTAAACCCAAGGTTAACATGATCAATCTTAAAGGTTAATACTTATTTCTCTTATATGCTTTCTCCTATATGCTAGTTATATTCATTATAAAGGCAGGGAATATGGAGATTTTACAGCAAAACATCAGCCCAACAAATGAAAATCCTTTCACCAATGTTCCCCTTAAGATCTATTTAGTCTTAAGATAGTGATAAAGTTACATTTTTATGTAGTAAGGACACAGTGATTTATAACAAAGTACAGTGATCTATAACAAAAGAGAAAATTCATTAACTCAAAAAGTCTAAAATTGCTAACATCAAAAACTACTATATTTCCTTTTCTATATTCCAAATACATTGATTAATATATTCCCAGATGCCTAAGGATATGGAGGCCTGGCAGCAATCAATGAGAAAAGCCCTATGCTAATTAAGACTCTCAAAATACTCCAAAACTCTCTGTGCTTTTTATGGTTGAGAGGTAGTAAACAATCACGTGGTAGTGGCAGGAGTATGGATAATCAACATTCAGAAGACCAAGATCATGGCATCCGGTCCCATCACTTCATGGGAAATAAATGGGGAAACAGTGGAAACAGTGGCAGGCGTTATTTTGGGGGGCTCCGAAATCACCACAGATAGTGACTGCAGCCACAAAATAAAAGATGCTTACTCCTTGTGAGAAAATTTACGACCAACCTAGACAGCATATTAAAAAACAAAGACATTACTTTACCAACAAAGGTCCATCTAGTCAAGGATATAGTTTTTCCAGTAGTCATGTATGGATGTGAGAGTTGGACTATAAAGAAAGCTGAGCCCCAAAGAATTAATGCTATTGAACTGTGATGTTAGATAAGACACCCTTTATTTTTAATTTTTTTTTGGGGGGGGAAGCTTTTCATTTATTTTTTATTTATTTATTTTTAATTGGAAGCTAATTACTTTCAATATTGTAGTGGGTTTTGCCATACATTGACATGAATCAGCCATGGATTTACATGTGTTCCATCCCTTAGACATCAAGGAGATCCAACCAGCCCATCCTAAAGGAAATCAGTCCTGAATATTCATTTAAAGGACTGATATTGAAGCTGAAACTCCAATACTTTGGCCACCTGATGTGAAGACCCTGAAAAGACCCTGATGTTGGGAAACATTGAAGGCAGGAGAAGGGGACGGTAGAGGATGAGATGGTTGGATGGTATCACTGACTCAGTGGAGATGAATTTGAGTAAACTCTGGGAGTTGGTGATGGACAGGGAGGCCTGGCATACTGTGGCCCATGAGGTCACAAAGAATCAGACATGATTGAGAGACTGAAGTGAACTGAACTGAATTGTATGACTTGCCTCATAAACCAAGTAGGAAGTGTTAGCTTCTCTCTTATAGTCTTAAAACATTAGCAAATAATTGGTATTCTCTCAGGCTTCCCAGGTGGCACTAGTGGTAAAGAACCTGCCTGCCATTGCAGAAGACTTAAGAAGCTGTAGTTCAATCCCTCTTAGGTGGGGAAGATCCCCTGGAGTAGGACATGGCAACCCACTCCAGTATTCTTGCTTAGAGAGTCCCATGGGCAAAGGAGCCTGGTGGGGTACAGTCCGTAGGATTGCAAAGAGTTGGACATGACTAAAAGTGACTTTGCTCCCATGCACACAAGGTTTGGTAGAATTTACCAGTGAAACTATTTGGACCAGAAGTTTTCTTTAGGAAAATTTTTGTTACAAAAGGAGTTCTTTTAGTAGATATGAGTTCTTTGATTTCTCTGTTTTTGTTTTCTTGTGTGTATTTTTTTGTTTGTTTTTGGCTGTACTATGTGGATTGCAGGAGCTCCCCTGATGAGATATGGAACCCAGACTCCCTGCAGTGTAAGCCTAGAGTCCTAACCACTGGACAACCAGCGAATTCCCTTTTTGTGTCAGTTTTGATCATTTGTTTTGTTTGTTTATTTTTGGAATTTGTCATTTATTGTTATAAATTACCTTATTTATCAGCAAGAACTTGTTCATAACAAATCTTTATCATTTTAATATGCACTAATTTTAATAATGCTCCCCTTTTATTCTTAATATTGGTAATTTTCAATGCTTCTACTGAATTTTATCCCCTGGATTTTAATGACTAATAAATGTGTCAAAATATCCAGCTTTGATTGTGAATTTGTATCTCTGTATCTTGAGACCTGTAAATTTGTATTTAATAATTTGTAAGCTTTTTAATGTTTTTATATATTTATATTGCAAAATATTGATCTCATAACTCTTTCTGTGTTTTTAATAGAGTTATTCAATCTTTGTTTTTATGTTTATGACAGAACTTCTACCAACATTTTCTTTCAAATATTTTGGATATTTATGTTTCTTATAAATAGTACATAGCTTAGTCTTATGATTTATTTTGATTTGTATTCTTATTCATTTTAGTTTTCTTTAATCTAGTTAATTATTCATGCCTTTTAATTTTCATTTAATCCAATTATGCATAGTGTAACCATTGATGTGACTGTACTTAGATTTCTCATATTTGTATTCCTGTAGATTTCTTTTTTAATCCCTGGAGAAAGGAATGGTAATCCACTCCAGTATTCTTACCTGATTTTCTCTGTTGAGTTTTTGTTACATATTAATGCATTATTACTCTGTCAATTTTTTTTAGAACTTATCTTCAAATTATGAAAGTACAACTTTAAATAATACACTACCTTATGCAAAATGTAAAAAGCTTATGTGACT
>SJYW01056574.1:40997-51876 GCA_006410735.1 Raphicerus campestris
TCTCTAATTCATTATATATTCTGGATATTATTTACTAGCTGATATATTGTATGCAAACACTTTCCCTCTTATCACTAATTTTTTCTTCTTTGTTTTGATATAATAAAATTCATTACTTTCTTCCCATTGTTGTCTTAAGAACACCTTCTTATCTAATAATTATAAACATATTAGCCTAAATTTTCTCCTGGTACTTTTATAGATGAGCGCACATTTGTCAAGGGATAAGACAACTTTGTTTCCCCTTCCACATGATAAACTTAATTGTTCCTAAATCATTGATTGAATATTCTGTCCTTTCAAAAACTCTTTTGCAATGCAACCTTTGATATATTTAATTCCTATACATTCATAGATTTCATTCTGTACTCTTTATTCTGTTTATCTACTTGTTTATACCTGAATCAATACCATGCTGTTATGATTACTATAGCTTTTTAGTATGCTTTGTTATATTAAAGGACACACTTCTTCCTTATTTTTTTTTCTTATCTTTTCCAATCATCTTCCATCTTTGGGCTTCGCTTGTGGCTCAGCTAGCAAAGAATCTGCCTGCCATGTGGGAGACCTGGGTTCAATCCCTGGGTTGGGAAGATCCCCTGGAAAAGGGAAAGGTGACCCATTCCAGTTTTTTGGCCTGGGGAATTCCATGGAGTGTATAGTCCATGGGGTCGCAAAGAAGAATATAGAAAAAGTGAAAGTGAAAGTTGCTCAGTTGTGTCTGACTCTTTGCAACCCCATGGACTATAGTCCATCGAATTCTCCAGGCCAGAATACTGGAGTGGGTAGCCTTTCCCTTTTCCAGGGGATCTTCCCAACCCAGGGATTGAACCCAGGTTTCCCACATGGCAGGTGGATTCTTTACCAGCTGAGCGTTGTAAAGGTTCTGTATTCTTGTAATTTTCTCTTTCAGATGGATTTTGGAATCTCTCGTGAAATCCCTTTAAGCATTTCTATTGTAACTCTAGTTAATAATTACATTTCAGTGAATTGACATGTTAATAAAGAGAATAATCCCATCCACCATCACACTATATTTTATAATTGTAATCTATTATTTTTATGTCTTCTAAAATTTTATAATTTGCTTCATATAGGTTTTTCACATTTCAAAATTTATTATACATTATGAATTTGCAAACAGAAATTTTATAGATTTTTGAAAAAATGAATGGGAATTTTTCTATTATATTTTTTAAATGGTTTTGTTGGTATAAAAGAAAGCTACTTGCTATACTCTCTAACTAGTTCTGACAATTTATCCATTGGTGTGTTATAAAATTTTCTATGTATATGATTATATTACCAATAACTAGATAATTTTGTCTGTTTTTATTTTTTCTGGGTTTATATATTAATCTTTTTTTCCCTTTGAAAAAGCTTTTAAGACAGTCTTCAATATTTGTAGTTGCCTTATATCTTGTTCTTTTACATTAATGAAAATACTTCCAGTGTTTCTCCACTGTGATGTCTTCTGTAGCTTTTTGAGAGGCACTATCAGTTCACTTCAGTTCAGTCACTAAATCATGTCTGACTCTTTGTGACTCCATGGACTGCAACACGCCAGAACTCCCTGTCTATCACCAACTCCCAGAGTTTACTCAAACTCATGTCCATTGAGTAGGTGATGCCATCCAACCATCTCATCCTCTGTCGTCCCCTTCTCCTCCTACCTTCAGTCTTTCCGAGCATCAGGGTCTTTTCCAGTGAGTCAGTTCTTCACATNGGTTACTATGGAAAGTTCAATAAATAAGCCAACAGTTACCAAGAAATATCCTAAGTGAAAGATACAGGGGAGATAAAATAACCAACAGTATAGCACAGGTCTGACCATAGAGAATGACCACCAGGTATAGCACTAGAACATGACCATGTAGGTCTTGTTTAGTTGTTGAATTTGGGGGCAGTATGTCATATGTGAGAAGAGGCATGTCCTCCTTCACTTGGCCAGGGAGATTTAGGTGATCATAGTGAGTTACTTGTAGGGCATAAGGCAACATCTGTTTACCAACTGGTATAGAATTCTCTAGACAGTTTTTCCATCAGTATGTCTCTTGCAGGCTGCACTATCTGACTATTAACCCCAGGGAATACTCAGTAAATTTCCCTTAGGTTATAGAGTTAATATGCTTAATTCAGAATTTAGGGGTTAGTTCAGCAGGTTTTGATAGGAGTATGACATCTATAGTAAGGCATGGACAAAAATTATTCACTTGGAAAAAGAAAAGAAGGGTGACCAAATTCACTGGTTTAGTGGAGTGCAAGTGCAAACAAGCTTCAGAGTATGTGGTGGTTAAATTCAGTTGGTATAAAGTACACTATGTTTGAGGATGGTGAGCAGAAGTTCATAAAGCTTTATAAAGGTCTTGTGTATAATGTCAATTTTATCTACAGGAATCAGAGAGTGTTTATGAATTGTATGAGGAACTAAAATATAGCTTTGGCCTCTCAAAACCTCAGTCTTTTTATTTTTTAAGATCTTTTTATTTGAACCATTTTTTAAAGTCTTGGTTGACTTTTTTACAATATTGCTTCTATATATATATATATTATTTTTTGGCCATCAAGCATGTGGGATCTTAGCTTCCTGACCAAGGATTGAACCTGTACCCCCTTTATTAGAAGGAGATATATTAACCACTGGACCACCAGGGAAGTCCCAGAACTCTCACTCTTAAACCCATTTACAGGATAGTTTGGAAGGAAGAAAGGAAAAAACATGGAAGCTAGAGATCTATTATGAAAATCTAAGTAATGTTTGTCATATTACAATATACAGGTGTGTCTAATAACATGATATACACAGCTTAAGCATACAACATGTTTATGTTTTGCTTATTCAATGAAAAAATATACTTGATACAAAAAAAAAACCTTACATGATAAAGGTTGAGGACCCATATATTAAGACTGGTAATGATAAAGAGAGAATAGAGTTGAATAAATTTTAAAATGTTAAAATACATTATTTTTGTCAAAAAAGTTATGTGACCCCCAATGAATGAGACAAAATGTATTATTTAACCCTATGCCATTCTTATGCTAACATAGCTCCCTGATGGCTTCTATAACAACCCTAACCAATAGCATAGGTTTAAGAATTGCTTAATAAGGAATGTTGTTTGAGACTTGATGAGATGGTATAATATACAAAATCTTAACATGGATAAGTGGAGTTAATGATAGGAAAGTGAGAGCATAACATCCTGTCTGAGGTTATGAATCTGAGATTCACAATGCTGCATCTCTTCAGATAGACTACAGAGCTATATATCTAGTAAACAGGAAAAAACCTCATGAGAAGTCAGGTCTCTGAAAATTCAGCCTGTGTTTTAGGATATCTGGGTGAAGTTGGCTTCAAATAGGGGTATTCATCAAAGAAAAAGCCATCAATATAGTCAAGGAAATATTCAAAGAGTTTTTCATGAAGACAAGCACCTTACTGTGCAGATTTTAAAGTATTGTACATAAACTTAGAAACTGAGGTATACTGACTAGTTTTATCTTTCAGCTTTTGTTACAATCTGTGTAAGCAAGGCTTATTTACTTAATCTCTGTAACTCTTACTTTCTCATTTTTAAAATGGGTAAATCTACTGAAAAGCTGTGACCAACTGAGGCAGCATATTAAAAAGTAGAGACATTACTTTGCCAACAAAGATCCATCTAGTCAAAGCTTTGGTTTTTCCTATAGTCAAATATGTATGTGAGAGTTGAACTATAAAGAAAGCTGAGTGCAGAAAAATTGATGCTTTTGAACTGTGGTGATGGAGAAGACTTTTGAGTTCCCTTGGACTGCAAGAAGATCAAACCAGTTCATCCTAAAGGAAATCAGCCCTGAATATTCATTGGAAGGACTGATGCTGAAGCTGAAACTTGAATATTTTGACCACTTGATGCAAAGAACTGACTCATTGAAAAAGACCCTGATGCTGGGAAAGACTGAAGGCAGGAGGAGAAGGGGACGACAGTGGATGAGATGGTTGGATGGCATCACCAACTTGATGGACATGACTTTGAGTAAGCTCCAGGAGTTGTTGATGGACAAGAACACCTGGCATGCTGCAGTCTATGGGATCACAAAGAGTCGGATATGACTGAGTGACTGAACTATGTCTCATTATTGTAAACATGGAATAAAATGTATATAGGATTCAGCATTTGCACTAGTGACACAGAGAGTTCATCAGTGTTCGTGTCCTCTCTCCTCCAGCTCATCTCAAGACTAACACACCCAATGTCTACTTAAAGAATACCTCCTCTTGCTGTCATATTGGGTTAAGTTTCTTGTAAAGTCTTACCTCAGTAAGTTTGTGTATTTATCATCACATTTTAGATGCTGAAACTAAAACATAGGGATACTACTTAAATTTACAAATAGAGTTTGAGTTTATAACAAGTTTTGCCTCTCATCTTTGAGTCCACTTTTTTGCAGAGTTAGCCCTTTCCTTCTGAGAGCTGATGAGAATTCTGTTNAAAGAACTGACTCATTGAAAAAGACCCTGATGCTGGGAAAGACTGAAGGCAGGAGGAGAAGGGGACGACAGTGGATGAGATGGTTGGATGGCATCACCAACTTGATGGGCATGACTTTGAGTAAGCTCCAGGAGTTGTTGATGGACAAGAACACCTGGCATGCTGCAGTCTATGGGATCACAAAGAGTCGGATATGACTGAGTGACTGAACTATGTCTCATTATTGTAAACATGGAATAAAATGTATATAGGATTCAGCATTTGCACTAGTGACACAGAGAGTTCATCAGTGTTCGTGTCCTCTCTCCTCCAGCTCATCTCAAGACTAACACACCCAATGTCTACTTAAAGAATACCTCCTCTTGCTGTCATATTGGGTTAAGTTTCTTGTAAAGTCTTACCTCAGTAAGTCTGTGTATTTATCATCACATTTTAGATGCTGAAACTAAAACATAGGGATACTACTTAAATTTACAAATAGGTTCTTCTTCTTCTNTACCTCCTCTTGCTGTCATATTGGGTTAAGTTTCTTGTAAAGTCTTACCTCAGTAAGTTTGTGTATTTATCATCACATTTTAGATGCTGAAACTAAAACATAGGGATACTACTTAAATTTACAAATAGAGTTTGAGTTTATAACAAGTTTTGCCTCTCATCTTTGAGTCCACTTTTTTGCAGAGTTAGCCCTTTCCTTCTGAGAGCTGATGAGAATTCTGTTAGTTCTTTATTGGGAATTCTCTGTTTTCTGTTTCTGGTGGCACTTACATGTCTTCTTATCTTCAAAATATATATGTGACTTTCACAAGAGAAACTCAGAGCCCCCTGGGCTCCACAAGGTGTATATTTACCCCTGATCAATCCCATGGTCTATGGGAAAAATAGATACATGACAAAATGTGCCAGAAATCCTTACTTATTCTGTTTCAGCTTTATAATTAATCAATTAGTTCATCATTAGTAAACCAAGTTACTTACTTAATATAATGCAAAGGATTTGAACTTATATTTCTCTGATTATAAAGTCTATAGCAATAGACTAGATCTTTTGCTAAATTGGATTTGTGCTGAGAAGACAAACTTCCTTAATTTCTAAGAAATAATCATGACATTGTTCATAAGAAGTCTGGTTTATCAAAGCTCATAGTAAAGTTAGATCAGTTCAGCTCAGTCACTCAGTTGTGTCCAACTCTGCAACCCCATGAATCGCAGCATGCCAGGCCTCCCTGTCCATCACCAACTCCCGGAGTTCACTCAGACTCATGTCCATCGAGTCAGTGATGACATCCAACCATCTCATCCTCTGTCGTCCCCTTCTTCTCCTGCCACCAATCCCTCCTAGAATCAGAGTCTTTTCCAATGAGTCAACACTTCGCATGAGGTGGCCAAAGTACTGGATTTTCAGTTTCAGCATCATTCATTTCAAAGAACAACCAGGACTGATGTCCTTTAGAATGGATTGGTTGGGTCTCCTTGCAGTCTAAGGGACTCTCAAGAGTCTTCTCCAACACCACAGTTCAAAAGCATCAGTTCTTTGGCACTCAGCTTTCTTCACAATCCAACTCTCACATCCGTACATGACCACAGGAAAAACCATAGCCTTGACTAGACGGACCTTTGTTGGCAAAGTAACGTCTCTGCTTCTTAATATGCTTTCTAGGTTGTCATAACTTTTCAACCAAGGAGTAAGCGTCTTTTAATTTTATGGCTGCAATCACCATCTGCAGTGTGTTTGGAGCCCAAGAAAATAAAGTCTGACACTGTTTCCACTATTTTGCCATCTATTTCCCATGAAGTGATAGGACCAGATGCCATGATCTTTCTTTTATGAAAGTTGAGCTTTAAGCCAACTTTTTTACTCTCCTCATTCACTTTCATCAAAGTTAGATACCAAAAGTTAAAAAATGTGAATCATATTTTTTCAGTTAGTGATCCAATATATGAATTACAGGAATAGAACAGGAATTATATAGACATTTACATTGTATCTTAAATAGATATTTAGATTTATACTTATAATTTCAGTAGATATCCATATCCATAAGCTTACATAGATATCTAGGCCTTTAAATTTATGTAGACATCTACATTCCAACATATATAAATGTCTATGCCCCTAACTTACACAGCTATCTGTTTCCCTAAACTTGTACAGAATGATTATACTTTAAGTTTATGTAGATATGTATGCCTTTAACTTGTATGGCAATCCACTATCTTAAACTTATAAAGATAATTATAACTTTAAATTCATATAGAGAGCTATGATCCTATAGCTATTATCCTATAGCTATGATACCTTACATGGATCTCAATGCTCTTAAATATACAGATATTAATATAACTAATTGAATTTGTTTAAACTTCTCAAATTACATAGATGTTTGTATCCCTAAACTTGAATAAATATTTACATATCTAACATATTGATAGCTATGCCCCCAAAGCTGTATTAGTAATAGTAGTAGTAACAGTAGCAGTAGTAGTAATAGTATTGAAGTCTTAATAACCTACAATTGGGAGCAAATTTAGTGACAGAGCTAGGTTTCCCTGCTGTAATGTTCTTATATTAGAAGACAGATATCATGCTTGAAGAGTGGCTATGCTGTCATTTAAAAAAAAAAATTAAAAAAAAGAAAGTCAGGATTTTTTTCCTAAAGCTCATAATTTCCATCTGCATAACTTTAATCCTATTTGCCCATCTGGCTAGTCCAGATGGAATATGTTGCTCTTATACCACCATCTGTTTAGAGATTGACTGATATTACTTAGATTAATAATTAGATGAAGATATATAAGAGGCTTTGAAAAATCACCTTGTGGATATAATGGCTCTGTTTGGAATAAGTTTTGATTTGTGACTTAATTAAATACAGCACAGACTCTCCATTGAATTTGAATAATTACTTATCAGAGAAGGAAGACAGAGAGGAATGGTCTCATGTCTCCTAGAACAGAGGGAGAAAAACTCAAAAGTCTCTCCTGGCTATAGAGTTCCCCTCTCTCTTCTCTACTCCCCATGCACTCCTCATCAAAATAATAGTATTAGCAGACTGAGCTGATTCTTTAATATTAAGAGCCATAGTCTTCAGAACTGAGCATAACTTTCCAGGTCATTGATAGACTGAAGAGTGAGGTTAAACAACAACAACAACAACAAAAATAAAACACCCTGGGATGAATGGATGCACTAATGTAGCACATTTGGCAAAAAGAAGTAGCAAAGTAACTAACTGTCCGTTAAAGTCTGGTCTATGTACTTAGTAAAAGTTCTAAAGTTAGCCTTCCTGGGACCTGCTAGCAAAGAAGTAACATCTTTAGGAGCCTAGATTTCCTGTGCATCAGCTCAGCCATCAGAGTATGCCTGCCTTTTATTTCTAAGCTTTGGTCCTCAAGGTGGCCATTGTCAATGTCCACCTTACATGTTCTCTTAACAGATTTGCATAAGGAAATATTATTTCCAGATTCAATTTCCCCTTTCATCCTGGGGTAAAATCCTTTCCCAGAATCATGTCAGGATACTCACCCTAAACTTCACTGTCCAGAGGGGTTGCATGCTTACTGTTAAGCCTATTACTAGGATTGATCAGATTGGTCTGGACCAATCAGGATTCACCTCAAATTTAATGGACACAGTCACACTAAAACCGAAACAACATACCCTTACAGTAACTGCAAAATGAGCTCAGAAAAATTAACATCTAAGATGATAAGATGATAAACCCTTTTTTTTTACATGTTTTTTTTNTCCAACACCACAGTTCAAAAGCATCAGTTCTTTGGCACTCAGCTTTCTTCACAATCCAACTCTCACATCCGTACATGACCACAGGAAAAACCATAGCCTTGACTAGACGGACCTTTGTTGGCAAAGTAACGTCTCTGCTTCTTAATATGCTTTCTAGGTTGTCATAACTTTTCAACCAAGGAGTAAGCGTCTTTTAATTTTATGGCTGCAATCACCATCTGCAGTGAGTTTGGAGCCCAAGAAAATAAAGTCTGACACTGTTTCCACTATTTTGCCATCTATTTCCCATGAAGTGATAGGACCAGATGCCATGATCTTTCTTTTATGAAAGTTGAGCTTTAAGCCAACTTTTTTACTCTCCTCATTCACTTTCATCAAAGTTAGATACCAAAAGTTAAAAAATGTGAATCATATTTTTTCAGTTAGTGATCCAATATATGAATTACAGGAATAGAACAGGAATTATATAGACATTTACATTGTATCTTAAATAGATATTTAGATTTATACTTATAATTTCAGTAGATATCCATATCCATAAGCTTACATAGATATCTAGGCCTTTAAATTTATGTAGACATCTACATTCCAACATATATAAATGTCTATGCCCCTAACTTACACAGCTATCTGTTTCCCTAAACTTGTACAGAATGATTATACTTTAAGTTTATGTAGATATGTATGCCTTTAACTTGTATGGCAATCCACTATCTTAAACTTATAAAGATAATTATAACTTTAAATTCATATAGAGAGCTATGATCCTATAGCTATTATCCTATAGCTATGATACCTTACATGGATCTCAATGCTCTTAAATATACAGATATAAATATAACTAATTGAATTTGTTTAAACTTCTCAAATTACATAGATGTTTGTATCCCTAAACTTGAATAAATATTTACATATCTAACATATTGATAGCTATGCCCCCAAAGCTGTATTAGTAATAGTAGTAGTAACAGTAGCAGTAGTAGTAATAGTATTGAAGTCTTAATAACCTACAATTGGGAGCAAATTTAGTGACAGAGCTAGGTTTCCCTGCTGTAATGTTCTTATATTAGAAGACAGATATCATGCTTGAAGAGTGGCTATGCTGTCAATTTAAAAAAAAAATTAAAAAAAAGAAAGTCAGGATTTTTTTCCTAAAGCTCATAATTTCCATCTGCATAACTTTAATCCTATTTGCCCATCTGGCTAGTCCAGATGGAATATGTTGCTCTTATACCACCATCTGTTTAGAGATTGACTGATATTACTTAGATTAATAATTAGATGAAGATATATAAGAGGCTTTGAAAAATCACCTTGTGGATATAATGGCTCTGTTTGGAATAAGTTTTGATTTGTGACTTAATTAAATACAGCACAGACTCTCCATTGAATTTGAATAATTACTTATCAGAGAAGGAAGACAGAGAGGAATGGTCTCATGTCTCCTAGAACAGAGGGAGAAAAACTCAAAAGTCTCTCCTGGCTATAGAGTTCCCCTCTCTCTTCTCTACTCCCCATGCACTCCCCATCAAAATAATAGTATTAGCAGACTGAGCTGATTCTTTAATATTAAGAGCCATAGTCTTCAGAACTGAGCATAACTTTCCAGGTCATTGATAGACTGAAGAGTGAGGTTAAACAACAACAACAACAACAAAAATAAAACACCCTGGGATGAATGGATGCACTAATGTAGCACATTTGGCAAAAAGAAGTAGCAAAGTAACTAACTGTCCGTTAAAGTCTGGTCTATGTACTTAGTAAAAGTTCTAAAGTTAGCCTTCCTGGGACCTGCTAGCAAAGAAGTAACATCTTTAGGAGCCTAGATTTCCTGTGCATCAGCTCAGCCATCAGAGTATGCCTGCCTTTTATTTCTAAGCTTTGGTCCTCAAGGTGGCCATTGTCAATGTCCACCTTACATGTTCTCTTAACAGATTTGCATAAGGAAATATTATTTCCAGATTCAATTTCCCCTTTCATCCTGGGGTAAAATCCTTTCCCAGAATCATGTCAGGATACTCACCCTAAACTTCACTGTCCAGAGGGGTTGCATGCTTACTGTTAAGCCTATTACTAGGATTGATCAGATTGGTCTGGACCAATCAGGATTCACCTCAAATTTAATGGACACAGTCACACTAAAACCGAAACAACATACCCTTACAGTAACTGCAAAATGAGCTCAGAAAAATTAACATCTAAGATGATAAGATGATAAACCCTTTTTTTTTACATGTTTTTTTTAATTTAATACTTTATTCTATTTTACAATACTGTATTGGTTTTGCCATACATTGACATGAATCAGCCACAGGTATACACGATCTCCCCATGCCAAAGACCCCTCCCACCTCCCACCCCACACCATCTCCCTGGATCATCCCGTACACCAGCCCCAAGCAACCTGTATCCTGTATTGAACATAGACTGGCACTTCATTTCTTATATGATAGTATACATGTTTCAGTGCCATTCTCCCAAATCATCCCACACTCTCCCTCTCCCTCTCCCTCAGAAGACAAAAGTCCGTTCTATACCTCTGTGTCTCTTATGTTGTCTCACTTACAGGGTCATCATTACTATCTTTCTAAATTCCATATATATGTGTAAGTAGACTGTATTGGTGTTTTTCTTTCTGGCTTACTTCACTCTGTATAAT
>SJYW01056574.1:53038-86397 GCA_006410735.1 Raphicerus campestris
TGGCTTACTTCACTCTGTATAATCGGCTCCAGTTTCATCCATCTCATTAGAACTGAGTCAAATTTATTCTTTTTAAGGGCTGAGTAATACTCCATTGTGTATATGTACCACAGCTTTCTTATCCATTCATCTGCTGATGGACATCTAGGTTTTTTCCATGTCCTGGCAATTATAAACAATGCTGCAATGAACATTGGGGTACATGTGTCTCTTTCAATTGGGGTTTCCTTGGTGTGTATGCCCAGCAGTGGGATTGCTGGGTCATAAGGCAGTTCTATTTACAATTTTTTAAGGAATCTCCACACTGTTTTCTATAATGGCTGTAATAGTTTGCATTCCCACCAACAGTGTGAGAGGGTTCCCTTTTCTCCACATCCTCTCCAGCATTTATTGCTTGTAGATTTTTGGATTGCAGCCATTCTGACTGGTGTGAAGTGATACTTCATTGTGGTCTTGATTTGCATTTCTCTGATAATGAGTGATGTTGAGCATCTTTTCATGTGTGTGTTAGCCATTTGTATGTCTTCTTTGGAGAAATGCCTGTTTAGTTCTTTGGCCCATTTTTTGATTGGATCATTTATTTTTCTGGAGTTGAGCTGCATAAGTTGCTTGTATATCTTTGAGATTAGTTGTTTGTCAGTTGCTTTATTTGCTATTGTTTTCTCCATTCAGAAGGCTGTCTTTTCACCTTACTTACAGTTTCCTTTGTTGTGCAGAAGCTTTTAATTTTAATTAGATCCCATTTGTTTATTTTTGCTTTTATTTCCAGTATACTGGGAGGTGGATCATAGAGGATCCTGCTGTGTTGTATGTCGGATAAACCCTTTCTTTAATTAAAAAAAAAAGAAAACAAAACAAAACACTTACTCCTTGGAAGGAAAGCTATGACCAACCTAGACAGCATATTAAAAAGCAGAGACATTACTTTGCCAATAAAGGTAGTCTAGTCACAGATAAGGTTTTTCCAGTAGTCATGTATGGATGTGAGAGTTGGACTAAAAAGAAAGCTGAATGTCTAAGAATTGATGCTTTTGAACTGTGGTGTTACAGAAGACTCTTGAGAGTCCCTTGGACTGAAAGCAGATCCAATTAGTCCATCCTAAAAGAGATCAGTCCTGAGTGTTCATTGGAAGAACTGATGTTGAAGCTGAAACTCCAATACTTTGGCCACCTGATGTGAAGAACTGACTCACTGGATACTGAAAGGAGAAGGGGACAACAGAGCCTGAGATGGTTGGATGTCATCACTGACTCAATGGATATGAGTTTAGGTAGACTCTGGGAGTTGGTGATGGACAGGGAGGCCTGGTGTGCTGCAGTCCATGGGGTTGCAAAGAGTTGAATACAACTGAGTGACTGAACTGAACTGAAGATGATAGAACTTTTATCTGGGAAGACTGATACTCAAACACTAGTGTTTACTTTCACAAAAATCTTTTCCATTTTCTGTATAACATACTCTTCTACAGCATCTTTAAAGAGCTAAAATTTCGGTGGCCTCTTCTAAGTTTTGAACCATGTCATGACAATGGGACCTCTGATCAGCAGAAAAAATAAAAAAAAAACAGGTAAAAATGATTTTTAATACACAAAAATCTGAGAGATTCTGAAAGAACCCTGGAATTGATACTTTGGGTTTTGACCTGTCTGGGAAAGAAGAGAACATTTTTGTGGCTAACCACAGTGCTGTAGACTGAATGTTTGTGTTCCTCCATAATTCATATCTTGAAGTTCAACCCCTTGTGTGATTGTGTTAAAGGGCAAGACTTTGGCAGGTGCTTAGGTCTTAAGAGTGAAGTCTTCATGAGTAAAATTAGTGTTCTTAAAAGATAAACCACCTGAGCACACAGTGAAAAGGTGACTATGTCCAAAACAGGAAGTTGGATCTCTGCAGGAACCCTAACTGCTGGCACCTTGGTCCTGTACTTCTCAGCTTCAGAATAAAAGGAAATATGTGCTTGCTGTTTAAGTACTTTCAATCTATAAAAAATATATTTTTAAAATAACTATTCAGACTGACCAAAATGCATAACCTGAACAACCAGAAAGAAGGCTTGATGGTTACTCTACACCCTAAGAAGCACAAGTGTCACTTTCCCTCTGTATTTTAACCTGTCCTTTAGATCCCCGAGCATTACATCTGGTTGTCCATTACTTCTCAACTAGGCTCCAAAACCCATATGTTTCAGTTCCAATGCTTCCATTTGTATAAGGCAAAGCTACACAGAAAAATTCTGGACCTTGCTTGACATTAAATTTTAAGCTGTTTTCTTAAAGTTCTGTATTTCTGTCTTCTTTCCAATAGCCAATATATATGTTAAAGAAAAATTTATAGATTGAAACAGGAAGTAGAAAAGCCTCTACCACTTCCTACGGTGACATACATTGTCTCACCTTTGTAAGTTACATTACTAGAAGCTAATGAAAGATGTGAAGAAAGCTCTACTACTATCACTTGATTATCAGGTGGCCTTGTATGAAGGAAATCAATTCAGTAATTTGAAAACTTATATAAAATCAGGGCTAAATGATTTCTTTTTTTATTTTATTTTTACTTTATTCTACTTTACAATATTGTATTTGTTTTGCCATACATTGACATGAATCAGTCACAGGTGTACACGAGCTCCCTTCTATCTTAATTTCTTTTTTATATTTTTTTAATGCAACGCATGTTAAAGGGAGACGTTTTTAGTCATTTGACTCTAACTGTGGAGGACCCCATGTATAAGTCAGTGAAGTGAATTGAAAGTCATTCAGTCATGCCTGACTCTTTACAAACCCATGGCCTATACAGTCCATGGAATTCTCCAGGCCAGAATATTGGAGTAGGTAGCCTTTCTCTTCTCCAGGAAATGTCAGTATTTCATGACACAAAACATTATTTGACAGCTTCACACTTTCAATCTCTTCCTATTTAAATGTCCTCTCATATATTCTGATTCCATCAAGGAGAAAGTTTCAGCTGGGCACTAATGATTTTAATTAGCCTGTTCAACACCTGGTAATTTTTCTAAAGGGAGAAAATACAAGAAAGAAAAAGGTAATACGAAACACAGAAGATGCAGGATGTGAGAGGTGATGCTGGAGTAATTCCAGGAAGTGATTTTTGTTATATATTTGAAAGCAAATTATTGTACCTGATCTATAGAATAAGACTCTGTGAATGAATACATGACCTACACCAATTACAAATTTTTTGGAACTGGAGTCTGAGAACTCATGTCTTTGATTTTCCTTTCTTTTATAAATTAGTAAATTGAAACATATTTTATAGATTAATAAATTGAGACACAGAGTTTTTAGGTAAATTATGAGATAGTTCAGGCATTTTCTGATAGATCGTGCCTAGAAACTTGAAGACTCAATTCAGCATTCTTTCCATAATACTACATTACATCTGATACAGAAAAATTGATGGACCACTAAATAGATTTTATATCTCCCCTTGTTATGATATTCTGCAGCACTTGCAGAAATGATGAACTTTTTCACATAGCCTTTGCTTCATCTTATTGGATGCACCAAGTCCACTCACTTGAAACAGCATTAGTGATATAAAGATAGTTAAGATTTCATACTCACTCACCTTTTCTCTAAGCTAAATCACCCCAATAAATCATTGTCACAGACAATATCTGTATTTCTTCATTTTTCTTATTCTATGCAAATGGTGTCATTATTTTACAAGATGCAAAAATAGTCACCTCCCTTACAGAATATAGTTGTTATCCAACAGGGCAGACTCTGCTTTCCCACAATGGATTCATAACAGTATATTTCTGCTTATATGCATATCTATTTCTTCCTTCTTGAAGTTTGATGTAGCCATGTGAATATTTCCAGTTTATAGGATTAAGTAGGGCCTCCCAGGTCGCTCAGTGGTAAAGAATCTGCCTGCAAATGCAGGAGACACAGGAGACACGGATTCAATCCCTGGGTTGGAACTATTCCCTGGAGGAGGAAATGTTTACCCACTCCAGTATTCTTACCAGGAGAATTCCATGGATAGAGGAGCCTGGCAGGCTACAGTCAGCAGAGTTGCAAAGAGCTGGACATAACTGAGCACACAATGAACACAACACAATGCATGGGGTTAAATGGACCTGTGCTATCATTTCTAGATGCAAACATTCTTAATACAGTATCGTTCTACATTATTTTCCCATGTTAGCTGAGCATACCACAGGTTCCAGATGGTAAAACTACAGGTTGAAGGAGCTACTATCTGCCTGGATCTCAAAGAAGAAAAGTGGTCTCAGAGAGCTGCTTCACAGGAGTGGAAAGGAAAGCTCTGAGATTTGAGATTCTTTGTTACTAGATCTTTATTTAACTTATTCTAGATAATATTACAAATACTTTTCCTTTCTCCTGAATGTTTTTAATATTTAAATTTCAGAGAATAAAGTTTGATCATTACTTTACTTTACCTTGTCATTCATTTATGAATTGCCCAGCAGGTTTCTCCATCCACGGGATTTTCCAGGCAAGAGTATTGGAGTTGAGTGTCATTGCCTTCTCTGGAACACAGGTTCACTTATTGGGTAAAAGTTGCCAGAAGAACAAAGCACAGGAGGGAAAGAACAAGTGCATTAGAGGCTCAGAGTAAGAAAGCAAAGTATTTTGATAAAGTTTTTTGGCATAGCTAAAATGAAGGGCTATCATTAGAGATTAAGTTTGAGTAGTAAGTAGGTTGTCCAGTTATGGAGGGCTCAAGGCAATGGCACCCCACTCCAGTACTCTTGCCTTGAAAATCCCATGGATGGAGAAGCCTGATAGGCTGCCGTCCATGGGGTCTCTAGGAGTCGGACATGACTGAGTGACTTCACTTTCACTTTTCACTTTCATGCATTGGAGAAGGAAATGGCAACCCACTCCAGTGCTCTTGCCTGGAGAATCCCAGGGATGGGGGAGCCTGGTAGGCTGCTGTCTATGGGGTTGCACAGAGTCGAACACGACTGAAGCAACTTAGCAGCAGCACATGCTACACAAAGGGTTTTGTTTTTGTAAATTTATTTTGGTAACTAAGCTTTACCTCGACTGCTGTCAATCAGATTTGCAGTTGGTATCTGAAGCTCTGCGCTAAGATGAACTCTGACTGTGTTTATATTAATGCTTAATTTGTAAAGTCCATCATTGGAGTGGTGTATAGCAATAGCATATATGATCAGATCTTTGCAACAAATTATCATCAACCCAGTACACATAGTAGTTCTTTTTCTGAAGACTACACAAATATTCAAGGTTTACTTTCTTTGTTTTGTTAAAACAAACAAACAAACAACAATGACCAAATACACATGCACACACAAGTTCTATATCTTCATTATTAAGAGAATGAGACAAAATTCTGAACACATTTTTTAGAAACAATAAACAAAAGGAATACAATTTTTGAGTATCTATGAGTTTCTTCCTTCCTTCATTTTGGCACTACAAAGTGAAAGTATAATTATTCCCCCCATCAAAAAAGTAAAATAGGAAAGTTCAAATAACAACGTGGAAAAGAATACATGGTCTTCAAATTCTACTATTCAGACATGAATGTCATTAACAATTGAGGGGTCCTCATTCTAGACAGCATTTCATGTGCAAACAAACATAAAATATTAAGAGATGATTTNTAATAAACAAAAGGAATACAATTTTTGAGCTATCTATGAGTTTCTTCCTTCCTTCATTTTGGCACTACAAAGTGAAAGTATAATTATTCTCCCCATCAAAAAAGTAAAATAGGAAAGTTCAAATAAGAACGTGGAAAAGAATACATGGTCTTCAAATTCTACTATTCAGACAAGAATGTCATTAACAATTGAGGGGTCCTCATTCTAGACAGCATTTCATGTGCAAACAAACATAAAATATTAAGAGATGATTTGTCTGGAAATCTATGAGATGAGCATGCAAAGCTTATGTGTGTGAAATTCTATTGTCTGGCTATTGTGTATTTATTTACTGGAAGTGATTCTATTCTATGGGACATTCTTAGGTGGAAAAATCTAATGACTGTAATGGAAGCAAGTAAACTAATCTCCACAGGCTTAAACTGTGGTCCATACAATATATCCATTCTACAAATTTAAAAACTGAGGTAACTAAGATGAGCTTTTAGTTCAAGGTCATGCCACTGACGGATACAATTATAAAATTCATGCCTCATCTAATGTAAACTTTTACTTGCCCATGCTGACTGTGTGGAGCAGATCTATATCAAAACTACTGGTTGAGATTTATCTACACCTAAAAAGAATTTGTCTCTGAAAACTAGAAGAAATATTTGTCTAGATAAATCATATGTTTCTTAACAGATTGTTAAACCCTCAGAATCTGAGACACCATATCTTTATCATGTGCTTCCTTCTAAGAACATAGTCTATAAATATTGTATGTAAAAAAAGAACATATGGGTTACCTGAGCAGACCACTATTTATTATTAAATTACATTGTAGGCAGACTTCTCTGATTTTTATATTTGTAGATTATTAAGAAAGTGATTGTTCTCATTGCATTCCAGTAAGTGTTTTACTTGGTTCCCAGTTTAACCTTGTCTTCATTAAAACCAGCAGATTCCAATTCTTCTTGTAGATCTGGAGATCTGAGTGTGGTGTGTACAACAATCAAGAAAAAATCATAAGCAATAATGAAGAAAAAGGAAATAATGCTCCAGGATCTAACCTGGCAACCAAAAAGCTCAAAGACTATTGATTTTATATATAAAACTGTTATTAAAAAAATGTTTCCCACCAGAGTATAACAGCACTCAAAGTAAAAAAGAAATCTAATGTTTAGAAATTTCAAAGAAAATTATATTTAATTGACAACTTCCAAACAACCCATAGTTTATTTTCCTAATTTACTGTTCAGTTTTATATGAATCTAAGAAGACCATAATCAATAGATTGATGTTATTATATAAAGAAGTAATGAAATCAGTTATTATCTGATTATTTTAATATGGAATTATGAAGTCAAATAGATTTAAGAATATCTAATAGTTCATATTTTAAGACTATCAGAGGAAGTATAAGAGCAAAGGTGCCAGAAGAAAGTGTCAAGGTGAATACCTGCTTTGAAACGAGGTGCCAAAGACTACATTGCTTTTGGGTATGACATTTCCCTTAAGATAATAATTTTGCATTACTTTAAAGGGATATCCACTAAACAATAAAAAGGTGATACCCTATTATATATTTTATGATTTAACACAAAAACCTGGCAGTTTCTTGACATGGATTTACAGCTTCTAGCATCTCTTATAGTCCACAATATGACACAAGTTTACTTTTCTAATGCAGCTTGATTAAATATATATCTGATGAGAAATACTTTATTTGATAGACATTTCAATGAAAAAATTTTATTTCTAAGATAGGAGGAACTTAAAGTGGTCATAGAAACATAGTCATAATAAAATATATGTATTCTAGGGAAACTGAAGAAATAGTAGCAGCCAAGAGAAAATCCAGAATAGAATAAATTGTTTGTAAATAAAACACATGATGAGAGTCTTAATAGACTTATTTATTTGAAAACTGTAAATGCCAAGAGAGGTATTTTGACACTTCTGTATTTTTTGTTTGGGTTTAGAAATATTAACAGTAATTGGGTGAGCCACAGAGGTAAGACAAATGTACAGTAAGGGACACATGAACTGTATAAAAGCAGATTAACTTCACACTAAAAATTCAAGAGATGTGTAGTCTGAGATGAAAAATGATATATTTAATCTCAAGGTTTGATTGGCTTCAAATTGATAGGATGAGAGAAAAAAGAAACACTGTAACAGAGACAAGATACAAAGGAACAGCCTTCTAATCCTTAATTCAGACGNGATGTGTAGTCTGAGATGAAAAATGATATATTTAATCTCAAGGTTTGATTGGCTTCAAATTGATAGGATGAGAGAAAAAAGAAACACTGTAACAGAGACAAGATACAAAGGAACAGCCTTCTAATCCTTAATTCAGACGTCTGGCAAATTGACACCTCAGATTCACAGCACTCAGTTCAGTTCAATTCAGTTCAGTTCAGTGGCTCAGTCATGTCCTACACTTTGTGTTCACAGGAATGAAATTATTTTGTAGACTGGCCCCACCCTATAGGGTAGGTCCAGGTCTATGTTATCTCAAGCCAAGTTTCTCATTCAAAAGAACCTTTGAGGTTGCAAAAACTTTACTCCTGTACTGAAAAGGGAATTAGACAAGCACTCAGGGGATAAAGCAAACCAATAGAGAAAAATAGCAGATATGCTTCCAAATGATTGAGTTCCAATCAGCTTCTGCTTGTGTTGCTATTCAACCTGCTATTCACATTCTCAAACACATTTCACAGAAGCACTAGCCATCCAACTCAATATTAAGTATTAGTCACTCAGTCGTGTCTGACTTTTTGCAACCCCATGGACTGTAGCCCGCCAGGCTCCTCTGTCCATGGAATTCTCTAGGCAAAAATACTGGAGTNTGTTTCCTACTACAGCTGTGACTTTCAGAGACCATCCCATGCTCTATTAGGCTGCTTTTGAACAAAACACTGTGAAATACAATCAGTGGAAACTTTGGAAAAGGACCCAATACTACAGCTTCTTACCTGTAAAATGTGTCCACTAGTCAGTAGCTATGTTATATGGGATTCAATGTCTATGGACCAGGAACTTTGTCATTATTAATTGCTGGGAGCCAGCACGGAAGATCCCACCTATGGCAAAGGTCATGAGGAAGAGCCCTGACTGGCAAAGGTGGGTCAGGACTCAAGGGACTCCCCGACCCCACCCATAACAAGATCATGTGGGCAAGGACTCAAGGTGTCCCTTAGATCTGCTCTGGCATCTACCCCTGAAACCAAAATCTGTCTGTTATACTACACTCTTCTAACATTAACAAGGGCTATCCCTGACCAACTTTCTCTGGAAAATTAANGGAGATCCCACCTATGGCAAAGGTCATGAGGAAGACCCCTGACTGGCAAAGGCGGGTCAGGACTCAAGGGACTCCCCGACCACACCCATAACAAGATCATGTGGGCAAGGACTCAAGGCGTCCCTTAGATCTGCTCTGGCATCTACCCCCGAAACCAAAATCTGTCTGTTATACTACACTCTTCTAACATTAACAAGGGCTATCCCTGACCAACTTTCTCTGGAAAATTAACTTAGAACTCCAGTTAATAGTCTCCTGCATATAAAAGGAGTGTCTCAGGTCAGACCTCTCTGCTGGCAGACTAGCTTGTATGACCGCATTACCCACACTCTTGCTACTACCTACATGATTGTTTACGGCCTCTCAACCATAAGCACAGAGAGTTTGGAGTATTCTGAAAGTCTTAGCATAGGGTTTTTCTAAAGATAAAAATCATGTTGGTGAAGGGTTTCATTGCTGAGTTAATGATTGCTGCCAGGCCTCCATATCCTTAGGCACCTGGGAGTATGTTAATCTATATAATTGGAATGTAGAAAAAGAAATATAGTAGTTTTGATGTTAGCAATACTAAACTTTTGAGTTATTGAATTTTCTCTTTGTTATAAATCACTGTACTCCTTTTTCTTTGTTATAAATCATTGTGTCCTTGCTATGTAAGAATGTAACTTTATCACTATATTAAGACTAAGTAGATCTTAAGGGAAAACAAATTTTCTGATTGACTAACCTTTATCAATAGAAGGAGAGATGGGGCCATAAAATGTTAATCAGTCCCCAGGCCAGAAGATATTGTAAAAAAATGTAAGACCCTTGTAAGAACAAAGATATGCAGAGAACACTGTCTTTAGATTAAGGGTCAGAGCAGCTGGCCCTGCATGACTCTGTTTCTTACATTTATCTCTATGTACAACTAAAAGTATAAAAGCAGACCTGGAAAATAAAGAAATAGACCAGTTCCTGGAAAGACTGGTTTCCCCCGTGTAATCTTTTCTCATTTTCTGGCTGAATTCCCATCTGGAACACAGAGTCTTGCCAGGCCTACTAATTTTGCCTGGGCTTCTAAGATCTGAACGGGGAGGCACTTTGTGTCTCCGCTCGTTCGGGAGACCGGGAAGATGCCTGTGGCCTACATAGGTGGTGCAAACCCCTTGTCTTGGGGTTTTATTGGTTCTCCGCATAAACCAAGTTATTTAGCATCCTTTCTCCACTAATTTTCCTACTACACTATTCTTTTCTAATCTCTCTCCATATCTTTAATTAAACAATTTTCCTCTAGATGCAGACTCAGTCCCCATTTCAAATTACCCTGGATACACTGGGGCTGGACCCCAGCAATTAATAGCGATGATGATTGAGGTTTCCCAGGTAAGAAAGGAAAACTTTAACAAATATGTTTCAATTCTAGGAAAAATAAACCTCAGATTGAAGAAGTGAAGTAAACTTACCACCAAGTGGCCATTAGATCTTCTCAAGGGATGGTAACACCCTGGGAACTTGGTACTGTATTCTGTGCTGGCAGGTTGGCCATTCAGAGGTAGCAACAGTTGGAAGACCCATGAGAACAAAACTCCATACTTCAAAGACTATGTCTTTGCCCTTAGGTCACTCATTTTATATGTCTATATGTGCATAGCAGATGACGAAATATAATGTAAAAAAAATGAGTCTTTTCTGTTTTTCTTAGAGACACTTGTTAGAGGTTTATCTTTATTATTCCTTTCAAGAAAACCAATTGTTCTTGATTCATTTATTTTCTTTATTGTTTTCAATTTCATTTATTTTTGCTCTATTTTTCCCTTTTTTTTCCCCCTGCTTACTATAAGTTTAATTTGCTTCTCTTTCCTTGGTTTTTAAACTGAAAGTTGGGATCTTGATTTGAGATCTTCTTTATTTTCTTATATGTGAATGTAAAGCTATAAATTTCCCAATAAGCACTGCTTTAGATGCATATCAAACATTTTTATTTTAATCTAATTTAGAATGCTGCTTAAATTTCTTCTGAAACAATTCTTTGGTCAACAGATTATTTAGAAAAGTTTCTAATTTCCAAATATTTGGGGATTTTCCAGCCATCTTTTTGTTATTGATGTCTAGTTTACTTCCACCATAGCTTGAAACATACTTTGTGTCATTTCTATTCTTTTGCAATTATTAGAATTTGCTTTATGTCTAGAATGTGGTCTATCTTGATGAATGTGTCCTATCTTAATGAACATGCCTTGTGAGCTTGAGAAGGATGTATATTCTGCTTGTTTTTGATGGAATATTCTACATATATAATTTGATTCAGTTGACTGATAATGTTGTCAAGTCATCTATATACTGTTCCTGAGTTTCTGTTTGTTTGATCTGTCAGTTACTAATTGAGATGTGTTAAGATTCACAACTATAACAGTGATTTATCTATATTTTCAGTTCTATCTTGTCCATATTTCAATATATATTTTTTCATTTTTATATTTGAAGAATATATGTTTTTTTAAAATAAAAGCTAACTGTTCAAAAAGTTAACAGGTTGTAACTTTCAGTGTCAAGATCCACACTAAGGTTTTTAGATCTCCAAAGATCAAACTATCTGTACACCAAAGACATGCTGCCTAGATGCCAAATGTTGCTCAAGAGGCTATGAATAACCAAACATTAATCATTAAGCCCATCATTAACTAATGAGTTTAAATATACACATTTTGTTAAAATGAAGAATGCTTCATTGCCTAACTCGGGGATTTGCTGTCAAGACAACTCTTGCCTCAAGTTATTAGTGGTTTTCTCGAGATCATTCTTTTCTTTATTTGTCACTGGAAAGTTGCTTCCCCTTCGAGGAGTGACATAATGCCAAGCAAATATATTACTGTACCTGAAACTCACACTTCTGATGCTATTTGAAAAGCATATATGTATAAACATTGTGTCAGGCAGAAAATATTTGCTCAGATGGCCGAGTGAATAAAAATTTATTTCTGGAGGGGAAAAACAGCAGGCAGGAAGAAGACATACAGCAACAATAAAAGGTGCCTCGCATAAAAGGCTCCATTCACATCAGCATAAATGTGGCCAGAAACAGAATACATTTTGTATAGAAATAAGAAGAGGTAAAAATGTGCTAATATGTTTATCTGAGGGTAGTGTGCTATAGCGATAGGCTGACATCTTCCTGTCCATCAACAGATTTTGGCTTTCAGGGGGCAAACATCTGGACATGTGGCAATGAGGACCACAAGAGAGAAGTGGCACAGCTGGGCTCTTCTAAACTTGGGACCATGTCTATGATAACAGAGGGGAATAAATGAGCTGTGCTCAGTGCAAAAAGCTTGGAGCTAAAGTATTGCCCACATTAGTTACAACTAACTAGTTGCTTTTGAGGGGTCAGTATTGCATTTCTTAGAGCTTCAATTTTCTCATCTGCAACATAGTGAAAGTAACACTTTCAAGATGGCTGTGAAGATTGCGGGAGATAACACATGGGAAAACAGGGAGCATGGAGGCTGGTGCATAATGAATGCTCAACCATGCCAGTGTTTCTTCTTCTCAATTTTGGGGAAATCATTAAAGCAAGTAGTGAAATGTGAAACCTGAGTTTGTTTGGTTTTTTGTTTTTTGTTTTTTGTTTTTTTTCCACAGAGCTGAAGAAAGAATTCTGAAAACTTGCAAACACTCACACAGGCAAAGTTTATTTTAAAGGCTAGAGATAAAAAATTCACAGCATAGACATTGAGAGGGGGTGAAAAGCCCCCCAAAGGTGAGGATTACAGTACTTTTATATCTTTACTAGTATTGATCTGTATATTTTTGGTTGGGTTGTGACTTTAATATATGTCATTTTTGACCAGTTGGTTTGAATGTCACATTATTCAGTCTGTCATTTTTATGTTTTTATTTTTTTCCCCCAGTTTTTCTAGACATTGCCATGCCACCCCTTAACTCTTTCTTAAGACCCTAGCCCATTATTTAGGAACCAAATGTATGTTTAAGAGCTAATGGTCTTCTTGCAGTTTGGTGTTTGTTTGTTTGTTTTTCCTTGATAAACTAGACAGAAGTTAATGATTGTCTTGTCCTGGGTCTGAATGTTTTATGATCCTCCAAACCAGGGAGAAATTCCACTGAATGCATGGTAACTGGAATAAAGAGTGAGATGTTTACTTGAGAAGAGAAAAATAAAATTAAATTTAAAAAAAGCAACAAGGTCTTAGAGTCATATACTGTCTAGCAATTTCTGCCTAATTAGCATATTTTATGTATTGATATTTTACAAAATTCTCCCAAATGACATCTCTTGTAACAGTTAGATTTCCCATTATTAGGTATCTGCAGCCAGTTTCAGATTTGTGGGTGGTCTGGGAAGCCATATGGGTTTCACACCCCTAAAAGCCTCTCTCTAAAAAGAAAGGACCTCTTCTTGCCAAGATAATTCCTCTGTGAGACTGCGCAAGTGATCTTGCATCATCTCATACTATGTCCTGAAGTCTTTCTATCACCAGTCCTGGACTCACCAGTCCAGTCACTTGTCACTGCAAGTAAAAAAACACAGTCAATGTACTTCAGAGAAATCTCCCAGTTTAATACAATGTGTTTTGCTAAAACTTTCTCATATCTCCTGTTTGCTTCTAGATCCTCTAATCCACTTCCCCTATCTATTCTTCCCCTCCCCCATCATGTCCATTGTTCTTCTTGATTTCTTTTGGCTAATTCCTACAACAATTCTAGTTATTTCAGACACGAATTGTGCTGTATTTTATTATAAGTTCCACCTTTAAGATACTAATGATGAGTTTTTAAATTTGTAACCACTAGGTCACCTGAACTTTTCCTATTGTTCTACCCCAGCAGTTGCTGCCAATCCCAGATTGTATAACATTTTGAACTTCAACTTGCTTTTGTCTTAATTCCTCATCAACCTATCAATCTATTGCATTCTTTTGTACAGTTCTGAAAACAGCTCTACTGCCCCTTTCCTGTTAGCCCATTTTTGTACCCCTCTAACCTTGAAAATACCTAATTATAACAATGAGATCACTAGGCAATTTAACCTAACTCCTGACTTATGTTCTTCTGAATGCACACCATGCCTTGCTTAACCTGTTGATTCTTTTCTTGGATGAAAAGACAAACCAAAAAAAAAAAAAGAGAGAGAGAGAGAGAGAGAATACAGAATTAAATATTTAAAGAATGACCAACTCTGTACCCCCCCATTAGCCTCCTTTAGTAATCTCTGCAGACAGATCACACAGGCAAGAAGGCAAGATAACATCTGAAGGGAGAGTGAGCAAGTCAGTCTACATGCAATGCAGAAGGATGCAGAACCCACTCCTCTGATGATTCACTGAGATTCTTCCCTTTTTTTTTATAAACTTTCATGGTTGAGCAGAACCTTCAGATTAAAATGTATTTAACAATAAATATATTAAAATGTTTATATTTGCCAATTCATTCTTCTTTGGTAGTTGGTACTTTTTGAATCAGCAATGCTGATTAAGGAGCATATTCATATGCAGTTGGTCATTCTGGTCTTGTTTATTCAATTACTGACAATATTCAGAAGAGATGTTGGCATATCCAATATTCTTAGAAGAGAACATCCGCAACCTTGATGTACGTGCTTTCTTTTAAAAGACAGAGAAAATCAACTTTTACTAACAACAATTTAATAACAAATCCAAAGTCCTAAGAAATCCTAGACTGTTTTTTTTTTTTTTTNTCCAATATTCTTAGAAGAGAACATCCGCAACCTTGATGTACATGCTTTCTTTAAAAAGACAGAGAAAATCAACTTTTACTAACAACAATTTAATAACAAATCCAAAGTCCTAAGAAATCCTAGACTTTTTTTTTTTTTTCCCCTCAGTTTGTTTAACTCAGTCCTTCAAAGACCATCTGTATCTTTGCAATCTCTGGGTTCCTTCACACTCTCTGTATTCATCTATAGCTTTTCAAACTCTTTAATATTTTGCTCCATCCTCATATGTCCCACCTTTATCTCCAGTGGCCCCTCATGTGCCTCACTGGATTAACTCCCATAGGCTGCAAGGAATGGAATACCCCTTTCTTTCTTTAATATATTCCAATTTCTGTTCATCATTTTTTGCCTGCATATCAAGTTAAAAAATCATAGAAATATTATTAGCTTTAAATTTCCATCTATTCTCACTTCATTTAATACTTTTTACCTTCCTTTTTGTAAATAATGCAGCCCATTATTCTCTAGTGGGAACATCTAACACCTATATTCTGAGCCAAGTTATCAATGATTACTTATATTGTCAGTTCAGTTCAGGAATTCTTTTTTTTTTTAATGTTTCATAAATGTTGACCACTGAATTAAGATGCAAGAGTGACTAATGCATGAAAAGTGAAAGTGAAATTGAAGTCACTCAGTCGTGTCTGACTCTTTGGGACCCCATGGACTGTAGCCTACCAGGCTTCTCTGTCCATGGGATTTTCCAGGCAATAGTCCTGGGGTGGATTGCTATTTCCTTCTCCAGGGGATCTTCCCAACCCAGGGACTGAACCTGGATCTACCACATTGCAGACAGACCCTTTACAGTCTGAGCCACCAGGGAAGTAGCTTCATAAAAGAATTCCCATTTTGGGGGTGGAAACAGCTACTTTGAATTATCATGGACTCTTCTGGTTACAAGAAATGTGACTAAAACTGGCTTGGATAAAAAATGGGAATTTAATAAATTACTAAATTAAAAGTTCTAAGGGTCTTTCTGTGTCTTGCATGGTAACATCAGGAACTTCTTTATCAAAAGGAATATCATAGTAAGTTTAGTAATCAATACTTAGATTTCAAGGTGATCTGGTAGAAATAGTCTAAACTCCATATAAGTTTTCAGGCCTAACTTTGGCAATTGTTGAAATAGAAAATAATTTCTAAGTCACCTCCCACGTTTTTAACATCTTTAATCTACTTAGATTTATCCTTTTATCATTGCAAGTGGATTAGAAGTGATTCAATGTTTATAATTGTGGCATATTTATATATTCAAACAGTTCACAACATTGGGCATGATATAGGAGTTCAGTGAATATTTGATATATTTGCTAATATTTTGCCTACCTCATTGTTAGGAAAACTAAGAAAATAAATCAGTATGTAGAAATGTCAATATAGGAAGCAAACGTGTTTATTAGCGTAGGATTTTTGGGCATTGGTGGGAGAACACACACTTCTTGAGAAATATTTAATGGTAATGTCCAAAGTTTTACTAATGAGTATATTACTATCTAAGAGAAAATGTTTTGTCTATAAATGGTTGGAATAGTCATCATTTTTCATCTATCTGCCAGTCAGTTCCACAGTGTTTCACATTTAAGTGAATTTATTTTAATCATATAAATAAAGTATTGAACAGATGTGAGTTCCAAACTGATAACTGCACACAGCTTCTGTTAGTTAGCACATAAAAATACATCGCCTGACTCTTGTAGATATTTGCCTTATTTTATTTTATTTTTTTTTCCAGTTTTCCGGAATATTTTCTAAGTGAAACCACTAGGTGGCATTTCAGGGTCTCCAAAGAGCACCAGTCTATGTCTTAGTGCAGAAAGAATTCACTCAGTGCAGTGAAAGGCAAAATGGTAAATAAGAAGTGATTTATTAAAATAGGACTCTCCTGAGGCTTACAAGCAACTGAGTGAGAGGGTGCCACACTCCTAAAACTTAATTAGCTACAGTTTCTTATAATCAAAAGAAAGAGAGGAGGGTAAAAAAATGCACCTTCTTTCTCATGGGTGGATGTCATGAGTCCATCATCAACTCCTCCTCCAGAATGAACAGGGGAGTTTTCTTGTCCCTGTCTGGTCAATCCAGAACTGTAAAAACGATTTCCATTCCCTGTATAATGAGCACCCTTCAGTCCTAGAGATCATTAGCTTACTGAGCTCAATGGGCAGCTCACTGAGCTCTCATGCCACCACTGTTTATTATTTGAGGGCATGTTTCATGTATCTGTTGCACAATTTTGTGGTTCAGCCTGCTTGATTTTGGCATTAAACAAACCTACTTTCTTGAGTAATCATTAACTTATAGGGGTCTCCCATATTTTTTCCTACTTACAATCCCCTAGTGAGATTAACTATTTAATCACCTAATCTGTCCCTTTACCCTTTCCTTATTATAAGCACTAGGCTGAACACTCTGAGTTTATGAGAAGGAAGATGGTAACCTGGGGATTTTCTTTCTTTTGTAATGCCATAGGATTGAGCAGTATTCCAAGGATACATCTAATTACCATTTAAGTATTTTGAGATGATTTTTGTGTGTGAGAGATAAGTTGCTTCAGTCATTCTGACTCTTTGTAACTCTATGGCCTGTAACCCATCCACAGGATTTTCCAAGCAAGGATACTGGAATGGATTGCCATGTCCTCCTCTAGGAAATCTTCCTTACCAAGAATTGAGTTCGTGGCCCTTGTTCTCTGCATTAGCAGACAGCTTCTTTACCACTAGTGTACCTGGGAAGTACCCTTTAGTTGATTTCACTTTGAGATGATGTACTGCCTATTTTTTGAGCATTCAACTATCATAATAAGGAGTAAACAAGAATGTATTGAGGTCACATTATGTGTGAAGAGCTTATCTGGAATAATTTTATTTAATCTGAGGAATGAGTTCTAAAATGCTTAAAGTCCAACTATTTATGGCTCAAATTAAAGTCATCAAAGACTTTTTTACGTTACTATTTTTTTAATTGTAATTTTGTCCTCTGTTTATTATGATAGAAAAATAGGTTAGTAATAATGAAAGAAATAACTAACAACCATTATACTATGTCCTAGATAGCTATTATTAATATTTTGTTGCATATTATTTATGCATATTTATATATTAACTCTACTATATTCATGATTTTTTAACCTTTTAATAATTAGAATTATGTCATCAGTATTATTCTATGCAAAATAATCTCATTATTATGTTTGACATCAATCTACATGTGTGTCCTAACTCTTTTTCAAGAATTTTTATCTAGTTCAAACTTGAAATATAACTTGTTTCTTTTCATAAGGAACTGAGGAAAAAAGTCNAAGAAGAAGAAGAAGAAGAAGAAGAAGATGTGTATAAGAGACAGGTATTATTCTATGCAAAATAATCTCATTATTATGTTTGACATCAATCTACATGTGTGTCCTAACTCTTTTTCAAGAATTTTTATCTAGTTCAAACTTGAAATATAACTTGTTTCTTTTCATAAGGAACTGAGGAAAAAAGTCCAAACTATTTCCCCTTCAGGTTAATGTTAATTTATATAAGTGGCTCTGTTTTCAAGTCAATCTACCCACCAGAATGAGATAGACAAAGAATGAGTCTTCATATGAAGTTATAGGGTAGGATTTAGAGAAGAAAATAGATTTAGCAACCAATCAAATTTTTTTTTTTCTAACCAAATACATGACAGTTTATAATTTAAGAAAATATTAAATCTAAAATTTGGATGTCTCATTCACTTGATGTCTGAGATTTTTCTTTTGGATGACAATGATTAGGATGATTTTAAAAGTATGTAACAATACATATTTACGGTAGGAAAATGAAAATGAGAATTTTGAAGTAACTTTGGGGGTTGAAGCGATTAAATGAATCTCCTACTCTCTGTGCAATTGTTTAAGAACCATGAGGTACATTTTTCACTTGTTGCTAATAATATGCTCTTATTTTTTGATGCTAACTGGATTTTAATATCTTTTTGGAATTGAAATTTTTTAAAATAATACTGTATATGAAAAATAAATGTTAACAAATAATTTTTATCTATTTACCTATGACACTGAGTAGGCAATTACCTTATTTTATTCGTAGGGTTTAACTTTAAGCCAATTTGAAGTGTCTGAAAGCAGTTATTTTGCCTCTTTCCTGTTTGCCCATTTCTAGTTCTCTATAGCCTTAAAAGAACCTAATTATAGGAAAGAGATAACTAAGTAATTGAAAGTAGTTTCTAACTTTATGCACTCCTAAATGTTTTCCTAGATAAAAAGAAGTAAGGACCCTTTAGCCCGTCACACGGGAAAATTAACATCTGGAGAATCAACCAGTCTGCATGCAGTGGAGAAGGATGCAGAAACCAATCTCTTGCTTCGATGATTCTCTGAGATTCTTCCCATTTTCTCTCTTTAACTTTGTCACAGTCGAGCAGAATCTTGGGAGTTGATCCCTTGGGAGATTGATCAGCTCTCCTGGGAATTGATAGTGGACGTCCACTATCTCCCCAGTTTGTTGGCTTTTCTGATTAAAGAAACTTTCTTGTCTACTGACTCTTGCCTGTCGATTGTTGGCTTTTCTGATTAAAGAAACTTTCTTGTCTACTGACTCTTGTCTGTCGGATTATTGACTTTCAAGTGCCGAGTAGCCAAACCTGAGTTTGGTAACATGCTCACAATGTACACTCCTGCCATCTCTGACAAGAAGTTCTCAGCAGCCAAGTGACTCTCAGAGTCAAGTGTCCTCAGGGCCAGTCTGTGTCAGTACTACTGGATCCAGCATGTCCACTGTCATGTCTCCAAAAGAGCAGATTTTGGCTCTCTATCCTGGGATATGATCTCTGCTTTGGCCCCTATGGATTTTCTTTCTGAAACTCCCTGGAGATCTGGGCCATGCACCTGCAGTACTATTTCCTAAACTTTGTGTCTTCCTTTGTCTTGTAGAGGTTCCTCTGTGAATATCCAGTCCTCTGGGTTCCTGTCCTTGTGCCACTCACCACACCCTCTTTATGAAAAATTTTGGGAAAATATTATGAATCTCCTGTAAGAAATGATTGATATAATCCATGTAAATACTATTTCCTTCTCTTATTCTTTCTGGCTAGCAGTTGGTGAGGCTCATTACTTTCCTTCTGTAATTACATATAAGATCACTTGAAATCAAACATCAGCACAATCCCTTGCACAGATGATAATGTCACGACTTGCCAAGCATAATCCTCCCAAGGTACAGTTTTTTTAGATTAAATGTACTTATTAATCCCTTTCCTGATTAATTATAACTTTTAGTTTAGCCCCTGATGTCCTTAAGGAACTTTGATTTTGTTATATGGAATTCTCCTTATATGATTCATGGTGAATAGCCCTTATTCTTCTTCAAGGTGTACTTTTCTAGTCTGAGCATCATAACATATATGACAAGGTGACAGGGTGCAGAAGATAGGTCACTCTGGATCCACCTGAGTGCACAGCAGAGTTTGACAGACTGGCTCCTCCACAACACCCTTCCTTACCAAGCCTAGCCCAGGGGAGGCACAAATGAGACATCACACATCATCTTGCCTGGACATAATTGTATGAAAATAGCACTTGAGAGTAAGTTTCCAGAAGGTAGAACTTTCATTTTCTGGCAGCGGTCATGGTCCTTGAGAACATAAGATCTCTGTCCTTGAAGCATTTCAAACACCTGCCAGATTTGTTTCAGACCCCATCAAACTGTGTTAGAATGACTCTTTCTATGTAGTCCTCCCTACCTTGGGGGCTTTGGGATTGTAAGTGGATACTGAAATACTGAGAGAAAGTGACCATTAAAAATGTCTGAAGACATACATAGTATTTTCAGACATGATAGTTAACCTTGATATCTTGGCCCTTTTCCAATTTGAGTAATTGCATTATGCCAAGCTTAAGCATATATTTTTAATTGAGGAAATATCCTTCCTTCTTCTCTTAAAACCTGTTCATGAGTTTATTCATGTCAACAAAGCAGATGGGCCATAGTGCCCCAAGGCACCCCGACCTGTGATTGGTGAGACAGTCAGAATTCTGAGAAGATAGTCTTTTCTTGAGCAATTTTATAGGGCTTTGAAAAGAGCAATTTCATACAACTCATTTGCATATTAGTATCTGATGTTTATGATACCAACAAAAATCAAAGAATTGAAAAAAAAATGAGCTCACGTTTAACATGAAGAAAAATTTAACTAATTGTCTATAATATACAGACTAATAGCAGAATGGTCAGCTCTGAAATAGAGCAATACAAAAGAAATGCAAACCATAGCTTCCCCTGAAATGGTTTTTGTAGAGTACTTTTCACAGGTTAAATGGAGTTTATCTATTTGTGTGTGTCTATCATGTCAGTAAAGCCTCATATAAAAAAGCTTCAATGAAATACTCTTTCCCTTATTCTAACATTTGCTTCAAGATGTTGAACGACCTGTAGATTGGTTAGATTAGTTTTATATTTCTCTTACTTCTTCTTTTGCTTCCACTGTCAATTCCATCTTATAATCACAAACTTCATAGTAAAAATGTTAGTAACAGCAACAATCTTAGCAGTTGGGCAGTTATTATATTCTTGCACTGAGCTAAGAATATTAAATGCCTCAGCTCATTTGATCCACACAGAAATCCTCTTCAATAATCACTGTTATTATGATTCTACAGATAGGAAAACTGAGATTTCCATGTGGATAGATAACTTGCTCAAAGTTACCAAGTTACCAAGTAACCAATCAAGACTTCAGAATACATCTAACTCCAAAACCTGTACTCATTCTACTGTGCTTCCTGCTTCTCTTCTGCAGCTAGAGATAATTAGATATGAACAAGATTAAATAAGCAAACAATAAAAAGAAAAAGTGCCAAAAGTTTCACTGTTTGTCCCTGCTGGACTGGAGATTTTACTTAGGGTGTTTGGTTGTTATTACAACAGAGTTTTATGTAAAAATTCTCAAAAACTGTAAAATCTGATCTATTTTTATATTTATCAAACACCAAGACAGCATGCAACTATTTTTATAAACTCACAACACTCTTATACTAGAAATCAGTTTTATGACAATATCTGGGAAGATTAATTATGATCAAGACTCTTAGTTGAAATTGCTGTCTAGCTTAAGAGAAATAGAGTGAAAGTTTACACAGATGTTCACTGTAAAAGAAATATCTAACCCAATTTGCAGGTGGAGGGTTAAGGGGCAGTTACCACTCAAAGCATCTTTTATATTATTTGCCTTTGTAATAAGTTAATAAAATGAGCATTTGATTATCCAGTAAAATGAGTTTCTTAATTCAATTTCTTCATGTGATAGCAGAAGCGGACATAAAATATAACATACACACACACACACACACACACACAAATAACACAAGAAATAGTATCAGTGAGACAAGCTCAGCTTTTTAAGTTTCCAAGGGAGATAATTGTCCAATTTTGAACTTTTATTAAGCCACACCACACAGCTATTAGAGCAGGCAGGTAGTAGATACAGGCAGAGAAAGGGGGACGCAGGCCACATGGCAGGAAACCACACATATTGTAAACAGTGAGGTTCCTTGGGCAGAAAAAGAAAAGCAGGAACCTCAGAACTGACAAGAAATCAAACATATTGTTGTAATTAGTGTCCTGGAGGCAGACAAAGAAAGGTGGGAAAAGGGTGAATCTTCAGCTTCCAAATGAAACCTTTTTTGCATTATGCTCTCACTACAATAAAATAAGCCTTATAGGTAAGAAGTCTCCATCTTGCACTGAGACTATGACAGTTCCCATCAGGACTAAATAAGGACAAAAATTCCTCCTCCTCTCAGAAAGGTGGAGCTGGAATGAAAATCAGGAAACGCAATCCCCAAACCTCTCCCTCCACAATGAATATTGTTCCTTTATTTCTATGCCCCACATAACCTTCTTGCCAGAGAAAGCCAGGGCAGCTATTTACCTGAGCCTCCTAGTCTCCCTTTGAGAGCAAACTATTGCTTAATTAAATCTTCAGTTTGTTTTGTTGACTTCTCTGTCTATTCTCTGAATTGTTTCTGCAAAGAGACAAGAACAGATGTCAACAGATCTCAGNCAACAGAGGATGAGATGGCTGGATGGCATCACTGACTTGATGAACGTGAGTCTGAGTGAACTCCGGGAGATGGTGATGGGCAGGGAGGCCTGGCGTGCTGCAATTCATGGGGTCGCGAAGAGTCAGACACGACTGAGTGACTGAACTGACTGAACTGACTATGATTAGTGATGTTGAGCACCTTTTAATATACCTATGTGTGTATATTGACCATCTGTGTGTATTCTTTGGATACATACCTATTTGNATGAGATGGCTGGATGGCATCACTGACTCGATGAACGTGAGTCTGAGTGAACTCCGGGAGATGGTGATGGGCAGGGAGGCGTGGCGTGCTGCAATTCATGGGGTCACGAAGAGTCAGACACGACTGAGTGACTGAACTGACTGAACTGACTATGATTAGTGATGTTGAGCACCTTTTAATGTACTTATGTGTGTATATTGACCATCTGTGTGTATTCTTTGGATACATACCTATTTGAAATCTCTGTGCATTATTTAATTGGAATAGTTAAAAGTGAGTTTGACTCTCTCTCTATATATAGATATGCACAAACACACACACATATGTGATTCACAAATATTTTCTCCCATTTGGTAGGTTATATTTTTATTTTGTTGATCATCTTTGCTTTGTAAAAGTTCTGTAGCTTGATGCAGTCCCACTAGTTTATTATTGCTTGTATTGGCTTCAATTTAGGTGTCAAATCCAAAAATCTCATTGCCAAGACTAATGTCAAAGAGCTCATTATCTGTGTTTCCTTCTAGAAGTTTTACGGTCTTATGTCTTTAATCCATTTTAAGTTAGCTTTGTGTGTGGTATTAGAAAATAGTTCAAATTTATTATTTTGCATATTCAGCTTTCCCAACATAATTTACTGAGGAAGCTATCCCTTCCTCATTGTGCATTCTTAACTCTTTTGTCATAAATTTACTTACAAAATATGCCTGAGTTTATTTCTGGACTCTCTTTATGTTGCATTGATCTATGTGCCTCTTTCATACAAACATCATACTGTTTTGGCTGCTAGAGTTTTCTAATCTAACTTGAAATCAGAAAATGTGATGTCTTTAGCTTTGCTTTTCTTTCTCAGGGTTGCTTGAGCCATTTGTAGCCTTTGTATTTTCATGGAGAAAGCCAAAGTGATAGTCACTTAGTTGTGTGCATCTCTTTGTGCTCCCATGGACTGCAGCCCACTAAGCACTATTTTTTTTTTCTTTTCTTGCTTAAAATGCATTTTCTTAAAATTGTAGCAGTGCTTGCACTTAATCTGCAGATTGCTTTGGGCAGTATGGGCATTGTAACGCTCTTAACTTTTCCAACAATGAACAGGGAACATGTTTCACGTCTTTTTCAAATTATTTCATTAATATAGCTTTCTTGCATGAGTCTTTCAAATTCTGATTAAATTTATTGTTGGGCATTTTAATGCAATTGTAAGTTTAATTTTAATGCACTAATATATCTTTCTAATAGCTTGTTATTAGAAATGCAGTGGATTTCTGTATATTGATTTTGTATCCTGCACCTATTTTGAATTAGTTAATTCTAACAGGTTTTTGGTGGATTATTTATGGTTTTCTATAAATAATTTAAGACAATTGCAAATAGTTACGGTTTGCTTCTTACTTTGTAATTTAGATGACTTTTCTTTCTCTCTCTTTCTNAATTTTAATGCACTAATATATCTTTCTAATAGCTTGTTATTAGAAATGCAGTGGATTTCTGTATATTGATTTTGTATCCTACACCTATTTTGAATTAGTTAATTCTAACAGGTTTTTGGTGGATTATTTATGGTTTTCTATAGATAATTTAAGACAATTGCAAATAGTTACGGTTTACTTCTTACTTTGTAATTTAGATGACTTTTCTTTCTCTCTCTTTCTTTCTTTCTTTCTCTCTGTCTTTCTTTCTTTCTTTCCTTCTTTCTTTTTTGTCTAATAGCTCTGGCTAAGATTTCTAATGTTATTTTAGATAAAAAGGTGAAAGTGGGCACCTTTGTCTTGTCTTTGATCTTAGAGGAAATGTTTCCAATTTTTACCATTGTGTATGATGTTAACTCTCCTTGTCATATACAGACTTTATTAGGTTGAAGCATTTCTCTCTGTACTCACTTTGTTAAGCTTTTTTTTTTTTTTAATCATACATGGATGTTAAATTGTGCAATGACTTTTTTCTTATCTACTAGGTGATTGACGATGGTTTAGTCACTAAGTTGTGTCAAACCCAAGTCTACAGAGCCTGCCAGGCTCCTGTGTCCATGGGATTCTTCAGGCAAGAATACTGGAGTGGGTTGTTATTTCCTTCTCCAGGGGATCTTACCAACCTAGGAATCGAACTTGAGTCTCCTGCATTGCAGGCAGATTCTTTATTGACTGAGCTATAAGGGAAGCCCCATTAGATCATTAGTTATTAATATATAATTAAAGAAAACCAATGACAAACCTTGACAGCATTTTAAAAAGCAGAGACACTGCTTTGCTGACAAAGGTCCATCTAGTCAAACCTAGGTTTTTTTCCAGTAGTCATGTACGCATGTGAGAGCTAAACCATAAAGAAATCTGAGAGCTGAAGAACTGATGCTTTTAACTGTGGTGTTGGAGAAGACTCTTGAGAGTCCCTTGGACTGCAAGGAGATCCAACCAGTCAATCCTAAATGAGATCAACCCTGAATATTCATTGGAAGGACTGATGCTGAAGCTCCAATACTTTGGCCAACTGATGCGAAGAGCTGACTTATTGGAAAAGAACCTGATGCTGGGAAAGATTGAAGGCAAGAGAAGGGGACAGCAGAAGATGAGATGGTTGGATGGCATCTCCGACTCAATGGACTTGAGTTTGAGCAAGCTCTGGGAGTTGGTGATTTACAAGGAAGCCTGGCATGCTGCAGTCCATGGGGTCACAAACAATTAAACACAACTGAGCAACTGGACTGAACTGAACTGAATAATTAGATGGTTATATGGTTTTAATCTTTCATTTTGTTATTGTGACATATCTCATTGATTGATTTATGGATGTTAAATCATTTTTGCATCCCTGGAGTAATTCTCAATGGATTATGATGTATAATTCTTTTAGAGTGTATGACTTGCAGTTTGCTAGTAGGTTGTTTCCTTACTGTTGAGATTTATATTTTAAATTTTGGAAAATGGTCCTTTATTGGATATAACTTAAGCAAATATTTCTTCTTCTCTGTGGCTTGTCTTTTCACTTTCTTGCCAGGGTCTTTTGCATGTTAGAAAATTGTAATTTTAATGAAATTCAACATATGTAGGTTTCTTTCATGTATTATATCTTTGATCTTATACATAAAAATCAACATTAAAAGCAGTATCATCTAGATTTTCTTCTCTGTTACCTTCTAAGAGATTTTTAGTTTCACATTTTGCAATAGGCCTACAAATTGAATTCATTTTTATAAAGTGTGTAAAATCTATGTCAATGTTGCTTTTCAAATTTTGTTTTACATGTGAAATTCAGTTGTTCTAGTACCTTTCTTGAAAAAAAAAGTACAGTTTCTTCATTGAATTACCTTTCCCTCTGCCAGTGATAATTGAATATGTTTTTATGGCCCTATATATTGTCCCATTGATTTTCTTTTATTTGTCTGTTAGTTAATTTTTGCTTTGCTCAAACCCACATTGTCTGGATATGGAAGCTTTAGAAGAAGTCAATGTTGAGTAGAGCTAGTTCTCCAACTTTATTATTATTATTTTTAATATTTCATTGGCTATTTTGGATTTTACTTTTCATATAACATTTAGCACTAGTTTATTAATATCCACAAGATAATTTGTAGGGATTTTGATTGAAACTTTACAGAATTACAGATCAAGTTGGGAAGAACTGGCATCATGACAATATCTGGTTTTTCTATCCAAGAACATGAAACATTCCTTCATTTTTTTAGTTTTTTAACATATTTCCTTTGAATTTTATAGTTTCCTTTATATTAATATTATACAAATTTTGGTATATTTATAGCTTAACATTTCAAGTTTTAGATGCTTATGTACATGGTATTGCAATGTTGTTTTTTTTTAATTTGCTCATGAAGATTTATTGATTATATGTATAGTTTTGAATAGAGAAGTTTCCTATAAAGATGAACTAAGAAAAGACATCATCACTTGGCAAAGTCTGGAGAAAAATACTTGAATGAATAACCAACATTATTTACCATTATTGACAGTAACTGCCTTACGTCTTTGGACAAGTTCTGACATCCTTAATCAGATGCATGTGTTAACCTATAATGTCAGAACTCCTTCTCCTGTTTTGCCTACTATGGTTACATGGTTCTATAAATAACTGTGAGGAATTGGCTGTGTCTTTAAAGAATCCTGCCATTTTTTAAACAATAACACTTGTTAACAGCAGTTACAACACCATGATCATTTCCACCACACCTATGTGTATGTTAACTAACATACACATATATTTTGTTCTGTGCTTGGAAGCTATCAGAGTAGATGAGTTGATCAGTAAATTTTCTTCAAGGATGATTTCATGGTAAACTTCCTATTGAATATCTATATTCATTAACTTCTCCCACCAAACTCTATTTTTTCCCACCCCAAAGTAATTGACTTTAATTTATACGTGTGGAAATTATATCCATGTGACTATCAAAAGAAGAATGAACTTTATTGTTTGATTTAATAGACACAATTCCATTATCTCCTTCAATTATGTAACTATAACAATGGTTTTGTTTTATAGCCAAAATCATACTGGTCATACAGATGAAATAAGAAAATATAAAGAATTTCCTAATAAATATTTAATTACAGTTGTCCTTGTAACACCTTCAAAAAATGTCATGCATAATTTTTCTCCTCTTTGCTATCCTTTATCAAGTACATTTTTAAGTTTATTATGGGAAAGAAAAAAAAAAAGAGAAAATTGCTAGTTTTCAGTGGCACCTCACTCCAGTATTCTTGCCTGGAGAATCTCATGGATGGAGGAGCCTGGTAGGCCATAGCCCATGGGGTTGCAAAGAGTCGGTGCGACTGAGCGACTTCACTTTCACTTTTCACTTTCATGCATTGGAAAGGGAAATGGCAACCCACTCCAGTGTTCTTGCCCGGAGAATCCCAGGGACGGGGGATCCGGGCGGGCTGATGTCTATGGGGTTGCACAGAGTCAGACACAAATGAAGCGATTTAGCAGCAGCAGCATATTTTCTAATCTGGGCATCTCAATGTCATGACAATAAATATTATTAATTTAATTGTTTTTGCCCTAACAGGGGCATCCTTCTTTATAAAGAAACCTGTCATTTGGTAAAGTATTTTTTTAGATCAAAAGATAGAACTTAACTGTCAGAGGTCTTTCAATTAACGACTGCTATTAAGTCATTTATTTCATTATATTCATCTTTCCTCTTCACATTTAGTTTTGCTAATTTCAGATGATAGATTATATATATATATATATGTAATTTTCAACAGAGATTTACTTTAAACCATAAGTCACTTCCCTAGGTGATCTCAACTTGAATTGAGTCTTTGACATTGGCAATGGCTACACATTTATTTCAGTTAGAGGAAAATACAGCAATAAAATGAACAAAATTCAGAAACATTCAAAATATTCAACAGCATTTAAATGTAGAACCAGAAACAGACATTTAGTATTTTCTGAATATAAATAGATAGATTTAAAGAGCATTTTTACAGCAAAAATCCAACTAGTCTTTTACCTTCTTTTTTCTTTTTGTTTAAGGAAGCATTACAATTGAGAAGGGACCCACAGCAAACACAATCAACTTTACTTATTCCACATTAATGATCAGAAGAGGTTTAGATAATGCCAAGTGCATGTATACTTGACTGTAATTTGGAGGTTTCTTTAGTTTTCTTAGACCCCTGTTTCTACCATTACCTTTAAGAGGCCTTTGAGAAATCTCGTGTTTAAAAACTCTTCACTATTCTCATAAAGCACGTGTATACAAAAGAGAAGAAAGAATCTAAGTTAATTCTTAGGATAAAGCAGAAAGGAGAAGACAATTTGAAAAGACCTAAGCAGAACTATTCTGCTCAGAAGGCCCAGAGTTAAATATATAAGTTATTTTTCTGGATTTCCTTGCCTTCCAGTGGCAACAATTATTAGCCTCAGAAGAAGTTAGGTGTTCAGAAATGACTGTATCAGTGGCTAGTGAAAGTCTCTTTCTTTTTTTACAGTAAATTGAACACAGGATTTATTTGTAAAACATATTATGTACATTATTAAATTACTATTTATGTCTATTTCATCTTTGGAACTATAGTGAGTATAATAATCAGCAGAAATGTTTCAATTGTCTGAATGCTTCTTTCTGATATCTTACCTCTAGTAACCAGATGATAAATTCTTTGGGGCTCATAATAGTCTTTCAATCAAACATGTTGAAAGACCTGTTCTTTAGTATTCTATAATGTTTCTGTAAATAGACTATAAACCACTCAGGGCTCCTTTCCATTATTAATTTTCTAGTGAGAAAAATTGAAGGTAGCTAAAAATCAAAAGAATAAAATTCAAGGGTGCCATAGGTCAAGCATTACAGAACAATAACTTACCTGTATTCCTTATGGCTCTTAAATAGATAACATATCTTGGGTAGTCATTCAGCCAAGCTTGGAAAATGAGGTATCTTTTCAGAGGAAATTGAGTTAGCCCTTGGAGTTGAAGCCCAATTCTGTCTTTTAGTGGTCTTATGACTGGATAAATCACTTAAATCTTGGGATCTTGTCTTCATCTTTAAAACAAGGGAAATGGTGATCAATACAGAGGGCTACTGTGAGTAACATACTAAAAGTGATGGATATGAAAGAATATCCTGTTAGTGGGAAGACATCTGAATATTATTTTCCCCAGTATTCTCCTGATATGTATGGCCATATATAATTCTTTTATATTGAGCAATTTGTTTCTAGGTAAGAGAGTATGGATAGAACGATCCTCTTGTGATTAAGTTACCCAAAACTTATCTACTGACTCTCTATTGCTTGCTTTGATAAAGTAGGTTGTCTTGTTGGAGAGATACACGTGAGAAGAAAGTAAAAGTGGCTTTCATCCAATAGTCTGCAAGCAACTGTGATCTCCAATCCAACTGCAAGAAATTAAATCTTGTTTATAACCACATATATGAGCCTAGAAGCAGATCCTCCCCCATTTGAACCTGGTGCTAAAATCACAGCTCTATCTCAGACCAAGACAGCAGTCAGTCAGAGGCCTTGAAGTAGAGGACCCAGCTAAACCATACCCAGATAAGTGATCCCAGAAACAACTGTGAAATAATAAACATGTGCTGTTTTAAGTCACTAAGCTTGGGGATAATTTAAGTGATAGTAACTAATAAAAACTACTAAATAATCAACACATCCATTGCTATAGATGCTCAGCACAAGAACCTTAGTCTTTTTGTATTCCATTCTTTCTATCATATGCTGTAGCTGATTTCTCAGTAATCCCTTTGAGCCCTTCTTCAAAGTATAACCAGAACCTACCATTTCCCTGCTACTGTCCTGAAACAAGTCTCCATGATCTCTCTACTGGATTATCATTCCCCTATGGGATCTATCCCCTCCATAATACCAGACTCTGCTCCTTCTCTGAATGAAAACTACCAAGAGTCCCTCCCAGTGCTAATAAAAGACAAAATACTTCTAATGACTTCTGTGTCTCTAAACTGGCCCCTGAAATATCACAGCCTTCATTTCCTGTCACATTCTCTCTTTATCCAGCATCGCTTCTCTTAAGGCTTCACCAGGAAACGCTGACTTCTACTGGATGAACTTTGCATCAGGACATTTGAGTTTGCTGTTTCCCTGAATATATAATGACCTTCCCCCAGGTAATATGGCATAGGCTCATTATCTCACCTCTTTCAGATCTTTGCTGCACTTCACTTTCTCAGCATGCCTGATCCTAATTACCTTATTTAAAATCCCATATTTCTTCATTCTCTACTACCACTTCCCTGCTATATATTTCTCACTGTAAATTCATCATCACTCTCTGAGATATTAAGTGTTTTACTTATTTTTCTTGTCTTAGACATAAATGTAATGAGGACAGCCATTTTCCTTTTTTGAAATTATCATTTTGCATACCTTTAGTTCCTAAAGGATGGATTGGCTGAATGAAGAAATGAGAAATAGTAAGAAAATAAAGCAATAAATTAGAAATGAGACATTGAGGTGTCTTCTTGAACTTTCTAGTAGTGAGATCAGAGACATATAAGTAGAGTTGTCTCTCAAGATCTTTGCTGCTAAGCATGCAGGTATAATGTCCAGGAAAAGAAATTTTGTTTTGTTTTGTTTGTTTTCAAAATAGAAAGAATAATAGCAATAACTAATATAACATATACAAAGTACTTGGAATAATGTCTAGCATAGAGAGATTACAGGCTTCCCTGGTAGCTCAGCTGTTAAAGAATCTGCCTGCAACGCAGAAAACTCCAGTTTGATTCCTGGGTTAGGAAGACCCCCTGGAGAAGGGAAAGGATACCCACTCCAGTATTCGTGGGCTTCCCTGGTGGCTCAGGTGGTAAGGAATCCACCTTCTATGTGGGAGACCTGGGTTCAATCCCTGGGTTGGGAAAATCCCCTGCAAGAGAGCATGGCAACCCACTCCAGTATTCTTGCCCAGAGAATCCCCATGGACAGAGAATCCCAGCAGTCTACAGTCCATGGGGTTGCAAAGTGTCAGACACAAATGAACAACTAAGCATAACACAGCACATGGAGAGATTATGCAAATAATATTAGTTGATGGCATTACTATTATCAACACTTACATTCTATTCATATTTCTGTATTATTTAGCCTTAATACGAAACAAGATCTGGATGAATCTTGCAATGAGAGAGAAAGGAGAGAGTTGGGCAATGAATCAAATTCTCATTTTTGTTCTATTAGTCTCTGTAAAGAAATTTCATTAGTAGTTTTTCTTGGGAAAATTAAAGTTTTGACATCTAATTCGTAAGTAAAACTTTATGCTACTACTAAATGATATAAGAACAACTTAAAACATTTGCTTACATAAATGATTTAGTGACTTATGAAAGTCCATGATTTTAAAAAATATAACCTTATCACAATNGAATCAAATTCTCATTTTTGTTCTATTAGTCTCTGTAAAGAAATTTCATTAGTAGTTTTTCTTGGGAAAATTAAAGTTTTAACATCTAATTCATAAGTAAAACTTTATGCTACTACTACATGATATAAGAACAACTTAAAACATTTGCTTACATAAATGATTTAGTGACTTATGAAAGGCCATGATTTTAAAAAATATAACCTTATCACAATCAACAATAACAACAACATTGGATCAAAATATAAACAGCAACATTAAAATTGAAACCAAGCCACACAGAAATCAAATACACATATACAAACATGTAAACATTATTAAAAATAAAGCTAGAAAATTTGAACTCAGTACTAAGATGGGTAAGTCATGAGGAAAATGAATTTATTTTTTCTTAAAAATCAGAAAAATATTTTTTATCTTTTGGATGAAAACAATTAGTTATCAATTCTAAGTTAACAAATATTTATAAACACATATGGAAAATACTGTAACTAAATATGAAGAATTTAAATTCATTTTTAAAAATTTTTTGGTGCTATTACCAGTCTAGATTTTTTAATATACCTGAGTGCAATAATTTGCATAAACAACTGTTGGCCCTTACTTTCATTTTATATTGGCATTTTTTTCATGGCATGATGCTATCTTTATCTAAATCTTCTCCATTGTCTATAAAAACTCTTTGAGTTTGTATGTCATCATTCTGCTTAATTTCTCCATTTTTATAAGATGTCTAAGTATTTCCCCAAGATTTCAATGTGCACATTATAAAAATAATATTATATGCTAAATATAAACCCAAGGAGCTGACTGTGGCTCAAATCATGAACTCCTTATTAACAAATTCAGATTGGGAATGCAAACTAGTACAGCCACTACGGAGAATAGTGTGGAGATTCCTTAAAAACCTGGAAACAGAACTGCCTTGTGACCCAGCAATCCCACTGCTGGGCATACACACAGAGGAAACCAGAATTGAAAGAGACAGGTGCACCCCAATGTTCATCATAGCCAGGACATGGAAGCAACTTAGATGTCCATCAGCAGACAAATGGATAGGAAAGCAGTGGTACATATACACATACATATACATATACACAATACTCAGAAATTAAAAAGAATACATTTGAATCAGTTCTAATGAGGTGGATGCAACTGGAGCCTATTATACAGAGTGAAGTAAGCCAGAAAGAAAAACACCAATACAGTATACTAACACATATATATGGAATTTAGAAAGATGGTAATGGTAACCCTGTATGTGAGACAGCAAAAGAGACACAGATGCGTAGAACAGACTTTTGAATTCTGTGGGAGAGGGAGAGGGTGGGATGATTTGTGATAATGGCATTGAAACATGTATACTATCATGTAAGAAATGAATCGCCAGTCTAGGTTCAATACAGGATACAAGATGCTTGGGGCTGGTGCACTGGGATGACCCAGAGAGATGATATGGGGAGAGTGGTGGGAGGAGGGTTCAGGATTGGGAACTCATGTACACCCGTGGTGGATTCATGTCAATGTATGGCAAAACCAATACAGTATTGTAAAGTAAAAAAAAAAAAAAAAAAGCAA
>SJYW01056574.1:93156-140984 GCA_006410735.1 Raphicerus campestris
CTTCTTTTTTGATGCTATTTAGGAAATGAATCCTTGAGTTGCATTACTTTGCAGCTCAGCTCTTAACTCTTCTGCCAATCTTTCTTTAATGACAGCAAATCTCTCCAGCATAATGAAGCTTACATGGGAGGAAGAAGACCATCAGCTAAGCAGGTACAGTGCTCTATAGCAAGTAGTAAGGTTTTAAAACAGCTCATTAAAAAGAACTCCTAACCACCTGCTGAAATTATGTTAAATCTGTTTTAAAGGTGCAGATGAAGAGATTGAAACACAAAGATATTTAATCTTGTTCAAGGCAGAAAAAAGTAGTTTAACAAGGTTTTGGTTGCTAGTTGAAAGCATCAAGGGATACACACATATTTAACTGTGCAGCAATTAGTTAATGAGCTCTTATGGTTGACAGCATTCTAACAACCCTGCAACTTTAACTCACTCATTTAATGTTTTTGACATTGTATTTTACAGTATTATGTGTTTATTTTTAACTACCTACTGCAGATATAGATGACTTTATCAGTTTTGCTTTTTAAGCTTCTGAATAGCTTTATATGTGATTGGTATAATAACTTGACATATTTTCCTTTACCAATGATAATTTTCCTTTCTTAATTTTCTTATTTCTATTGATGGCCTTTTCTTTGATAAGTACCCATAACATTTGTGTTAAGTCCCTTTAACATTTTTAAAAAGCTAGTTTAGTATTGCTGAACTCTTTTAGCTTTAGTTTGTCTATAAAATTCTTTATCTCTCCTTCAGTTCTGAATGATAAACTTGCTGGGTAGAGTATACTTTGTTGAACGTTTGGTTTTTGCTTTCATCACTTTGAATATGTCTTGCCACTATGCATATGTATTTAACATAACCAGTTGCTTTCTTTGCTGCATTTGATTTCCCTTTTATATATAAGTTTTGTCATTTTAATTTTGATACGTTTGGTGTAGACTTCTTTGGTTTCATCGTGTTTGGAACTCTGTGCTTCCTGGACCTGGATGCCAGTTTTCTTCCCCAGATTAGGGAAGCTTTCAGATATTGTTTCTTCAAATAAGTTCTGTGCACTTTTCTCCTTTTCTTCTCCTTCTAGAACCCCTATAATGCAAATGGTAGTACACTAGATATTGCCCTATGCTGCTGTTAAGTCGCTTCAGTTGTGTCTGACTCTGTACAACCCCATAGATGGCAGCCCACTAGGTTCCCCCATCCCTGGGATTCTCCAGGCAAGAACACTGGAGTGGGTTGCCATTACTTTCTCCAATGCATGAAAGTGAAAAGTGAAAGTGAAGTTGCTCAGTTGTGTCCGACTCTTAGTGACCCTGTGGACTGCAGCTTACCAGGCTCCTCTGCCCATGGGAGTTTCCAGGCAAGAGTACTGGAGTGGGGTGCCATTGCTTCCTCTGAGATATTGCCCTATAGGCCTCCTATTTAAATTTAAAACATATGCTCATTTTAAATTTTTTTATGTGTTCAGTTTGGTGATTTCCATTACTCTGTCCTCAAGTTCATTGGTTTGTTTTTCTGTATAATGCAATCTATTTTTGATCCTGCTAGTGCATTTTTAATTTCAGTTACTGTATTTTTACTTCTGCTTGGTTTTTCTTCATATTTTCTAACTCTGTNTTGGTGATTTCCATTACTCTGTCCTCAAGTTCATTGGTTTGTTTTTCTGTATAATGCAATCTATTTTTGATCCAACTAGTGCATTTTTAATTTCAGTTACTGTATTTTTACTTCTGCTTGGTTCTTCTTCATATTTTCTAACTCTGTTAAATTTCCTACAATGTTCATCCATTCTTTTCCCAAGTTTAGCGAGAGTCTTTATAATAATGACTTGAAATCTTTACTGTGTAGATTGCTTATCTCTAGTTCATTTAGTTCTTTTTCTGAGGTTATGTTTGATTTTTGTTTGAAATGCTTTCCTCTGTTTCCTCACATTGCCCATTTTGTTTATTCCAATGTGTTAGGTAGGTCAGTTACATTTCCCAGTCTTGGAGAAGTGGACTTATGTAGAAGCTGCTCTATGGAGCCTAGTAATATCTCCTGTCTGACTAGGAGAACTACATGCTCTAAGAGTGTCCCTCTGTGCGCTGTGTTAGTCTTCTGCTCTGATGGGACTGACTGCTGAGGGCACACTAGTAGGTGGGGCTAGTCTTTGGGCAAGTTGTCTTTGAGGCTGTGGTGGCTTCATGTGGTGGCTACAGGCCAGCTAGATGGCAATGTAGACTTCCTGAATGGCTGTCTGTGTGGGCCTCTTTTTCTGAGGGGAGGAGTCTTCAGGTTGGTGCTGTCCAGCCAGAGGATGGGACTGAGTCTCAGTATTGGTGTGTTGTACAACTCAAGGGGAACTGGGGGTGGTGCTGACCCACTGAATGGAAGGGCCAGATTCTTTCTTGTACTGTCTGCATGTCCATGTCATTTTAGGGTTGGTGCCAAAGTGTTGGTGAGTAGGTGCTAATGGACTCTAATGGGCTAGAGGGAGGATTAAATAATAGTAATTAACAGCATCATCGCTATTGCAGTAGAATAGGCTTCAAAGAGTGACAGCTGCCAGCATCTATATCCCTGGGAGAATCTGAATTGTCTGCTTTCTCTTAAGAGGATTCTCCAAGATCCACAAGCAGGCCTGACCTAAGCTCCTTTCACTATTATCTCTGCTCTAGGACTCAGAATATGTGAGATTTTTCAGGTACATTTTGAGTGTGAAGTCTCTTTTTCCTACAGTCCTTTACCACTCCTGAATATACGCTCCACTGGTTCAAAGTCAGACTACTTAGGGGCTCATCTTCAAAGTGTAGGACCCCTAGACTGAGGAGCTTAATGTTGGACTCAGTTCCTTTATTCCATGGAGATAACCTCTATAATTGTGATTATCCTTCCTGTTTGGGGTTTGTTAACTCAGGAATGTCAGTCGTGACTATACCGTGCTCAGTTCTTCCTACACATTTTGTGGCTTCTTCTTTTTGTTTCTGTTGTGTAAAATCTTTCCTGCTAGTCTTCAGGTTATTCTCAAAAATAGTATCTCTGTAAGTAGTTAATTTTGATGCATCTTTGGGAGGATTTGAGTTCAAGATCTTCCTATGTTACCGTCTTGGCTATTTCCTAAAAAATCTTAATAAGCAGTTATTATGGCTCCCATGTTTACAAAAATGCTATAACCCTATGCTTACAAAAATGCTATAACCCTATAATTACAAAATGTTATTGATTTATTAATTAAAATCATTATTTTTAAATGTCATAAAATCATGTATCCAGTAATTTTATGCCTATCAGTTTATAGTTTTGAACCTCAGTTTCCTTTGTAATGAAAGTTAAGCTTTGGAACAGCTTGAAATTCCTCCAATCAGTCAAACACTATTTACATTTCTGTACTGGACAGTATATGATTTTATATTTTCTATAAAGGATTTTTCTGAAAAATATAATAAAGCAGGGGAAGGAGGATAGACATAACATCACAGACCCCTAATAAGCATAAGACAGTGAGCTGTGTGCATAAAAATTGACTTCTACAAAATTGCAACACCAGTATTGTAGTGTTCATTTAATGGAAGAGAAATAGCAAGAAAATATTGTTGGGTCAGAATTTTAAAAGCTATATTACAAAGCAGAAGAAAATTACTGGAATCATAGAGGTAGACAGGGACTTTTTAGATAACAGAAAACTGAGCAACCAACTCCTTTTCAAAAGTCTTTTTTTTTTTTTTTAATATTAGTGAATCTACCGAAGTCTAGGCTATAAACATCAGAACTTTACAAAATTCCTTCTTGAAAATGAAATGGCTAAAAATATATCACAGTAATAGAGATTTTAAAAATGATTCTCATTCTAGATATCTTTGTTCATTCAGTTCCAAACTTGGAATGCGTCCTTGGAACTTGAAATATCATTATGCAGTCATGGCCTTCTATAGTAAAACTTATTTGAATTACTCTTATTGATAGGCCATTAAATATTGAATGCTAGTCCTCAAGGTTTCCAACATGTCTGTTTTGGCTTTAATGTCTTTGCTTCAAAACTAATGATGTCCTCACTTCCACATTGACTTCATCATGTTCATACTCTATCTAATTTCTGCCAGGTCAGAAATACCTATTTCCTGGTACCAATCCTCCTACTAATTTGGAAGGAATCTCCATTCATTACTTGCTTCAAGTTTATTAAACTTGATAACATTTTCTCACATATAAGGTGTAACTGCTATTTTTAAAAGGAAACTTAAGTGATATGATCAGTAAAATATTAAAGACATTATTTGAAGGTGGAAAATGTCACCATCCAATAATTTTCACCAAGCATAGTATTATAAAATATAGCCAATTCTATAGTCTAATAGTGAGCTTTAAATGGCCTTAGTCATAAAATGAAATGTAAATAATAGAAGTTTAAAACTCTTTGAGGAAAAAAAAAATTGCCCTCATGCCTTTTGGTTCTATGAGCTAGAGAGAGTGTTTTGAAAGGCATTTATTTTGATAAATAAACAACAATTATTCATGGTAGGTGCTTCCAGTATATTGATGTTATTCAGTCACGTTTGATTCTCTGTGACTTCATGGATGGTAGTCCACCAGGCTCCTCTGTCCCTGGAATTCTCAAAACAACAATACTGGAGTCGGTAGCCATTTCCTTCTCCAGGGAATCTTTCTGACCCAGGGACTGAGCCCACATCTCCCTCATTGCAATCAGATTCTTTACCAAGTAAACCACCAGGGAAGCCCAAAATGTGCTTACAAGAAACTTTCANGGCCTGGTGTGCTGCGATTCATGGGGTTGCAAAGAGTCGGACATGACTGAGCGACTGAACTGAACTGAACTGAACTGAAAAGGTGATACTGTTAAAGTGCTGCACTCAGTATGTCTTCATGTTCTTGGCAAAAAATTATTATTTATTTTTAGTAGCACTGTGTGTATGTGTTTATGTGTGTTGTTTTTGCGTTTGGTCTAGTCCAACCCTTTGGGATCACATGGACTGTAGCCCACCAGGCTCCTCTTTCTGTGGAATTTTCCAGGCAAGAATACTGCAACAGGTTTCCATTTCCTTCTCCAGGGGATCTTGCCTACCCAGGAACCCAATCTGCATCTCCAGTCTCTCCTGCATTGGCAAGCATATTCTTTACCACTGTGCCACATGGAGCACCCCGTAATAGCACTCTAATGGGTATAAAATGGAATTTCATTGTGATTTTTGTGTTTTGTTTGCATTTCCCTGATGACTAGTGATGTTGAGCATCTTTTCATGTGGTTGCTGTTTGTATATCTTCTGTATAAAAGTTCTACACAAACGCTTTGCCTATTTTTATCTTATTTTATTTATCTTTATTGTCACTGAGTTTCAAGTTTTTATATACTCTGGGTTTTACATTTTTTTCATACATGTGATTTGTACATATCTTCTCCTACTTTGTAGAATGCCTTTTAATTTTCTTCATAGGATTCTTTGATGCACAAAAATTCTTATTTTTGTTGAAGTCTAATTTATTTACTATTTATTCGGTTGTTTGGGATTTTTGTCTCACATCCATTAAATTGTTGTCAGAGCCATGTCCTGAATTCCCCCCACCCCACATTGTTTTGTTGCAAGGGTTTTATACTTTCAGTTTTTAAGTTTTGATTCATTTGAGGTATATTTTTAGACATAGTGTTAAGTAATGGTCTAAATTCATTATTTTGCAAATGGGTATTCAGTTTTCTTAGCACCATTTGTTGAAAAGAATGCCATTTACCTGTTGAATAGTCTTGGTATTCTTGTCAATAATCAGTTGACCGTATGTGAGGATTTATTTCTGGGATTTCTGTTTTGTTTCATTGCTTTATATATGTCCTTATGCACGTACCATATCCTCTTAATTTTTGTAGTAACACTTGAAGACAGGAAGTGTAAGCCCTTCAAGTTTGTTCTTTTTCAAGCATAATTTGACTATTTGGGTCCTCTTGCAATTCCATATCAATTTGAAGATCGTCTTTGGCATTTAAGCAAAAACTTTGGAGAGTATTGGCATCATAACAATGTTAAAACGTTCAATTCATGAGCATGGAAAATATCTTTCCATTTATTTATTTTCTATTTATTTTCACCAAAGATTTTTTTTTTAATTTTTCAAAGTCACATATGTTTTTTCTTTATTTTTGTAAATGCTGTTTTGTTCTCACAATGTCCTTCTTTAATCCATTCTTTATAGTATAATATTTTTATTTAATAATTAATTTAATAATGTATTAAAATACATTGTTATTCATTTTATCTCAATTTATAAGGTATAATTAATTTATGCAACTGATATGCTTTTTTCAAATCTACGCTAATCAATTCCCATAATATTTGACTGATTTATTTTATATTTACCATCTTGAAATACAACACAATACATATGTCAACTTAAAAAATACTCACAACTTAAAAGTTGAGAATTATATTTTATTTGGTTGGAATTTTTAGGACTTCAAGCCCAGAAAAAAGCATCTCAAGTAATCCTATGGGAACTGTTCCAAGGAGGTGAGGGAAGAATCCAGATTAAAGAGAAGTTTTGAAACAAAGGGCAAGGAATCTGAATTTATAAAGATTATTTTTAATTAAAGAAAAGCAGATATTTCAAGTTAAGGAATTTAGCACTTTTCTATGTGTGGAAAGATTCAAAATTCTGGGTTCACTGATACCATTCCATTCATAGATTTCTCAGCTATCCTGCATATTTCATATCCTGAAGTCTTGAATGCTCAACAAAGGGAGTGACTGCAGTCTTGTGGCTGCCAGATTATGTAGATATTCTTCTTTCCAAGTGACCTTAGTGCTCAAGAATTCACACTTGAAGAGCAAGATTCTCTGAAGGCTGTGACATCTTTGTTTACTGATATGGCAGGAAATACTCCACTTCTCAGGGCTTCCCTGGTGGCTCAGATGGTAAACAATCCGCCTGCAATGTGGAACACTTGGGTTCGATCCCTGGGTCAGGAAGATCCCTTGGAGAAAGGAATGGTAACCCACTCCAGTATTCTTGCCTAGAGAAGAATCTCCATGGATAGCCTAGCAGGCTATAGTCCATGGGTCACAAAGAGTCAGAAACAATTGAGAGACTAAGCATGACACACAAAACTCCATTTCTTACATGCTATATTGCTGTATCCCTTGGATTGCACAGAGATCCAACCAGTCCAACCTAAAGGAAATCAGTCTTGAATATGCACTGGAAGGACTGATGTTGAAGCTGAAACTCCAATATTTTGGCCACTTAATGTGAAGAACTGACTCATTTGAAAAGACCCTGATGCTGGGAAAGATTGAAGGAAGGAGGAGAAGGGGACGACAGAAGATGAGATGGTTGGTTGGCATCACCCACTCAGTGGACATGAATTTGAGCAAACACCAGGAGTTGGTGATGAACAGGGAGGCTTGGAGTGCTGCAGTTCATGGAGTTGCAAAGAGTCAGACACGACTGAGCAATTGAACTGAACTGATATTGCTGTATGTTCAGTTTGATTTCTGGACCCTGAAACAGTTTTGATCTACTTGCACATTCTGGGTGAATACTATATTGTCTGAATCTCTTTGGTTTAACAGTAAGTTTTCATTTCTGATAAAATAATCCACATTATTTTTAATTATTATTCCCTCTTCTGGTTTTTTGCTTGTTTGTCCTTCAGATTACTTTTGCAGTAAATTGTTACCTGATGCTGTTATAAATGAGATTTTTTTTTAATTTTTTAAATTAATTTTTGGAGCAATAATATCTTTTATTATAGTGTTTCTCTCTGCTTAGGAACAATGTAAGTTTCTTCATTAATTAGTGTTCTCTTTGCCTTAGTTTATATATATATATATATACTGGCTTTTCACAATTTAGTTGCACTGCATAATTTTATTATTTTTTCTTCTGCAGTTGATATATGTCTTGATTTGAAAATTGGATATTTACGATATTATAAAAAGATATTTAAGAAATCATAAAATGGATAAGACTACCAGAGTTTGTTGTTATAGCTATTTGCATGTTTAGTGACTTTTCTGAACCCTGTTTTTTTGTTTTTGTTTTTGCTTTTTTGCTGTATTCTATCTATTTCATGTATGCTGCCACTGAAATCTCTGTTTTATAACATACTTGTCAGCAAAAGATTGTTCACAATATTTTCCTTAACTATTTTAAATCATTAAATTCCATCTTTTGTTGAGAGGTACAGTGTGTGTGAAGAGGCACAACTTCAACATTCTGGATGTTGACAGTTCTTCTTTAACATTCACTTCCCACTTGTGGATGTACACAAAATAAGTAAGAAAGTCAGAAAAGAGTGTAAGATTAAGCATATCAGTTCCATTTTTAACATGCCCGTAAGCTTGCAAAACTGCATGACTTACTAGAAACCTCAGATACATCAGAAGTTTTTTTGAAGCCTTCCATAGACATCTAATTGCTCAGGGATTTCTTTTAGTTATTTGACCAGGATTCCGAAATTTTCCTAACTAATATCATAGACTCCATGGACTGTAGCCCACCATGTTCCATTGTCCAAGGGATTCTCCAGGCAAGATTACTGGCGTGGGTTACCATTTCCTTCTCCAGGGGATCTTCCTGACCTAGGAATCAAACCCAGGTCTCCCACATTAAAGGCAGATGCTTTAACCTCTTAGCCACCAAGGAAGGTTAATATCATAGTCTCAGAAATTGGCAATGCTAGTAACTGCCTGTAACTGGTTCAGTTCAGTTCAGTTGCTCAGTGGTATCTGACTCTTGACCTCATGAATCACAGCATGCCAGGTCTCCCTGTCCATCACCAACTCCTGGAGTTCACCCAGATTCACATCCATCCAGTCAGTGATGCCATCCAGCCATCTCATCCTCTGCCGTCCCTTTCTCCTCCTGCCCCCAATCCCTCCCAACATCAGAGTCTTTTCCAATGAATCAACTCTTCTCATGAAGTGGCCAAAGTACTAGAGTTTCAGCTTCAAGAATACTAGAGTGCATTGCCATTTCTTTCTCCAGGGGATCTTCTTGACCCAGGGATCGAACCCACATCACCTACATTGCAGGCAGATTCTTTACACTGAGCCACCTGAGAAGCCCATACACACCGAATACGTACATGTATATATGCATTCAGCACGTGGTAAGCAATGTAATAGAGGTGGGAAGCAAACTGATTTGGCAAGCAAATTAAGTGTTTATATGGCAGCATCACAATTTTATCCACAAAAACTTAGCAGTATGGTGATTCCAGCTGAGAGATACTATTTATTTTTGAAAGTTTTTTTTTCATTCAAGTTACTTAACAACAATGAAGAAAAATATGTTTACTTACATTTATTTATATATTCTAATATTATTAATAACATTATTTTTATATCTATAAGGACATAACCAAGAAAGTTTAAAGAATAAAGTATTAGGTAGTTAGAATAGAAAAAAGGAGTCCAGAATGGCAGCAGTTAAAAGACAAAGAAGGGAAAAGTTCACAAAAATAGAACAAAGGAAGGTCCGAATGAGAAATTCAGGTAGGTTCAGGAGGAGGAGAAAAAAAAAAAAAAAAAAAAAATATATATATATATATATATATATATATATAAAGAGGAGCCAAAATTGGGCTGAAGACTTCTCTTATCTACTGGTCTTTTAGATCAGACCACCCTTATAATCAAGGATGTATTTTCCTTTACTTTCTAAATAATACTGGGTCATAACACGAAGCTGTGACACTGGTCCGTCCAAGGAAATTACATGGGGCTGTAACACTGCACTGTCTGTCACTTCAAATGTTTGCTATGATGAGGCAGAACCAAGGACATTACAGACAGCCACCAATTTTTTTTTTTTTTTTTTTTTTTTTTATAACAGAGAATAGGAGAGGGAGGCCAAGGCCAAGGAAAGAAAGAAAGGAAAGAGACAAGGCATACGCAGATGCTGGCCGCCCTCCAAGGAAGCCCTATGACAAACCCTGAGTCCTTGAAGGACAAGGCATGAGACAAATGCCTAATCTTTAGACAGGCAGGACATTTGGCCAAAGAGTGTCCAAACCATGACAAGTTTCCTAAAACAGCTTGCTACAAATGCCATCAATTAGGACACTGGGCAGCACTCTGCCCTTGGGACTCAAGAGCCTTAAGGTCAAGTGCCAAGCCTTCCTTCATGATAGCTAAACAGGACTGAAGCAGCCCGCTACAGCCAGCCCTCCTGTCATAGATAACCATCACAGGGCTGAATCCAAGGGTGCAATTGGATGTGTCAAGTAGGTCCAAGAATTTCTTGGTTGACACAAGGACTACCTACTCTGTTCTGACCTCCTAATCCTAAGCTTTCTCCTCCCAAACTTGTACCAATTTGGGTGCTACATGAAGAGCAATTACTAAAAGATTCACCAAGCACTTCTTTGTTGCTGGGATGGACAAATATTTTCCCACCTTTTTCTGTTGGTCCCTGAGTATCCTACTGCCTTATTGGGAAGAGATATACTCACTAAACTGGGGACCACCCTTGTGATGGGAAGCTTTTTAGCTCCTAGAGCCCTATAGCTTCTGGTTACTATGAAGGAACCCATTACACCCTGTCCAATAGGGAGGGGTCAAAAACTATGGGAGGACAAAATTAACCCCCAGATGTGGGACCAGGGGACTCCTGGATGAGCCTACCAAGCTGAAACAGTCACCATTGTCCTCCAAAATCCCACTCGGTTTCCAAACCAGAAACAATATCCCCTCAGAAGAGAAGCTTGGGAAGGACTATAGCTTCTAATAAATAAATTCTTTGCCTGTGGGCTATTGGTCCCCACCAGTTAACCATGTGACACCCCGATTCTCCCTGTAAATAAAAATGACAGGACCTGGTGAATGGTTCAAGATCTCCAGATCATAAATGAAGCTATAGTCCCCCATCATCCCACAGAACCCAATTCCTATGTAATCTTGGGAGAAATGCCCCCCTCCCCAGTGCCAAGTGGATTACAGTCTTAGATCTCAAATATGCATTCTTTTGCATATCACTGGCTAAAGAATCACAATATCTTTTTGCCTTTGAGTGAGAGGCTCCAGGAGAAAGACACCAACAGATGAATTGGACAGTATTACCTTAGGGGTTCAGAGATAGCCCCCACTTGTTTGGGCAGGCTATTAGCTGGGATCTCCTAAATCTAGACCCAGACTTAATGGGAAAATATTAAAATATGTAGGTGACCTACTAATCTACTCTTCAGATTAGAAAAATGCCCAACAACATGCAATTTAGGTTCTAAACTTTTTGGCAGATAGGGGATATAAAGTCTCCTGTGCTAAGGCACAGATGGTCGAGACAAAGTTCACTTACCTGGGAGTTCAGATTACACACACATCCAGGAGGCTGTCCTCTGATTGAGTGCAAGGAATCTTCCAGTTGCCCTACCCCAGGACATAAAAACAACTGCAAGCTTTCCTGGGGCTAACTGGGTATTGTAGAATCTGGATACCAAACTATAGTCTAGTTGCCCTTATATGAAAGCTTGAAAGAACACGATGATTCAATCCCACTGATTTGGGGAACTCCTCAAAACAAGGTGGAGGCTAAACTAACACAAGCCTTAACTCAAGCACCTGCCTTGAGTTTTGCCAGAAAAAACATTCCAACTTTATGTCCACTAAAAAGAATAGTCTTAGGAGTGTTAACTCAAAGGTTGGGACCTGAGCCTCAGCCTGTAGCTTACTTATCCAAGAGTCTTGACCCAACCACCTAAGGCTGGCCTCCCAGCCTTCTAAATCTTGCAGCTATTGCAATCTTGATAGAAGATGCTTTAAAGCTCTCTGTGCGAAGAAAAATAACTATTTTTATCAGCCACCAAGTGAAACAAGTCTTAAATGGGAGAGGACATTTATGGATGTTTGATTAAAGAATCCTCAGATATTAAATAGTGCTGATGGAAAATCCAGGCCTGACTATATTCCTTTGTGAGGTTCTTTACCCAGCCACCCTGCTGCCTACCCTTAAGGGCTCTCACCCCTTTCACTCTTGCCTAGAAACCTTGGACAATTGGACAAAACCTTAAGAGGGATTGTCTGAATATCTTCTAACCAATCCTGAGGAAATCTGGTACATTGAGAGGAAGCAGCTTTGTCTTGGATGGAGAAATTAGAGCTGGATATGCAGTAGTCTCCAATTTTAAGATCATATAGGCTAAACATTTGCCACCAGGTACTTCAGCCAGATTAGCTGAGCTCATAGCCTTGACTCGAGCTTTAGAGCTGGAAAAAGGAAAAATAATAGCCATTTACACTGACTTCAAGTATGCCTTTCTGGTGCTACGTGCACATGCTGCTGTTTGGAAAGTGACCACTTGACCACCTGAGGGTCCCCAATCAAACATGGTGATCAAATTCTTAGGCTTTGGGGGGCAGTACATCTGCCCACCAAGGTTTCAGTCTCTCACGGTTGCTGCTACTGCTAAGTTACTTCAGTTGTGTCTGACTCTGTGAAACCCCATAGACACCAGCCCACTAGGCTCCCCCGTCCCTGGGATTCTCTTGGCAAGAACAGTGGAGTAGGTTGCCATTTCCTTCTCCAATGCATGAAAGTGGAAAGTGAAAATTGAAAGTGAATTCGCTCAGTCGTGTCTGACGCTCAGCGACCCCATGGACTGCAGCCTTCCAGGCTCCTCCGTCCATGGGATTTTCCAGGCAAGAGTACTGGAGTGGGGTGCCATTGCCTTCTCTGTTCCCACAGTAAAGGACACCAAAAAAGGAGCATGGAAGTAGCACAAGGGAACAAGCAGCTGATCAGGCAGCTAAGAGAGCAGCATTGCAGAACAAAGACATAATAGGGTTGGCTACCTTAGTTCCACAGGCTAATTTTCCAGAAATTCCTGCATATACTGAAAGTGAAACTCTTAAAGCTAAGAGTGAAGGCTTTCGAGAGATCATATGGGGTGGTTCCAAAAGGAGAGACTCTTTTTTCTGCCTGGGAACCTACAATACAAGTTGATTAACTCCTTATATTTAACCACTCATTTAGGGGAGAAAGCCCTCCAAAAATTACTAGAAAGGTGCTTCAGAGGAACAGGCCTCCAAACAACTATAAGGCAAGTGGTCTCCTGTTGTCCCACATGCCAATTAAACAACCCCCAGGGAGTTCAAAGATCCCAGCTGGCTCAGCCCATCCAATTATGTGGGATCTACCCAGGAGAGGAATGGAAGATGGACTTCATCCAGATGCCAGTTTCTCAAGGGTATAAATAGTTATTAGTCATGATAAGTACATGCACAGGATGGACTAAAGGCTTTCCCACCAAGACTGAGAAGGCTGAGGAGGTGGTAAAAAAAACTGCTCCATGAAATCATTCCAAGATTTGGTCTGCCCAGGTCATTACAAANTCCCAGCTGGCTCAGCCCATCCAATTATGTGGGATCTACCCAGGAGAGGAATGGAAGATGGACTTCATCCAGATGTCAGTTTCTCAAGGGTATAAATAGTTATTAGTCATGATAAATACATGCACAGGATGGACTAAAGGCTTTCCCACCAAGACTGAGAAGGCTGAGGAGGTGGTAAAAAAACTGCTCCATGAAATCATTCCAAGATTTGGTCTGCCCATATCATTACAAAGTGACAATGGGACATCATTTACTTATAAGGTCACCGAAGGGGTCTCTAAAGCATTGGGCACTACTTTTTATCTCCATTGTGCCCTGAGGCATCAGTCTTGATGAAAAGTAGAAAGAGCCAACCAATTCTTAAAATCAACAATAAAAAAGATAATCCAGGAGACCTCCCTGGGATGGAAGGAGGCTTTACCAATAGCTGTCTTCCACACCTGTATTGCCCCTAAGGAAGAGGTTGGTCTTAGTCTTTATGAGATGCCATGTGGGAGACCTTTTGTTTATGTCAATAACCTCTTCTTAGATTCAGAGGCTTAGACCCTCTGGTCTTATACCAGGGCCATTGGGCAATTCCAACAAGATGTGCACTTGAGGACTATCAACCAGGACCCAAAACATTCTAAAGAACCACCATTATATGTTTCAGGGACTCAAGTCCTAATTAAAGTCTGGATAAATCTGTCCCCAAAGGCTCAATTCCAGCCCACATGGAAGTACCCCTACACTGTAATACTTTTCTACCCCCACAGCAGTCAAGGTTCTATGACACGACTCCTGGATTCACTACTCATGAGTCAAGCCATGGCAGAAAACAGAAGAGGACACTCAATCCACCTGTGAGCCCCTTGGAGATCTCAGATACCTATTCAGAACTACAAATGAGTTACATTTTAATGAACACTCCTAAAATTTAGTTTCTGGGGATAATATTTCTCAGGATAGCTCTAAAGAGCCAACATAGCTTGGCAGGGGTTGTATTCAAAAGCAAACAAACAAAACAAAACAGGAGATAGATCTCCTGATCCCTGAACAAGGAGGGACTTGAGCCATCTTGAATGAGATGTGTTGTTTCTGGGTAAACGCCTCCAGCTAAATTAAAGAAAATTTCACAGTTCTCAAGAAAAACTTTCAGATCTTATAAGATCTCAAAGAATGAGCTAGAAAGTTATTGGTGTGGCTACAGTCCCCCTTTGGGGGATACTTCTGCTGGCAAAGAAGAACTTGGAGTTGGCTAATGCCCCTACTAATCCCTGTTATCACCATATTGATGCTGCTTATGATTGTTCCATGTATTATCAATTGTCTAACTCTTTTTTTTTTCTCTGCTCAGGTCAATAAGCTACAACATTTAGTGCCAGTTCAGCAAAAATATATAAAACTACAGGCAACCACAGAAAATATCATTCACCCTTAGATGGACACTGCTATAACGACTCAGAGTCTTAAGGCTAGCAAAAGGATGTTGCCCAATGCCCCTTACTGTCCCAGTTCAGCAAGAAGTAGCCAGAGAGTTCTTGACGCCCCTATTCCCAAAGAACTAGGCCTCCCATCTCTTGAGGGGGAAATGTTAGGAAGTTAGAATAGGGAAAAGGAGTCCAGACTGGCAGTGGTTAAAAAACAAAGAAAGGACAAGCCTGTGAAAATAGAACAAAGGAAGGTCCAAGGATTTAGAGTAAGAACTTCAGGTAAAACAAACAGCCCTCCTGGCTAGCCCAATTTACANTTCAGCAAGAAGTAGCCAGAGAGTTCTTGACGCCCCTATTCCCAAAGAACTAGGCCTCCCATCTCTTGAGGGGGGAATGTTAGGAAGTTAGAATAGGAAAAAGGAGTCCAGACTGGCAGTGGTTAAAAAACAAAGAAAGGACAAGACTGTGAAAATAGAACAAAGGAAGGTCCAAGGACTTAGAGTAAGAACTTCAGGTAAAACAAACAGCCCTCCTGGCTAGCCCAATTTACATAGGACAGGCTCAGGGGGAGGAGAAAAAAACATGTAAAAAGAGGAGCCAAAATCCATCTGGGGATTTCTCTTATCTTCCTGTCTTTTGGATCAGCCTGCTCTCATGCCTCGAAGATGTATTTTCTTTTGTTTTCTAAATAAAACTGAGCTATAACATGGAACTGTAACAGTGGTCCATCCGAGAAAATTACACGGGATTGTAACACTGGTCCAAGCATCACTTCAAATTTTTATTGCTTGGGGCTGGTGTATGGGATGATCTGGGGAGATGGTGTGGGGTGGGAGGTGGGAGGGTGCTTCGGCATTGGGAGATCGTGTACACCTGTGGTTGATTCATGTCAATATATGGCAAAACCAATACAGTATTGTAAAATAGAATAAAGTATTAAATTAAAAAAAAAAACAAAGAAAAAAAATTTTTTATTGCAATGAGACAGAACCAAGGAAATTACAAACTCCCCTGACAAAAGGAAACACTAGCATCATAAGGCCAAGTGAACTGCTACTGTCATTAAAAGATGGACTTATCAATGGCCTGTAGGATAGGATAGCACCAGATAAAAATTTTCCACAGGTTCTATAGGTGTTGGGGACTGCTCCCTGATGTGTGCTCAGAGAGGCCCAAAAGTGTAGACTACATCTCTTTGTCCTTCTGTAGAAGGGTAAAAGAGTTGAGAAAGGGTGGGGTCTTAGTTATGCAATTTAGTTGCCTGGGAACAGTCAAAACCAAAACCTTTAGTGCTTATCACTAAAGATTGTTGGGCATTTCCTGTGATAAACAAGTAACTCGACATAATCAGACCATAATCAAGATAAATAAGAATTAGTAAACTGAAGAAAGAGTCACAGTGACTAAAAAATAAGAAAGGGGGGAGGGAGAAATTACTAAAGAGAATTTCAATAAAAACAGCANCCAAAAGTGTAGACTATATCTCTTTGTCCTTCTGTAGAGGGGTAAAAGGGTTGAGAAAGGGTGGGGTCTTAGTTATGCAATTTAGTTGCCTGGGAACAGTCAAAACCAAAACTTTTAGTGATTATCACTAAAGATTGTTGGGCATTTCCTGTGATAACCAAGTAACTCGACATAATGAGACCACAATCAAGGTAAATAAGAATTAGTAAACTGAGGAAAGAGTCACAGTGTAAAAAATAAAAAAGGGGGAGGGAGAAATTACTAAAGACAATTTCAACAAAAACAGCAACAAGAAAAAGTGAGCATCATTCTTGGGAATAACTTTTATTTAGAGATTTAAAGTATATTTGAACAAACATACAGAAAAAATATAGAGCTATAAAAATTATTTTTCAAACATTCACAACATGAGGTAAAGTAAAACAAAAAGAATGGGAACTGTTGTGACCTGAAGCAGTATTCTAAAAGATGAACTGAAAGGAAAAGAATCTTAAAAGCCCACATGTATGGAAAAGCTGAGAGAACAGATTGGAAAATTGAATAATAGATATTGAGACACAGTAGGGTGGTTCAGGTGGTAAAGAATTTGCCTTCAATGTGGGAGACCCAGATTTGATCCTTTAGTAGGCAAGATCCCCTGGGGAAAGAAATGGCTACCCTCTCTAGTATTCCTATATGGAGAATCCTGTGGACAGAGAAGCCTGGCAGGCTACAGTCCATGGGGTCACAGAGTTGGACACAACTGTAGTGATTTAGCACACAAAGTACAACATTTATACGAGAAGAAATTTCTTCTAGGAGAATAAGTTTTTAAAGAATCTTTGTGGCTTCTCTTGTCATATTATACCCATTCCAGGGAGGAGATTATATATGTATATGTATATGCATGATGGTGGTGGTTTAGTCTCTAAATTGTTTCTAACTTTTGTGACCCTGTGGACTGTAGCCCGCCAGGCTCCTCTGTTCATGAGATTTACAGCAAGAATACTGAAGTAGGTTGCCATTTCCTTCTCCAGGGGAACTTCCCACCCAGGGATTGAACTTGCATCTCCTGCATTGACAGAAGGATTCTGTACTGCTGAGCCATCTGGGAAGACCCATGTATACATAAATATATGTATATGTACACATATATATAATACACACATGAAAGTTTCTGATGAAATTTTTAAATCACTAGGATATATATTAAATTCACAAACTTAAGATATAAATACTTCTTGCATGAGAAAAGCAGTAACAAAGGCATCACTCTAGAATTTAATAATCATATTTCCACAAAACAGAAAATACATGTTTTGTACCTTACATGGAAAAAATAATTGCTCAACTATTAGAACTGAATGAAAACAATTAAACTAGAAGACTTAAAATTTTAAAAAAAAGTAGAAAAAACAAAATAATTTCACAATAATGTCTTAAAATGATAAATACTAATAATGATAAATAATATCTTATAAATGAGAATTTATAAGAGATTAATATTTTTATTGGAGCAGAGGATGTATAGTAAAAGGAAAATTGAATATGGGTCTAAACATAGCAGGAAAACATAAACCATAAATTTGTAGAAAGAAAAATAGAAAGTAGAGATTTTCATAAAATTATAACTCAAGTGAAGGAAAAGGTATAGGAAATGAAGCTGTTTCACTGAAAGCAGTAATATTATGTAGTGTACATACATTACCAAAGAAATGATAATTTGTATAAATCAGTTAAAAAGAAGATGTCAAACACTAGGAGAATTTAAAAAATCATAATGTAACTACCAAACTTCGAGACAAGGACACAGATCAGAAAGAGAAATACAGAAAAGCAAGGACAACACAGTGAAAGTAACACAAAGACAAGGTGGGAGGGGGGAAGGTAAGTCAACAAACAAATGTAGAAAAATGTGCATTTAAAGCAATGAAGCATAAAACATATCAGTTAAAACATGAAAATATGAAATTATTTTATCAAAAGAAAAATATTGTGAGGCTCACTGAGAACAAATGCAAGCATTTATTTTCAAAACAATGAGAGTAAATGTTTAATAAAATGGGAAGACTTAAGACTTGTAAAGAAAATGAACTCTCCTCCACCCTCCCCAGTAAATATATTTTTTTTAAAAAAATTAGTATAAAAAAACAGAAGAGTTAGAAATTGCAAAAAGAGTTAGAAATTGTAAAATTTTTAAATGGTACAATAAAAGATTTTCTCAAAAGGATGATGTTACAAAATATTCAAATTAATGAACATTAATACAAACTAATGTAGTCAGGTAAGAGGCATCAGAAAAGCTGAAATAGATGAAAAGTTAAAATAATGGCCTGTCATAGAAATAGAAACATTGATATTTTTTACAATAGAAATCACCAAAGGGCAGAGAAATAAGTAAACAAAGGGGAATTTTTTGTTGTTGTTGTTTTTAAAGGAGATAACTGTTAAAACATGAAAAGCCAAAACTCTTTGGGCACACATATTGGTAAATATTACATGGGTGAAATTTAAGGATAATCACAAGGGAAAGAATGATAAAAGAAACCAAAATATTTGAAAATTGTAATAATTAGAGTAAAATCGGCATGTCTCCCCAAAAGTAAATGGATACAGTGCACACTCTTATATTGTAAACTAAAAAATGGATGAGATGATAAAAAAGACTCCTCAAAAAAGTCACTATTATACATGAAAATAAAAGACAATTTTTTTTAAGAAATAACACTTCAAAAAATAATCTTGATTGTGCAGAAGCTTTTAATTTTAATTAGGTCCCATTTGTTTATTTTCGCTTCTAAGAAATGAAGCACCAGTCTATGTTCAATGCAGGATACAGGATGCTTGGGGCTGGTGTATGGGATGATTCGGGGAGGTGGGGTGGGGAGGGACCTGAGAGGGGGCATTGGCATGGGGAGATCGTGTACACCTGTGGATGATTCATGTCAANAACTTTTATTTAGAGATTTAAAGTATATTTGAACAAATATACAGAAAAAATATAGAGCTATAAAAATTATTTTTCAAACATTCACAACATGAGGTAAAGTAAAACACAAAGAATGGGAACTGTTGTGACCTGAAGCAGTATTCTAAAAGATGAACTGAAAGGAAAAGAATCTTAAAACCCCACATGTATGGAAAAGCTGAGAGAACAGATTGGAAAATTGAATAATAGATATTGAGACACAGTAGGGTGGTTCAGGTGGTAAAGAATTTGCCTTCAATGTGGGAGACCCAGATTTGATCCTTTAGTAGGCAAGATCCCCTGGGGAAAGAAATGGCTACCCTCTCTAGTATTCCTATATGGAGAATCCTGTGGACAGAGAAGCCTGGCAGGCTACAGTCCATCGGGTCACAGAGTTGGACACAACTGTAGTGATTTAGCACACAAAGTACAACATTTATACGAGAAGAAATTTCTTCTAAGAGAATAAGTTTTTAAAGAATCTTTGTGGCTTCTCTTGTCATATTATATCCATTCCAGGGAGGAGATTATATATGTATATGCATATGTATATGTATATGCATGATGGTGGTGGTTTAGTCTCTAAATTGTTTCTAACTTTTGTGACCCTGTGGACTGTAGCCCGCCAGGCTCCTCTGTTCATGAGATTTACAGCAAGAATACTGGAGTAGGTTGCCATTTCCTTCTCCAGGGGAACTTCCCACCCAGGGATTGAACTTGCATCTCCTGCATTGACAGAAGGATTCTGTACTGCTGAGCCATCTGGGAAGACCCATGTATACATAAATATATGTATATGTACACATATATATAATACACACATGAAAGTTTCTGATGAAATTTTTAAATCACTAGGATATATATTAAATTCACAAACTTAAGATATAAATACTTCTTGCATGAAAAAAGCAGTAACAAAGGCATCACTCTAGAATTTAATAATCATATTTCCACAAAACAGAAAATACATGGTTTGTACCTTACATGGAAAAAATAATTGCTCAACTATTAGAACTGAATGAAAACAATTAAACTAGAAGACTTAAAGTTTAAAAAAAAAGTAGAAAAAACAAAATAATTTCACAATAATGTCTTAAAATGATAAATACTAATAATGATAAATAATATCTTATAAATGAGAATTTATAAGAGATTAATATTTTTATTGGAGCAGATGATGTATAGTAAAAGGAAAATTGAATANGAAGACTTAAAATTTTAAAAAAAAGTAGAAAAAACAAAATAATTTCACAATAATGTCTTAAAATGATAAATACTAATAATGATAAATAATATCTTATAAATGAGAATTTATAAGAGATTAATATTTTTATTGGAGCAGAGGATGTATAGTAAAAGGAAAATTGAATATGGGTCTAAACATAGCAGGAAAACATAAACCATAAATTTGTAGAAAGAAAAATAGAAAGTAGAGATTTTCATAAAATTATAACTCAAGTGAAGGAAAAGGTATAGGAAATGAAGCTGTTTCACTGAAAGCAGTAATATTATGTAGTGTACATACATTACCAAAGAAATGATAATTTGTATAAATCAGTTAAAAAGAAGATGTCAAACACTAGGAGAATTTTAAAAATCATAATATAACTACCAAACTTCGAGACAAGGACACAGATCAGAAAGAGAAATACAGAAAAGCAAGGACAACACAGTGAAAGTAACACAAAGACAAGGTGGGAGGGGGGAAGGTAAGTTAACAAACAAATGTAGAAAAATGTGCATTTAAAGCAATGAAGCATAAAACATATCANAAAAAATCATAATGTAACTACCAAACTTCGAGACAAGGACACAGATCAGAAAGAGAAATACAGAAAAGCAAGGACAACACAGTGAAAGTAACACAAAGACAAGGTGGGAGGGGGGAAGGTAAGTTAACAAACAAATGTAGAAAATTGTGCATTTAAAGCAATGAAGCATAAAACATATCAGTTAAAACATGAAAATATGAAATTATTTTATCAAAGGAAAAATATTGTGAGGCTCACTGAGAACAAATGCAAGCATTTATTTTCAAAACAATGAGAGTAAATGTTTAATAAAATGGGAAGACTTAAGACTTGTAAAGAAAATGAACTCTCCTCCACCCTCCCCAGTAAATATATTTTTTTTAAAAAAATTAGTATAAAAAAACAGAAGAGTTAGAAATTGCAAAAAGAGTTAGAAATTGTAAAATTTTTAAATGGTACAATAAAAGATTTTCTCAAAAGGATGATGTTACAAAATATTCAAATTAATGCACATTAATTCAAACTAATGTAGTCAGGTAAGAGGCATCAGAAAAGCTGAAATAGATGAAAAGTTAAAATAATGGCCTGTCATAGAAATAGAAACATTGATATTTTTTACAATAGAAATCACCAAAGGGCAGAGAAATAAGTAAACAAAGGGGAATTTTTTGTTGTTGTTGTTTTTAAAGGAGATAACTGTTAAAACATGAAAAGCCAAAACTCTTTGGGCACACATATTGGTAAATATTACATGGGTGAAATTTAAGGATAATCACAAGGGAAAGAATGATAAAAGAAACCAAAATATTTGAAAATTGTAATAATTAGAGTAAAATCGGCATGTCTCCCCAAAAGTAAATGGATACAGTGCACACTCTTATATTGTAAACNAGGACGCTTGTGGTCCATAGTCCAAGCAGTTCCAAATAGTAGGACATGATTGAGTGACTAACACACTACCTAACACATCCTCCTCTTGAAACACACTAGTGACCCAGGTCTCCACAGCCCAGTCCCCTCCTCTCACTGTGAGTCATGTCTAACCCCATGAAGACTTATACCCAGGAGACAGGAGTTGGGCATAGAAGGGACTCATTTAACACTTTGTTCTTTACAGAAATAATTCACAACCTCTCAAGAACATCCTTCACACATTCCTGCTCATACAGAGGAATTATAAATACTTTGAAAAAGCAACATGCACAAGCCATAAAACAAATTTATAAGATTGGAAAAAGGAGTGGGAGAAACAGGCTCAATCTCTTCATGGTTATTAATCAGCCTTCTTCTGCTTACCACATGTTTTCTTTTCNACAGAGGAATTATAAATACTTTGAAAAAGCAACATGCACAAGCCATAAAACAAATTTATAAGATTGGAAAAAGGAGTGGGAGAAACAGGCTCAATCTCTTCATGGTTATTAATCAGCCTTCTTCTGCTTACCACATGTTTTCTTTTCTCATACACAATAAGAATATGGTATCTAAAATGTTTTTAGTCACTCCTGGGATCCTTGCAGTAAATCACTTCCTAAAACATAATCCTAGAAATAGAATTCCTTTAAAAAAATTAAGTTATCAAGCCAAATAGTCACACTTCCAAGACAGAAAAGAGAGGTTCTCCTAAAGTTATGCACTTGATATGTAATTGAACTGCCAGTCTCATAGAAATTCTTCACCTAGAGATAGCAGATAGGGTTAGTCTGTCTTTATTCTATTGCTTAATGACCTTGGAAATCAAGGAAAACTTTCCTGCATATTTGCAACTATAGAAAGATTAACCCTTGTCATAAAAAAATAGTTTAATTTCATCCATCTCCTCTTTGATTTCTGTCCTTCAATCTGTCTATTACACCCACATTTTCAAAGCTCAGAGAGTTTTGCTGCATTTGATCTTCAGTCGACAGGAGGCATCACTTAAAAATATATATATACCATTTTTAGGACAGGCAAAAAACTGAATCTGATAAGTTCTAGAGAATATGATTACAAATTCAGGTGTCAAAGTTTAATTTACTTTCAAAAGAGAAGAGAGATAATAGCCATGGAACAGGAACAAAAACAATCACACAACGAGAATGACATAATTTTTTAAAGTGCCTAATAATTATCATATTTTTGAGATTTAACAGAAATCAGCATGCAGTCTTGGTGATTTATGTGCCTCTCTCCTATTGCTGTATATTTTCAACTATACACAACAGTATTCTTCAATTCTTAATCTTCTTGTTTTTGTCTTTTCTTTTTTCCTTTTTCCTGGAGAAAAATTTTAAAAAATATAATGTCCTTAAGTTTAGTAAACAAATATTTAATCAATTATTAGATCATTCTTTGTAAATTATGCACTTTGTAAATAATACTCTTGGAGAGTAAATAGCAGTGTAATACCCAAACATTCAAATTATTGCCCTGCTAATTCTGAGAAAGGATCTTGAGTTTGTTTCCATAGATTAAAGGTTTACCTTGGAAAACAGGGTCTTCCCTGGTGGCTCAGACTTTAAAGCGTCTGCCTCCAATGCAGGAGACCTGGGTTCAATCCCTGTGTCGAGAAGATCCCCTGGAGAAGGAAATGGTAATCCACTCCAGTATTCTTGCCTGGAGAATCCCATGCATGTAGAAGCCTGGTAGGCTACGTCCACGGGGTCTCAAAGAGTCGCACACAACTGAGCAACTTCACTTTCACTTTCACCTTGGAAAACAGAAGGTAAATGGGCACAACTTCTGTAAGATCACAAGACACTTATATGAGTGGTACACAGGTACTTTTGTGTAGACACGATTATTTTTTTTTTTAAGTAGAAAGGATATTATATTTATTATTTCAAATATGTATTGTATTCCAAAGCTGAGCCACTTATTACTATATTATCATCCACTCTTCTTATAGCCAGAATTACAGTACAATAGCTAATACATATTTAATTTTTAAGATGTGTCACACACTCTACTAAGGTCATATGTGAATCATCTTAATTGTTGCAAAACTTTTATTAAGTCGTCTTGTGATTTATGTTAAATTATCATGTAAGTTAAGTGAAAAAGCTGGCTTAAAACTCAAAATTCCAAAAACTAAGATCATGGCACCCAGTCACATCACTTCATGGCAAATAGATGGCAAAAAATAAAAACAGTGAAGAACTTTATTTTCTTGGGTTCTAAAATCACTGCAGATGGAGATTGAAGCCATGAAATGAAAAGACTTCTGACTCTTAAAAGAAAGCTGTGACATATCTAGACAGCATATTAAAAAGCAGAGACATCACTTCACCAACAAAAGTCTAAGTCTAGTCAAAGCTAGGCTTTTTCAATAGTCGTAGGCATGTGAGAGTTGGACCATAAAGAAAGTTGAGTGCTGAAGAATAGTTGCTTTCAGATTGTGGTGCTGGAGAAGACTCTTGAGAGTCCCATGGACAGCAGGGAGGTCTAACCAGTCAAGCCTAAAAGAAATCAACACTGAATATTCTTTGAAAGGACTGGTGCTGATGCTGAAACTCCAATACTTTGGCCATCTGTTGCAAATAACTGACTCATTGGAAAAGACCCTGATGCTGGGAAAGATTAAAGATAGGAAGAGAAGAGGACAATAGAAAATGAGATGGTTGGATAGTATCACCTGTTCAGTGGACATGAGTTTGAGCCAACTCCAAGAGATTGTGAAGAACAGGGAAGACTGGTGTGCTTCAGTCCATGAGATGGCAGAGTCAGACACAACTGTGTGACTGAACAACAACAACAAAGTTAAGTAGAGAGCTAGGGTATTGGATGATGGGCCTTGGTTCAACAAAAGGCCACAAGAAAATAAAATAGTTTACTACTCACTGATTCTGGAGAAAGAGTATGCCATGCCTTGAGGGGCCACATAGGTAAGAGTGCAGCCAGAAAGAGTGGCTGGACCCAAGGCATGTGTCTATATTAGGCCTTATGGGTGGAGTGCTACGGAATTATCAGACTCAGGTCTGATTGGTCAGTTCAAACAAACAGACAAAAAATAAGTTTTGATAAACTCTATGGGGATCCTAGAAGAATTTATAAGAATCCCTTAGAAGAAATGGAGTAGCCATTATAGTCAATAAAAGTGTCCAAAATGTAGGACTTGGATGCAGTCTCAAAAACAACAGAATGATTTCTCCTTTTGTTTCCAAGGCAAACCATTCAATATCAAATAATGTAAGTCTATGCCCTGACCAGTAATGATGAAGAAGCTGAAGTTGAATGGTTCTATGAAGACCTACAAGAACTTCTAGAATTCGCATCCAAAAAAGATGTCCTTATCATTATAGGGAACTGAAATACAAAAGTAGGAAGTCAAGAAACACCTGGAGTAACAGGAAAATTTGGCCTTGGAGTACAGAATGAAGCTGGGCAAAGACTTATAGAGTTCTGCCAAGAGAATGCACTGGTCATAGCAAACACCCTCTTGCAGCAACACAAGAGAAGACTCTACACATAGACATCACCAGATGGCCAACACTGAAATTATATTGATCATATTCTTTGTAGCCAAAGATGGAGAATCTCTATACAGTCAGCAAAAACAAGACTAGGAACTGACTGTGGCTCAGATACTGAACTCCTTACTCCCAAATTCAGACTTAAATTGAAGAAAGTAGGCANTTTTGTTGGTGAAGTGATGTCTCTGCTTTTTAATATGCTGTCTAGATATGTCACAGCTTTCTTTTAAGAGTCAGAAGTCTTTTCATTTCATGGCTTCAATCTCCATCTGCAGTGATTTTAGAACCCAAGAAAATAAAGTTCTTCACTGTTTTTATTTTTCGCCATCTATTTGCCATGAAGTGATGTGACTGGGTGCCATGATCTTAGTTTTTGGAATTTTGAGTTTTAAGCCAGCTTTTTCACTTAACTTACATGATAATTTAACATAAATCACAAGACGACTTAATAAAAGTTTTGCAACAATTAAGATGATTCACATATGACCTTAGTAGAGTGTGTGACACATCTTAAAAATTAAATATGTATTAGCTATTGTACTGTAATTCTGGCTATAAGAAGAGTGGATGATAATATAGTAATAAGTGGCTCAGCTTTGGAATACAATACATATTTGAAATAATAAATATAATATCCTTTCTACGTAAAAAAAATAATAATCGTGTCTACACAAAACTACCTGTGTACCACTCATATAAGTGTCTTGTGATCTGTCTCTTATACACATCTGATTCATGACATTGCAAGACCATCTCCAAGAAAAAGAAATGCAAAAAAAAAAACAAAAAAAACAACCCAAAATGGCTGTCCGAGGAAGCCTTACAAATAGCTGAGAAAAGAAGAGAAGACAAAAGCAAAGGAGAAAAGGAAAGATACACCCATTTGAATGCAGTGTTCCAGAGAATAGCAAGGAGAGATAAGAACGCCTTCCTCGGTGATCAGTGCAAAGAAACAGAGAAAAACAATAGAATGGGAAAGACTAGAAATCTCTTCAAAAAAATTAGAGATACCAAGGGAACATCATGCAAAGATGGGCTAAATAAAGGACGGAAATGGTATGGACCTAACAGAGCAGAAGATACTAAGAAGAAGTGGCAAGAATACATAGAAGAACTGTATGAAAAAGATATTCATGACCCAGATAATCACGATGGTGTGATCACTCACCGAGAGACAGACATCCTGGAATGTGAAGTCAAGTGGGCCTTAAGAAGCATCACTATGAACAAAGTTAGTGGAGGAGATGGAATTCCAGTTGAGCTATTTCAAATCCTGAAAGATGATATTGTGAAAGTGCGGCTCTCAATAGGCCAGCAAATTTGGAAAACTCAGCAGTGATCACAGGAATGGAAAAAATTAGTTTTCATTCCAATCTCTAAGAAAGGCAATGCCAATGAATGCTCAAACTACCACACAATTGCACTCAATTCACACTCTAGCAAAGTAATGCTCAAAATTCTTCAATCCAGGCTTCAACAGTATGTGAACCTTGAATTTCCAAATTTTCAAGCTGGATTTTGAAAAGGCAGAGGAACCAGAGATCAAATTGCCAACATTGGTTGCATCACTGAAAAAGCAAGAGAGTTCCAGAAAAACATTTATTTCTGCTTTCTTGACTATGCCAAAGCCTTTGACTATGTGGATCACAATAAACTGTGGGAAACTCTGAAAGAGATGGGAATACCAGACCATCACCTGACCTGCCTCTTGAGAAATCTGTATGCAGGTCAGGAAGCAACAGTTAGAACTGGACATGGAACAACAGACTGGTTCCTAATATGAAAAGGAGTGTGNAGTGCAAAGAAACAGAGAAAAACAATAGAATGGGAAAGACTAGAAATCTCTTCAAAAAAATTAGAGATACCAAGGGAACATCATGCAAAGATGGGCTAAATAAAGGACGGAAATGGTATGGACCTAACAGAGCAGAAGATACTAAGAAGAAGTGGCAAGAATACATAGAAGAACTGTATGAAAAAGATATTCATGACCCAGATAATCACGATGGTGTGATCACTCACCGAGAGACAGACATCCTGGAATGTGAAGTCAAGTGGGCCTTAAGAAGCATCACTATGAACAAAGTTAGTGGAGGAGATGGAATTCCAGTTGAGCTATTTCAAATCCTGAAAGATGATATTGTGAAAGTGCGGCTCTCAATATGCCAGCAAATTTGGAAAACTCAGCAGTGATCACAGGAATGGAAAAAATTAGTTTTCATTCCAATCTCTAAGAAAGGCAATGCCAATGAATGCTCAAACTACCACACAATTGCACTCAATTCACACTCTAGCAAAGTAATGCTCAAAATTCTTCAATCCAGGCTTCAACAGTATGTGAACCTTGAATTTCCAAATTTTCAAGCTGGATTTTGAAAAGGCAGAGGAACCAGAGATCAAATTGCCAACATTGGTTGCATCACTGAAAAAGCAAGAGAGTTCCAGAAAAACATTTATTTCTGCTTTCTTGACTATGCCAAAGCCTTTGACTATGTGGATCACAATAAACTGTGGGAAACTCTGAAAGAGATGGGAATACCAGACCATCACCTGACCTGCCTCTTGAGAAATCTGTATGCAGGTCAGGAAGCAACAGTTAGAACTGGACATGGAACAACAGACTGGTTCCTAATATGAAAAGGAGTGTGCTGAGGCTACATATTGTCACCATGCTTATTTAACTTATATGCAGAGCATATCCTGAGAAACGCTGGGCTGGAAGAAGCACAAGCTGGAATCAAGATTGCTGGGAGAAATATCAATAACCTCAGATATACATATGGCACCACCCTTATGGCAGAAATTGAAGAAGAAGTAAAAAGCCTCTTGATGAAAGTGAAAGAGGACAGTGAAATAGTTGGCTTAAAGCTCAACATTAAGAAAACTAAGACCATGGAATCAGGTCCCATCACTTCATTACAAAGAAATGGAGAAACAGTGGAAACAGTGGCAGACACTTTATATTTTAGGAGCTCCAAAATCATTGTAGATTATGACTGCAGCCATGAAATAAAAGACACATTCCTTTGAAAAAATATTATGACCAACCTAGACAGCATATTGAAAATCAGTCATTACTTTGCCAACAAAGGTCTGTCTAGTCAAGGCTATGGCTTTTTCAATTGTCATATATGGATGTGAGAATTGCATTATAAAGAATTGGTGCCAAAGAATTGATGCCTTTGAATTGTGGTGTTAGAGAAGAATTGAGAGTCTCTTGGACTGTGAGAAGTTCCAACCAGTCCACCCTAAAGGAAATCAGTCCTGAATGTTCATTGGGAGGACCGATGTTGAAACTAAACTCCAATATTTTGTCCACCTGATGGAAAGAACTGACTCATGGAAAAGACCCTGATGCTGGGAAATATTGAAGGCAGGAGGAGAAGGGGACAACAGAGGAAGAGTTGCTTGGATGACATCACCGACTCAATGAACATGAGTTTGGGTAAGCTCCAGGAGTTGATTATGGAAATGTGAGCCTGGCATGCTGCAGTCCACAGGGTTGCAAAGAGTCAGACACCACTGAGTGACTGAACTGAACTGAATTGATGGGTATCCATCTATTGGCATATTAGAGAAAGGCCCTGGAAGGTGGGAGAAAACTGTTATCACAAAAAACTCTAGGGAAGTCACATCAGTAACTTACATTTATGTGTATCTCTGTGGGCTTCTACCTAGAAAATACACTTATTTAAGGGGCTATGTCATTATAAGACCCCAGCAGGCCACTTGGCCAAATAACATGGATGCCAAGTCAACAATATAGTTGAATTAGTTAGTTCAACTCAGGACAGGTAAATTCTATCATTGCTTCTATTTATAGAGGGGGTGGGGCGGGTGAGGACCATAAAGTTTTGCAGTTTGTTCGAGATCACACATTTAGTATGAAGTTAAGTAGTTGAATTCAGGTGCAAATTCATTTTATCTGTTTCTAAATGTCAAATACAACCTTCAATACCACATTCTCAATTTAAAAAAAAATCTTCCTCAAACAGTTTATAATCTAATTCAGAAGAGGTGATTTCTAAAGATAGGAGTATTTAATCCAAAAGTAAGAGGATCATTCATCAGTTTTATTCCTGATATGTATTATGTAAGATACACCAGGCAAAGTACAGAAGATGCACTAGACAGAATGAGGCTGAGTATTGAGGCCTACACGACAAGTGTGGGGAAAAGATGACAAGAGTGTGAAATAGCTTACTGATACTAAAATTGATGAAAAGGGAATGAGATTGTGAGATAGAGGAAAATGCTCAAGTAAAGTTGACTGAATGAACTTGAGAATGAGAAGAAGATCAAAAAAGCAGCAGGTACTATGAATAAAAAATTGATTTCAAATGATTTTCCCAATATTGAAGCTAACATTTTAGTGGCATATTAATAAAAAAAGGGTGCTTATTAAAATACATAGTATAAAATTTTAAATGAAATTAAGGAATTATCAAAAATTTTTCTGAGTGTTCAAAAGAAAAACAAAAACTTGAATATTTACCACATCTCCTTGTTAAAAGGACTATTTGATATATAATTTGTAAAGCAATAAAACCGACAAGTCAGCACAGGAAATGAATTTGCAAAATTGATTCTCTTTCCTTCCAAAATCATGGACAAAATTAGTTTGTATATAAGAATGTTGATTTTAATAAATGAGAATCTTTACAAATTTCAGCTAAGAGATCTTTTTCTTTGAGTACTAGAAATTGTTCCATTTGCTTCAAATATAAAGAAAAGCATCAACAAAACAAAGACAGCCTATGAAAGGAAAGAAAATATTCGTAAATGATGTAACTAACAAAGGATTAAGGTCCAAAATATACAAACAATTCATACAACTCAATCTTAAAAAAATTAGTCAAAAATGAGCAGATCTGAAATAAACATTCTTTCAAAGAAAAACATATAGGTTGTTAACACACACATTAAAAAATGCATCACTAATTATTAGAGAAATACAAACCAAAAAGAAAATGAAATATCATTCCATATTGATATAATGGTTATCATCAAAAAGTCTACAAATAATAATAAATCCTAAAGAGGACTTGAAGAAAAGGGAACCCTCTTACACTATTGGTGAGAAAACAAATTGGTACAGCCACTAAGGAAAATAGTACGGAGCTTCCTCAAAAAATTAAAAACTGAACTACTACATGATCCAACATTTCTACTCTAGCTAAAAATACAGAAAAAAACAAAACTCTGATTTGAAAAGATACATGCACCCCAATGTTCATAACAGCACTATTTATAATAGCCAACACATGGAAGCAACCCAAGTACCCATCAACAGTTTATTGACTAAAGAATATGTAGTGTGTGTGTATGTATATATATATATGCATATATGGAATATTGTATATTCTTTTTTATGGTTGGGTGGAATATTACTCAGCCACAAAAAGAATAAAATGCTGCCATTTGTGGCAACATGGATGAACCTATAGAATATTATGCTTGGTGAAATGTCAGTCAGAGGAAAACAAAGGCTCTGCAATATCACTTATATGTGTATTAAAAAAAAGAAACAAACAGAAACATACAAATATAGAAAACAAACATGGCTACTGAAAGGGTGGCAGGGGAGAGATAAATTAAGAGTATGAGATTAATAGATAGAAACTATTATACATAAGGTAGCTAAGTAACAAAGATTTACTGTATATCAATAGCACAGGAATTATACTCAATAACTTATCTTTTGATAACCCATAGTAGAATATAATCTGTCAAAGAATTTCAAAAAATCATTACTATGCTTTAAACTGAAACTAACATAATAAGTCAACTATACCTCAAACAAATAAATTTATACAAAGTAAAAAAAAACTGATGTTCAGTCCCCCTTTGTAGAACATGTAAATAAAGAAAAGATAGTTGAGACAGTCCAAAAACTATGATTAGTTAACATGTTTCAGGCATTGTATAGCTATTGGGGAAAAAAAAAATACTACTTCCATTTTGCTAGGAGTCCTTGTATGGAATATTAGAAGCCTAGGGAGTTACTGAGAATAAAATACATCTGGGGAGAATGCCATTGCTCCAGAGGACCTGTGGTACAGAATACAAAGGCCAGTACAAATTGTCAGACTCCTCCTCAGTGAAAAGAGAAGAGTAGAGCATGCATCCAGAAAAGAAGAGTAAAGAAATCATAGGTATTTATATGATACCATTAAAAGAACCAATGTGTGCCTTTTGAGAGGCTCAGAAGAGACAGAGGAAGGGAAGTTTTTTATAATTTTTTTCAACTTCTGGTGAAGAAAATGCATATTCAGACTTACAAAACCTAGTTGACTCAAAATAAAATGAATAAAATAAAATGAAATTTTAAAAGTATAGCGACCCCATGGACTGCAGCCACCAGGCTCCTCCGTCCATAGGATTTTCCAGGCAAGAGTACTGGAGTGGGGTGCCATTGTCTTCTCCTAAAAGTATATACTAGGACGTNTACAAAACCTAGTTGACTCAAAATAAAATGAATAAAATAAAATGAAATTTTAAAAGTATATGCTGCTGCTGCTGCTAAGTCGCTTCAATTGTGTCCGACTCTGTGCGACCTCATAGACGGCAGCCCACCAGGCTCCGCCATCCCTGAGATTCTCCAGGCAAGAATACTGGAGTGGGGTGCCATTGCCTTCTCCAATGCATGGAAGTGAAAACTGAAAGTGTCGCTCAGTCGTGTCCGACTCTTAGCGACCCCATGGACTGCAGCCACCAGGCTCCTCCGTCCATAGGATTTTCCAGGCAAGAGTACTGGAGTGGGTTGCCATTGTCTTCTCCTAAAAGTATATACTAGGACATATTTTAATCAAATGTTCAAAAATTTGAATATTGACTTTCTATTCTGCACTACTGCTGACATCATTCCCTCTTCCTTTCCTTTCCCACACACATCAAGGACTGTCTTCCTAAACTAGGACACTTATGAAGGAAGAGAATGTTTACCAAGATCATAACATGGTGGAGCATGGTTTTAAGCACATTCTCTGTGAACCTCAAGAACTTGCTCTTTCAACCATATCATATCAAATAACTTGCAAAGAATGAAAAACTTATTTTTTTTTCCCTTAAAAAGATGGGCAAATCATGATTGTCTTCCCTGCCTCTTTGTTCAGTTCCTTAAGTGAAACCCAGGCATTTTTAGACTCTCTTGGAACAGAAAGCTCTGAGTCTTTCCTTTTCAGTCTTTCCCTGAAGATCAGTTCTTACACAGCCATCTTGCTATCTATCCAGTGATGTTTCCAGTTCAAAACTTAACTTTACTTGAGTCAAACTGTCATCAATCACATATTGTGTTTTCTAACAAGTTCACTTTTACAATTTGCAGCACCCTGGATTGCCATCTGAAATCCTTGCCATTTAAATGATTATCCTGTAACCTTTATATTTTAGTAAAGAAATAATAACATAGCCTCTGAAAAAATGAGTCACTAATGTATAAAAAGAAAACTAATCATCTGATTTATACCAGTTAATATTCAATTTCTTTGGATATGGGGCTAGACATAGGTGTGACAGATGGTAGCAGTGGAAGGTTGCAGGGTAAGCAACCTGCAGGATGAGGGTACAAAGAGTTACTAAGATGCTGTTAATTCTCCTTTTGTTCATGTTATTTCATCTGCCCCTGTTTTGTTGACAATTAAGAGACTCAGGATATATAACATGTTTGCCATTAACTAGCTATGTGGCTGAGCTAAGATTGAACACAAGGATTGTGGCTCAAATCTGTGTTGAATACAATTTTAATAATGTTAATGGCATGAGAAGACAAACTAAAAGATAGCAAGATAGGATGACATAACTTTCAACCGAAGAAAAAAATAATCTTAATGTAACATCTTGAAGTAGCCACTGTAGTATTTTTATAAGGGAGAAAACTGATGTTTACTGTGTAACAAAACTTGTCAAATAGGCTTGTGGAACCAGAGGAGTCAAAAAAGAAAAGACACATTTGAAATCTTCTCTACAATTTTTTCCCCCATTGCACCCTGGCTATTAGTAATTTACTTTGCCTCTAGAACATAGTAATCAGAGATATAGGTTGTTGTAAGACGTGAGTTGAGTGAACTCCAGGAGATGGTGATGGACAGGGAGGCCTGGCATGCTGCGATTCATGGTGTCTCAAAGAGTCAGACACAACTGAGTGACTGAACTGAACTTAACTGAAGATTTAAATAGTCCAACTAAATGCTTACATGCAATACCAAAACAGGTTATTATTACTATTTTTGTTGTTCATAATCATAATATTTAGTCTTTTTATGGCCCCAAAAGACTAAAAATCCATGCCTTAGAACTCAACATTTCATTGCAAGCAATACTTGCCACCATCCCACCTTCAGGTGAAAACTCTCTCTATTCCCAATAGAGTTCATAGGATCATATCAATTGACAACATTCTTATTTTCTGGTTATGTACAAGGTGTGAACAAGGCTAATTCAGTTTAATTAATCTTCCTGGATTTCTGTGGAAAGTTGAAGTTTCTTGAATTTCCTCTGGAGTTTGGCTTACAGTATTTGGGAAATCATAAGAATTAGATAAAATTCATGGTGTTAAAATCCAATCAATTTCCTTCCTTGGCTCAGTGCATTCAAAGTGGAAATTAGGAAAATTTATTGCCACAAAGGTCTGTCTAGTCAAGGCTATGGTTTTTCCAGTGGTCATGTATGGATGTGAGAGTTGGACTGCAAAGAAAGCTGAGCACTGAAGAATTGAGGCTTTTGAATTATGATGTTGGAGAAAACTCTTGAAAGTTCTCTTGGACTGCAAGGAGATTCAACCAGTCCACCCTAAAGGATATCAGTCCTGGGTGTTAATTGGACTGATGCTGAAGCTGAAATTCCAGTACTTTGGCCGCCTCATGTGAAGAGTTGACTCATTGCAAAAGACCCTATGCTGGGAGGGATTGGGGGCAGGAGGAGAAGGGGACAACCGAGGGTGAGATGGCTGGATGGCATTACTGACTTGATGGACATGAGCTTGGGTGAACTCCAGGAGCTGACGATGGACAGGGAGGCCTGGCATGCTGCGATTCATGGGGTTGCAGAGTCGGACAGGACTGAGCGACTGAACTGAACTGAACTGAACTGAACTGAATTGACACATTTAGTGCCTTTGTTTAACTTTTATTTTTAAGAATACTGGTTTATTTCCTCTGTTAATAAAAATAATAAAATTCTACTCAGTCAATGGACAAGTTAACTAGTGAATGATTTTTCATTAATCAGTCAGTAAAATATGCTCAATATAACTAGAATTCTTACTGACTTCAGTTTTTAAAAACAGTCAGATCTTGCTCTTTCAACCTTTATTTTCACAATTTTTAAACAGAAATGAGACGTTGCTGTGGCCTTATAAAGATGAAACCTGGAGAAGTACAAGGGAAATAGCAAATATATAAACACTTTAAAAAGATGGTGCAGTTCATGATGGAGAATTTTCTGACAGACAATAGGATGGGGATAAAAATTTAATAAGATGTTTTAAAATATATTGCTTAGTATTCAGAGTCTTTACATATTCTTTTTTATCTTTAGGATTAAATCTAACAAAACTGGCACTCTAAAGTTTAAGGTGGATCTGAACTTTGCTGGATAAACTATGATTCATATCTTAAACTTACCTCATTATGAAAATACTACTACTTCAAAACTCCGACCATTAAAATTTACTGGGAAAGAGTGGAAACTTATCCATTCCACTTAAACAGTTGAGAAATTTTATGATTTTAGGCTCTAAATCAAATACTGACTAGTTTATAAAGTGGGGACATAGCAAGTTGGTATGGAGTATAGGAATGTAACTTTAAAAGAGTAACACATTAGGAATTTCCTGAAGGTCCAGTGGTTAGGACTCAGAGCTCTTACTGCTGGTACTGGATTTGATCCCTTGACAGGAAACTATGATTCTGCAAGCCACACAGACATGAACAAAAACTAACAAATAAACAAAAACAAAATGTGGAAGAGAATAGTCCATTCAATAGAGACATGGACATAGAGTAAAAACTTATGAACACCAAAGGGGAAGGGAGGGGATGAAATGGGAGACTAAGATTGACACATGAATACTATTGATACTATTTATAAAACAGATAACTGAAGAGAACCTACTGTATAGCACAGGGAAGTCACCTAAATGTGAAGGAAATCCAAGAAATGAGAGGATATATGTATACATATAGCTGATTGACTTTAATGTATAACAGAAACTAATACAACTTGTAAAGCAACTATACGGCAATAACAATTAATTTTAAAAAAGAGTACCCCATTAAATAGTCTAATCGTTTAACATTTTCCTGAATGTTAAAATATTAATATTAAATTAATTTTCCCTAAGTATTGCTTGTCATTTATTTCAAACAAAATATTCCTAAATAACAATGAACCCCTATTTAACAGTCACTTATATGCAAGAGACTCATCTCATTTCACCTTCATTCAGAAGTTAGGGCAAATATTATACTCATTAATTAATCTAAGATGTAAAACTATCTGCTTTATTTTATGAGGACTCCAAANTGTTAATTGGACTGATGCTGAAGCTGAAATTCCAGTACTTTGGCCGCCTCATGTGAAGAGTTGACTCATTGCAAAAGACCCTATGCTGGGAGGGATTGGGGGCAGGAGGAGAAGGGGACGACCGAGGGTGAGATGGCTGGATGGCATTACTGACTTGATGGACATGAGCTTGGGTGAACTCCAGGAGCTGACGATGGACAGGGAGGCCTGGCATGCTGCGATTCATGGGGTTGCAGAGTCGGACAGGACTGAGCGACTGAACTGAACTGAACTGAACTGAACTGAATTGACACATTTAGTGCCTTTGTTTAACTTTTATTTTTAAGAATACTGGTTTATTTCCTCTGTTAATAAAAATAATAAAATTCTACTCAGTCAATGGACAAGTTAACTAGTGAATGATTTTTCATTAATCAGTCAGTAAAATATGCTCAATATAACTAGAATTCTTACTGACTTCAGTTTTTAAAAACAGTCAGATCTTGCTCTTTCAATCTTTATTTTCACAATTTTTAAACAGAAATGAGACGTTGCTGTGGCCTTATAAAGATGAAACCTGGAGAAGTACAAGGGAAATAGCAAATATATAAACACTTTAAAAAGATGGTGCAGTTCATGATGGAGAATTTTCTGACAGACAATAGGATGGGGATAAAAATTTAATAAGATGTTTTAAAATATATTGCTTAGTATTCAGAGTCTTTACATATTCTTTTTTATCTTTAGGATTAAATCTAACAAAACTGGCACTCTAAAGTTTAAGGTGGATCTGAACTTTGCTGGATAAACTATGATTCATATCTTAAACTTACCTCATTATGAAAATACTACTACTTCAAAACTCCGACCATTAAAATTTACTGGGAAAGAGTGGAAACTTATCCATTCCACTTAAACAGTTGAGAAATTTTATGATTTTAGGCTCTAAATCAAATACTGACTAGTTTATAAAGTGGGGACATAGCAAGTTGGTATGGAGTATAGGAATGTAACTTTAAAAGAGTAACACATTAGGAATTTCCTGAAGGTCCAGTGGTTAGGACTCAGAGCTCTTACTGCTGGTACTGGATTTGATCCCTTGACAGGAAACTATGATTCTGCAAGCCACACAGACATGAACAAAAACTAACAAATAAACAAAAACAAAATGTGGAAGAGAATAGTCCATTCAATAGAGACATGGACATAGAGTAAAAACTTATGAACACCAAAGGGGAAGGGAGGGGATGAAATGGGAGACTAAGATTGACACATGAATACTATTGATACTATTTATAAAACAGATAACTGAAGAGAACCTACTGTATAGCACAGGGAAGTCACCTAAATGTGAAGGAAATCCAAGAAATGAGAGGATATATGTATACATATAGCTGATTGACTTTAATGTATAACAGAAACTAATACAACTTGTAAAGCAACTATACGGCAATAACAATTAATTTTAAAAAAGAGTACCCCATTAAATAGTCTAATCGTTTAACATTTTCCTGAATGTTAAAATATTAATATTAAATTAATTTTCCCTAAGTATTGCTTGTCATTTATTTCAAACAAAATATTCCTAAATAACAATGAACCCCTATTTAACAGTCACTTATATGCAAGAGACTCATCTCATTTCACCTTCATTCAGAAGTTAGGGCAAATATTATACTCATTAATTAATCTAAGATGTAAAACTATCTGCTTTATTTTATGAGGACTCCAAAACATAAAAATTAATCTAATTGCCTTGATTTTCCTGATGTGAAAACCACCTTGATTTTGCTTGATGTCTCTGCTACCATCAACTTCTTATTTATAGAAACAAGGAGTTTCTATTTTCATGCATTAGCCATTAATCACTAATTGGTTCAAAGATGTTAATAGTAAATTAACTATTAAACTTCAGCAGATATAGTATAATTGTGTACATATCTTTAAAATTAAAATGTCTAGATTCCATCCAAAGAGATGCTGGTTTAGATTGGAGTTCCCAGATCTGCATTTTACCAATCTCCTCATGCTGCACTATTCAGGAGATCCCAGCACACTTTACTGCCCCCAAACTTCAGTAGAGTTGACATAAATTATATGACTAATGTTCATATTATGAACATTATATGACTAATGTCCGATGTTCAAAGTACTGCACAAATACACACTTCTCACAAGTTGTCAAAATAATCCTCAAAACTCTCCAATCTAGGCTTCAACAGTGAACTGTGAACTTCCACATGTTCAAGCTGGACTTAGAAAAAACAGAAAAACCAGGTCAAATAGCCAGCCAACATCCAATGGATCATCAAAAAAGCAAGAGAGCTCCAATAAAACATCTACTTCTACTTTATTGACTAAGGCAAAGCCTATGACTGTGTGGATCAAAACAAACTGTGGAAAATTCTGAAAGAGATAGGAATATCAGACAACCTTACCTACCTTCTGAGAAATCTGTGTGCAGGTCAAGAAGCAACAGTTAGAACCAGACATCGAATAATGGACTGATTCCAAATTAGGAAAGAAGTATGTCAAGGCTGTATATTGTCACCCTGCTTAGTTAACTTATATGGAGAGTACATCATGCAAAATCCCTGGCTGGATGAAACACAACTTGGAATCAAGTTTGCCAGGAGAAATATCAATAACCTCAGATATGCAGATGATACCACCTTTATGGAAGAAACAGAAGAAAAACTAAAGAGCTGCTTGATGAAAGTGAAAGAGGGGAGTGAAAAAGCTGACTCAAATCTCAACATTCAAAAAATGAAGGTCATGGCATCTGGTCCCGTCACTTTATGGCAAATAGATGGGGAAACAATGGAAACAGTGACAGACTCTATTTTGGGGGCTCCAAAATCACTGTAGATAGTGACTGAAGTCATGAAATTAAAAGACACTTGCTCTTTGGAAGAAAAGCTCTGACCAACACAGAAAAGATATTAAAAAGCAGAGTCATTAGTTTGCCAAAAAAGTCCATCTAGTCAAGGCTATGATTTTTCCAGCGGTCGTGTATGGATGTGAGAGTCGGACTATAAAGAAAGCTGAGCCCCAAAGAATTGCTGCTTTTGAACTGTGGTGTTGGAGAAGACTCTTGAGAGTCTCTTGGACTGCAAGGAGATCCACCCAGTCCATCCTAAAGGATATCAGTTCTGGGTGTTCATTGAAAGGACTGATGCTGAAACTGAAATTTCAATACTTTGGCCGCCTCATTTGAAGAGCTGACTCTTTGGAAAAGACCTTGATGCTGGGAAAGATTGAAGACAGAAGGAGGAGAGAGTGATGGAGGATGAGGTGGTTGGATTGCATCATGTAGTCAATGGACATGAGTTTGAGTGGGCTGCAGGAGTTGGTGATGGACAGGGAAGTCTGGTGTGCTGCAGTCCATTTGGTTGCAAAGAACCGGACACAACTGAGAAACTGAATTGAACTTATATGACTAATATTATTGAACACATTAAATGTTCTGGTCACTCTCCTAAGAATCTTAAGTATCTCCTCCCTGTACCTGCTCAAACCCCACTCCAAATTTTTCTTTGAAAATTATTTCACTCTCATTTAGTTATTCTTTTCTTATTATGTAAGCTCTGTTTCACTTCTGAAGACTGAAGAAATGAAAATCTTCTTTCCTGAGAAGACTTNGCAGTATGTGAACCGTGAACTTCCAGATATTCAAGCTGGTTTTAGAAAAGGCAGAGGAACCAGAGATCAAATTGGCAACATCCACTGGATCATGGAAAAAGCAACAGAGTTCCAGAAAAACATCTATTTCTGTTTTATTGACTATGCCAAAGCCTCATTCTCCAGGGGATCTTCCCGACTCAGGGATCGAACCCAGGACTCCCGCGTTGTAGGCAGACTCTTTACTGTCTGAGCTACCAGGAAAGCCCCCTTACATTTCCTTATTGACCTGCTATTATAGTTCCATGTGTTATCCAAAATAAGTTGTTGAAATATTCTATTACTTCAAAACTGTTGATATTTACCTTTGATTCTGTTAATGTTTGCTTCATATATCTATGTGGTTTCCCTGGTGGCTCAGATGGTAAGGAATCCTCCTGCAATGCAGGAGAACAAAGTTTGATTCCTGGGTTGGGAAGACTCCCCTGGAGAAAGGAAGAACAACCCAGTCTAGTATTCTGTCTTGGAAGATCCCTTGGATAGAGGAGCCAGACAGGATATAGTTCATGGAGTTGCACAATCTGACACTACTGAGTGACTAACACACTGGTCATATATTTAGGAGTTCAGATAGCTCATGAACATTAGTTCATAATTGCTGTATCTTTTGATGAAATTACACATCATTATATAGTTTCTTAACTTATCATGCAATGTATTTGTTAAGTTTTGTTTTATTCACCTTTGGATTGTTTGCTTTTGGTTACAAATTGGCATGCCCTCTTTTTCTATCTTTTCATTTTCAACCAATACTTGCTTACTCTTTTATCAAAAGTGAATTTCTTATAAATAGTATAAAGCATGATACTTTTTTCTGTATCCATTCTACTATGCCAAGTCTGTTGATTAATCCACTTTTTTTTGAAGTAATTGATGATAGGGAAGGACTTACACTGCTATTTTAATTCTGTTTCTTTTTATGCCTTAGAGCTTTGTTATCCTTTGCTTCTATTATGTCTTCCTCTGTTTTCAGATTGTGTGTGTGTGTGTGATATATTCTATGTTTGTTTTCCTGTAGCTGATTTCTTAAAATATCTTAAAGTTATAACAATCCATTTTAGTTGATAGCAACTTAGCTTCAATCACATAAAAATTCTCTATCCTTTCACTGCCTTGTCCCTTCCTTACTTTATATTATTTGTGTCACATGTAATTATCTTTATGTACTATTTATCCTTTAATATGAGCTTTACTGGTGGCTCAGACTATAGAGAATTTGCCTGCAAAATGGGAGACCTGGGTTTGATTCTTGGGTTGGGAAGATCCCCTGGAGATCTTGAGAACATAACAACACTATTTGTGAGTGAAGAATCACCATGGACAAAGGAGGCTGATGGGCTACAGTCCATGGGGTTGCAAAGAGTCAGACATGACTAGTGACTAAGCATATACTTTAATATAGATCTAAAATCATGTATACTTTTGTCTTTTAAATTGCATAAAAGAATGAAAACTATAGCTAGCAATAAATTTACGATATGACAAAATTTTGTCTAACTATTTACCTTTATCTGAGAACTTTATATTTTCTTATGCATTCTGGGGTGGGGGGTTGCTTTCCAGGTGGCGCTTGTGTTAAATAACCCACTTGCCAATGCAGGAGATGTAAGAGATGTTGGTTCGATCCTTGGTCAGGAAGATCTCCTGGATGAGTGCATGGCAATCCAATATTCTTACCTGGAGAATCCCATGGACAGAGGATCCTGCTGGGCTGCAGTCCACAGGTTCACAAAGAGTTGGACATGACTGAAGCAACATAGCATGCATGCATTCTAGACACTATCTACTATTTTTGTTTTAACTTAAATGACTCCCATTAACGGAAATCATGCAATGTATTTCCTCAGGTTTTATTTATCCGGGAAATTCATAAATTATCTATCATTTTTGAAGGGAAGTTTTTGCTATATGTGGAATTGTTTTATATTACTTTCTTTCCTTTAGCACAAAATATTTCATTCCATTGTATTCTGCCCTGCAAAGTTTCTGCTGAGAAATCAATTGATAAATTTATAGAGGTCCCCATATATATGGCAAATTACTTTTCTTCTGTATTTTCAAGATTTTCTGTCATTAACTTTGAAAAGTTTGATCATAATATGTTCCAATGTGAGTGTCTTTGGATTTTTTTTCTCCTTGCATTGTGTTAGCTTCTTGCATTTGCATTTTCATATTTTGCTTTCTCCAAATTTGGAAAAATTTTGATCAATATTTTTTTAATAAGATCTCTGCACTTTTCACACTCTATCCACTTTCTGGAATACCTATATTCATATGCTGTTCTGCATAATGGTGTCTCATAAGTGCCTTAATCTCTGTTCAGTTATTACTGTTGTTTTCTCCTCAGTTTCAATAATTTCAAATGACTTGAGTTCAATTCCCTAATTATTACTTCTAAGTGCTCTACTCTGTTGTTGGACCCTCTGAAGTAAACTTTTCAATTTAGTTCTTGTGTTTTTCAACTTCAGAATTTGAGGGTTATTTCTTTCTTTTTACCTCTTGTTTTTATTCTCTTTTTGTTTATATATTTTTGTTTATATATTGTATATTTTGTTTATATATTTTATCCTCTTTTTGTTTATATATTTTTATTTATTTTTTTGAATGGGTCTTTTATCCTTGTTTATACTTGTGTGTTATTTTTGTGTGTTTCTTTCTGATGTCCTGTGATATTTTGTTGAAAATTGGGCCTTTGAGCAAACAATTACTTCTCTCATTCTTTATGGTCTGGCCATTGCTTTTAGAACAGAAATCAGCCTGTTCTAAAAGCTCAAGCATTTTCTGGGGGTGTATCTTCCCTGAGTCTGTGTATGAATTTATATTCTGTTTCCACTGTATACATTGTTGTGTTTAAAGGCCTTAATTTTCTGACAATTTTGTGCTTGCTTCTTCTGAGAGTCTTAGCTATTTCTTCTATAGTATTTCCTTGTGGATACTCTCTTGGCCCCAGGCACTCATGGTTATGCATTCCTTCTGCAGCAGTCTTGTGGCTCAGTGTCTTGCACTGGCCTCTGTCTTGACAGCCACCCTTCTTATTAGCCCCCTAGGTTAGGAGAGACAGACTCACTTAGGCAGTTCCTCTACCAATTCTTGAGATGAAACATGAAAGCAAGTTTCTGTCTCAGCTTCCAACCTGAAGGAGGAGACAGAAACTAGATGGCTTTTTTTCTGACCACTTCCCATTATCTTGGGTATGGGGTCAGGCTAAAGGTAAGAAAAAATATTACAATATATTCTATAATTTTGAATGTTCTTTTCTCAGTTAGGCATTCATTTGATTGCTGCAGAACCTTAATTGAATTCTGGTGTTCCAAAGTCTTTATATTATTGTTTTTTGTTTTTATGGGGAAACAAGGAATGAGGGCCTGGAGCTTCCTAAGTCTAGTCTTTTACCGATGTCCTGTGGTGATACATTTTGATCCCAGTTTTGTTATAGGGAAGAGCAAAATTTGACTCCATGCTGGAACTGTTTCCTTTTATTTTCATTGCTTTTGTTGTTATAAACATACATAATGACCTGTCTCAGAAAACCCCACTCCTCAGCCTGACTGTTAAAGTGCCTCTGTTCAGCTCACTGAGAAATAATCTGAATCTGCTCACAGAGAAATAATCTCACCTTGTGAAAGGCTGCAAGAAAGAAGAGATTAACACGTCCCTTCCATGGCCCTTTTCACTTTATTTCCACATCTCTTCCCCCTCTCCATTTTTCATTTTTTAACTTGATTACCTCACCTTTCCCACATCTGTGTTCTATAAAACAACCTGGTATCCAGATGTCAAAAAGATGGTTATTTTGAAACATAAGTTCGCCATCTTCTTGGTTAGCTGGCTTTCTGAATAAAATCATACCCCTTTTTCAATACCTTGTCTCTTGGATTTATTGGCCTGTCATGTGGCAAAAAGAGTGAGCTTGAACTTGCTACCAGTTTCACCTCTTTTCATGTGTATTCTATAGATATTTTAATTGTGGTTAACAGGGGAATACATATGATATCCTAAAGTTAAAACTATCTAATTTGAATTGATAATTAACTGAAGTTCAACCTCATACCAAACTACTTTTGTATAACTTCATTCCCCTTTTTCTGTTATTGAGGCCACAAATTACACATTCATACATTAAGTCTATAGAAAGAAACCTGGAGTGACAAATCATAATTATTTAGAATAATAGTGGTTTTTATAGTTGCCCATGATTTTACCTTCACTGGAAATTTTATATCTTCATATTTTTGAACTTACTTTTCAGCATCCTTTTATTTTAACCTAATAGATTACTTTTTCTTTTCTTTTTTTCTTTCTGTATAACAAGCCTATAGGTAATAAACTATTTCAGCTTTTCAAAAATCTTGGTACATCTTACATTCTTCCTTACTTTGAAGGACAGTTTTGCCAGATGTAGAATTCTCTGTGTGTTTTTCTGTGTGTGTGTGTGTGTGTGTGTGTGTGTGTGTGTGTGTATTTTTTTTTCCTCAGTACTTTAAATAGATCATTTCACTGCCTTCTTACCTTTACAGTTTATCATGAGAAATTAGCTGATAATATTATGGAGAAACTCTTATACATAACAAATTGCTCCTCTCTTGCTATTTTTAGATGTGTCTTTTTTTTTTTTTTTCCTTTCCCAACCTTGAGCCATTTATGTCTCCAAGTGGTCTGTTTGGGTTTTTCCCACTTAAAGTTTATTGCATGACTTAGATTTGTCAATTCAATTTTTTTTTCATAAAATTAGGAAAGTTGTGTTTATTATTCTTTTCTTAACTTTTTAAATTTATTTTTGAGATTTTTAAAATTTTTGCTGGAGGATAATTGTTTTGCTATATTGTTTTGGTCTCTGCCATATATCAACATTCACCCATAGGTGTATATATATATGTATATATATATACACACATATTCCATTCCTCTTGAGCCTCCCTCCCACTCCCACCTCATCCCACCCCTCTAAGTTGTCACAGAGCACCTAATCTGGGCTCTTTGTATCATTCAGCAAATTTCCACTGATGATCTATTTTACATATAGTAATGCATATTTTTCCATGGTACTCTGCAATCTTTAGCTTCATTTTCCTTCTTTTCTTCTGTAATGTCCATAATAATTATATTGGTCTGTTTGATGATGTCCCGCCAATTCACTAGATGCTTCACTTTCTTTTTTTTAAATCTTTTTTCCTTCAGACTTGGTAACTTCAGTTATCTATCTTCCAAGTTTGCTGATTCTTTCTTCTGCTTGTATAAACTTGTTGTCAGATACATATAATAACTGTTTTTGTTATTGTGCATATCCACTTCAGAAATACTGTTTGAATACTTATTGTAATTTCTTTCTGTTGATACTTCCTTTTTTTAAACCATACACTTTTTTGTTTTTGGTTTTCTCCCCCTTTGTTGTTGTTTTTAGCTTTTTGTGCATTTTTGTTTTTTCCTTAGCTCTTTGAATATACTTAAGACAACTATTTTAAAATATGTGATTAGTGTTTCAGTATCTAGGCTCACATTATATATACATATCTATATATCTGTAGCCTACAGATAGATGTCAATATAGTTGTCCCTTTCAATTAAGCAATTTTTTCTGCTGCTTTGCATTTATTGTAATTTTTTGCTCTTATTGAGATTTGATTATTTGACTATTTTAACATGATTACTCTAGAAATCAGATTTTCCTTATTCTCAAGGACTTGCTGATTGGATTTGGTTGGTTTTGCCTTGATTTTTGTTTGGGCGTTTGAAGACTATAGTAGTCCTTTCTTTTTAAGAAACTTCCAAATTATTTTTACAGAGACTTTCCTCTTCATGAGGAAAAGACTCTTAAGTCTGAATCTTTAGCTTGTTTTCAGTTAAGGTTTTTTACAGTGATTTCCTGGAATGCCAAGAGATGAAATAAACAAATGCACAGATGAAGTTCCCAAAATATGTTTATAAGAGGTATATCAGCCACTTCTCCCAGTGTTTGCAGATGGGCACTGTGCTGATTCTTCATTTAACTAAGCTTTCTCTGAGTCTCTGGGTTGGTCAAGATGAAAGCCTAAGCCATTCTCAGGGCTTTGCTCAGCATGTACCTTCCTTGGGCATGCAGACACTTGTATGTACAATAACTTTGGAATGTAAACCCCTTCTTTTCCTTCCTTAGATCTCCCTTTCTAGACCTTCCTTAGTTGTTCTGTTATATTTTTCCACCCACAATCTCTTGCCCCAATCTTTTTTTTAGTTTTGCAGTCTTCTTGTAGTTTTTAAAAGCAGTGTCCATCATTTTCTTCCCTTGCTTTCCATGTTATGCAAAACAGATATGTATTTTGTATCAGTCTTTTGAATGCCTCTGAAGCAAGTTAGGACAATTATACACAATAATTTATCAATAAACTTTGTCCTGCTTTCTCCAGTTTTGAAGCGTGCAGGACTTAGAACTGAGTTTGCACCTGCTCAAGATGAAGACTACTGCTATGCTGTGGAAGGACTGATGAAAGGACAAATATGAATACCACAATATGTTCCCATGATTTTAGAGAAAAATCTTGACTGGAATTTGATTGATTGTTGTAGACTTGTGACTATTTTCAGAGCTCTAAGTTGGCTTACACATCAGTTTTTTTGTTTGTTTGTTTGTTTTCAATGTTTCTGTGGAGAAACAAGAGTTTGGAGCTTCCTGGTCCACCATTTTGCTAACAAAAAATAAATATATATATACTTTTAAGCGTGTTAAGGATTCAATTATCCTTTTAGGGAGGGGGCTTTGGCATGGGGAGATCATGTACACCTGTGGCTGATTCATGTCAATGTATGGCGAAACCAATACAGTACTGTAAAATAGAATAAAGTAATAAAAAAATTTAAAAAATAATAAATAAATATATTTAAATTTCATATATGAGACCGTGATTGAAACAGATATTTAAGGTGGTTGAAAGGTAGACAGTGTGCAGTAAATGGTATTTGAAATTGTTACTTAAAGAATAGCATGTGTGAGGTTCAAAAAATGTTTAAAAATGTTTAGAAATTGAATTAATCATTAGTAAACTTCAAAATAAATCCCAGCTCATGCTTGCAGGTTGAAACATCTTCACCCCAAAGTTTATTGTCTCTCAGTATCAAGATTACTCCAGAAAATAAGCACAGTCAATCTACTACCCACTTTCAAATTATTTTCCTTCTTTTTTCAAGATAGAACTATGAACAATTAAATCCTTTCAGAGTCAACTTAACTTTCAAGTTACAGTTGGACAGATGGCAGAAAATATGTACACAAGCTCACTTGGTCAATTCTTTTACCATCAGATGGGAGAAGCTATCTTTATGCACATTTTAGTTCATTTAGGTCATGGCATTGGAAACTTTCATTTAGTGTTCATGGCAATGGAAGCTTTCCCAAAGGCCTGAATGGAAACAAGTATCTCTAAGGTGGTAGTGTTTCATTTTTTGATAGGAGTAGTATTTGACAATATTCTGTACATGAGCCTGAACACATAATTCAAATATATTTCAGGATTTTAAACCAGGAGTCAGCAAACTTTTTCTACAAAACATCAGAGAGTATGTTAAGTTTCACAATCCATAAAGACCCTTTTGCAAGTACGCAACTCTTCTTGGAGTATGAATAAAGCCATAAACAACATGTAAATAAATGAACTTGGCAGTGTTCTCATGAAACTTAACAAAACAAGCATCAGACTAGATTTTTCTCATTGTTCACATTTTGTCAACCCCAGCTTTACACTATTGATTTGGTGTGCTTCCCTTAAACAGTACATGAAAATCATCTGAGTTAAAAGGTCCCTGGGCACTATCCTGAGGACCTATTCAGAACAGTCTAGATTGCATTGTAATCATAGGCTCTAGGTGATTTTTATGTACATTGAAGTTTCTGAACCACTGCACAATTCCATGCTCCAAAGAGAAGACATGTAGGAAAATTATTTTTGTTCAAAACAGAAAGATAAAGCATTTCTTGGGATTGGAAGTTAGAGGCAGAATTCAGAAGCTTAGTCCTACAATCTTGCTACAAGAAAAGAATTAATGAAAAGATAAAGTCAAGAGAAAAAGCAAATTGAAAGAAAAGTTTCCCACATCATAAGTGACACAAATCTTTGTTCTTTTTATAAATTTCACAAAATGTGTTTGACTTAAAAGATGTATAATAACCTTCAACAACTTTTCACCTGAAAGATTTAGGTGTCAGAATTTCTGGAGGCTCCCTCCTAGTCATTTTCTGGAATTATTTCATCTCTTTATAAAAAAATTCACAGTGTAAGGTTAACTACAGGCCCATGTCTGAGAGAGTGGTTTGCCTGTCTACTTGAAATAAATAATAG
>SJYW01056575.1:0-13316 GCA_006410735.1 Raphicerus campestris
CAATCCCTCCCAGCATCAGTCTTTTCCAATGATTATATCATAAACCTCTTCCCAGGGGATTCAAGTTTTTTTCCTAAAATGGGATCTTTAATAGCTGCATTACATTCTATCACATGGAAGCACCAGATTTTCATTTGCTTGATTTTTTAGCCATTCCCTAGTTGGGCATCTAGGGCATTAAGCATCAAATTCATTTGATTTAAGCAGGGCTTTCCTGGTGTCTCAGATGGTAAAGAATCTGCCTGCAATGCAGAAGACCTGGGTTTGATCCCTGAGTTGGGAAGATCCCCTGGAGGAGGGTATGGCCAAACACTGCAGTATTCTTGCCTGAAGAATTCCATGGACAGAGGAGCCTGGCCGGCTATATAGTCCATGGAGTTACAAAGAATCCAACATGACTGAGTAACTAATACAAGCTGTCTGAAGATGAAGTGAAGATAGGTCTCAAAGACATTGCCACCTCCTTGCCCACAGAGAAGGGAAAACAGGCTGGCCTGAACAAGCTGAGGAGGAATACTAGCTCTGGATGGGTGAAGGGGCCACACCTCCCAGCTCTGAGAGTCTCAGATTACAGCTGCCTGAGGAGTGAGCCAGGGCACCTAAAGTGGAGCACAGCAGGAGGAAAAGGCAGACAAGCAACAGGATGGAAGGAAAGCTGCTGTTCAAATCCCCTAAAACTGTAGACATTTTTCCTTTGGAAAGCAGGGTCTTGGTTTTCTGCTCCAAAGGACAATGTGTGCTTGGCCTCACAGTCACCTATAAAGGCAAGTATCAGTAGACCTCAATTCACAGAAAGATTTATGTGTGGGAAACTGGTACTGCATGAGGCCCACACTTGAGATTTGCAGATGTTCCACATACAGTATCATTCCTCTGTGTGGCGAAAGTGAAGAAAATGTTCCATTCTTAATTGAGAATCTAGGTGGAGTCACCCCGTAGGAGGCATGGCCCCAAAAAAGCCCATGGATGTGGGAGGTGGGCCAGTGCCTGGACAGAATCACTCATGCAAGGAAATGAAATGGATGTTCTTTGTCTACATGGAGTGTGGAACAGATTCTCAATCTTATTACTGTTGTTTGATGCCCTCATTTCCTCTTTCATTTCAATTTTTGTACTTTTCAATAAAATATAAATTCTCTTTCACAGTTCTTGAGGTGAGGCATGCAAACAGCAACATAGAAAAGTTCAGGTGGGGGGATTTTCTTGACAGTCCAGGGTTATGACTCCAAGCTTCTACTGCAGAGGCAGTACAGGTTCCATCCCTGGTCAGGGAACTAAATGAAAGTCACTCAGTTGTGTCCAACCCTTTGCGACACCATGGACTATAGTCCATAGAATTCTCTAGGCCAGAATCCTGGAGTGGGTAGCCTTTCCCTTCTCCAGGGGATCTTCCCAATCCAGAGATCAAACCCAGGTCTCCCACATTGCAGGCAGATTCTTTACTAGCTGAGCCATGAGGGAAGCCCAAGAATATTGGAATGGGTAGTCCATCTCTTCTCCAGTGGTTCTTCTTGACCCAGGAATTGAACTGGGGTTTCCTGCATTGCAAGTAGATCCCTTACCAACTGATCTACTGGCACAGGATCAGGGAACTAAAACCCCCTACCAAAAGCAAAACAAACAAACAAGCAAACCAGTTCTGGTGGGCTTCAAGGGCTTCCCAGGTGGCGCTAGTGGTAAAGAACTCACCTGCCAATGCAGGAGACATAACATACGCAGGTTCAGTCCCTGGGTCAGGAAGATCCCCTGGAATAGGAAATGGCAATCCACTCCAGTATTCTTGCCTGGAGAATCCCATGGACAGTGGAGCCTGGAGAGTTACAGTCAATAGGGTCGCAAAGAGTCAGATACAACTGAAGCGATGTAGCACACATGCAGGGTGGGCTTCAGTGGCTGTTTGTACTCACTCAGAAACAGGGAGTGCTGGGGTAAAGCACCAGGAAGAATGAACCAGTATATGCCTCCTGCCACTATCCCCATTTTTGAAATCGTAGCTCTGATTCAAATCAGTATTTGCTAATAAGCACCAGTTCTACGTCAGAGACTGCTATGGACTTGGTGACTGTGTCCCCTCAAAATTCATATGCTGAAGCCCTAATTCCCGATGGGATGGGATTTGAAGGTGGGCCCTTGGGGACCTAATTAGATTTAAAGATGGTCAGAGATCACCAGAGTAGAGCCCCAAGGATGGGATTAGTGCCTTTATAAGCAGAGGAAAGGACGAGACTTTGCTCTCTCTGCCTCAGTCTGTCTGTCCCTCTCTGCCACATGAGCAAACAACAAGACAGTGTCTGTCTGCAAACCACCCAGAGGGCCCTCACCAGACACCAAATCTGCCAGCACCTCGATCCTGGACTTACTGGCTTCCAGAACTGTGATGATAAATGTCTGTTACATAAGCCACCCAGTCTGTGGTGATTTTGTCACAGCATCCCAGGCAGAGTAAAACGAGGGCTGTACTAAAAGAATGATTAAAAGACAAATCACCTATGTACTCTAAAATATATATTCATTGCCTACTGTATACCAGGCACTATGATGGGCACTGGGAGGACAATGGTGAAATAAATGAATATAGGAGCTATGCTTTCCATGAACCTGTCAGTCTAGTAGGCAATATAGGTATTAGATTGAAAATGACTTTAGCATTTTAGGATGTCACATTATTATACCACTTTTCCCAGATCAAAGTTCTAAAGTACCTAAGAGAGACAAAGAGTCAGACAGGTAAAGTCCATGTACTCCTTTATGACAGGTAAAGCTGTTTGGAGCATGTGGTTTGCTTAATCACCTAAGGCTTCTAATATGCCCCTGAATTGAATTTTCGTGAAACTGCAAGCCTCCTTCACAGAAGAGTACAGTAGTTTAATCATTTAACTGAGAATCCCTGCAGGAAGACAGAGCCAAAAATCATTCAGATCCTCTGCCAATAGCATGCATGCTCAGCTGTGTCTGACTCTTTATGACCCCATGGTGTAGCCCACCAGACTCCTCTGTCCATGGGATTCTCCCAGCAAGCATACTGGGATGGGTTGCCATTTCCTTCTTCAGGGGATCTTCTGAACCCAGGGATTGAACTCATGTCTCTTGGTCTCCTATATCAGGCAGGAGGATTCTTTACCAACTGCAATACCTGGGGAAACCCCCTGCCAACAATCTGGGCCCACCTTCACCGCCTATCTGACCAGGAGTTAACCCAGGATGGCCCTGCCAATTGTCTGGGCTTCTCCACCAAAGGAAAGAGCCCCTTCCCTGGGTAAGCCCAGTTGGCTAAGAACAAAAAGCCAGATGGTATAAGAGACCAGGTTGATTACTCTAGTGGAGATCCTTCCACAGAAAGTCAAAACAATGAGGACTATACCTATTCCTTGTTGGCTCAGCTGGTAAAGATTCCACCCACGGTGCAGGAGACCCCAGTTCGATTCTTGGATTGGGAAGATCCCCTGGAGGAGGGCATGGCAACCCACCCCAGCATTCTTGCCTGGAAATCCCCATGGACAAAGGAGCCTGGAGGTGCAGAGTCAGACATGACTGAGCGACTAAGCACAGCACAAACAGCACTTACCTATCCCTTACAATCCTGATGAGCGCTTCAGAAGCGGAAGCCAGGGTATCATGGGAGAACATCCTTTGAGGACTTAACTTACTCCAAGTGGGAGGGTGTGCGAGCAAGGTATGGTTCCCGCTGCTGCTGCTGCTGCTGCTGCTGCTAAGTCACTTCAGTCGTGTCTGACTCTGTGCCACCCCAAAGACGGCTCCCCCATCCCTGGGATTCTCTAGGCAAGAATATTGGAGTGGGTTGCCATTTCCTTCTCCAATGCATGAAAGTGAAAAGTCCTAGTCTCAAGTAATTTGCAGGTTAACTCACAAGGAGAGAGACTCTTCAAACAACAGAAGGATAAATTCTGTACTAGCAACATAAGTAAGAAACACAAGGAGCATGGAGGGACACACAATTGATGTTTGGTCACCACTGTTTACTGTTCTTTTAAGTATGTATCTTATCCTGTTCTTATGCATGAGATAATGTCTTGCACAGATTGTCTACCATCTTAATATGAGAACAGAATAATTGTAAAGACCTCAGTCATACTAGGGACAAATTCCAAGTCTGAGTGGGTTTTTTGTTTATTTTGTGTTTTGCTATTAAATCTGTTGGTTGTCTAAGAAACTACCAAATCAATTGAGCTTTATGACATCACGTAAACAAAATCCTAAATCCACCCAAAAGTGCAAACACATCTGAGAATACTTTTAAGAAGCTGTTTTTTATTATGAAATTAGTGCCTATTGGTTAAACATTTTAGAAAATACAGAAAATTTCCACCAGTGACCCTCATCCGTGGGGATCGCTTTGATGAACTAATTCCTTTGCTTGTTATTATTTTTTCCTGTGCATAGTATTTATTTTGCTCTTTCAGTGATTTTGTTTTGTATGCAACTTTCTATTATCTGCTGTGGCTTAGCTCATTTGTGGACTATTATAAAATCTAAGACAAAGAATCTGTGAGAAAACAGTAAAGCTATCACAAATCAGTGAAGAGCTGCATTCAATTGCATATCTATTGAACGCCTATTCTGTACCAAGCACAGAACTGCAGAGCAACCTGCTGGCACTCATGGAGTTAACTCTACCAAGAGGAAGGCCTGCCCCCTCCCCCACCCACCAGAGGAGGGGCCAGCCCCCAGCCTGGTTCCCTTGCCCCTAACCCCTGCCTACAGGGGTTTGTGGCCCAACAAAGGAAATACTTGAGAGGCTCTGAGTTTTTATAAACTTAGGGCTGGAGACCGAGGGATTGGGTAAAAAAAAAAAAAGGAAGAGAGAGGGAGTAGACCTCAATTCCACTCCATTATTTGAAGAAAGGTGAAGGACAGGTAACAATTCCATTATTTAATAATTTAATCCCTTGGCCATTTCCACCCAAGCAATTAAAATGTTATGATTCTTATTTTATTTTATAATTTTTAGAATTTCAGACAGTATCCATGGAATTATAACTAGATTCCTAATTATAGAATAGAAGTAAAGTAAATACTGTTTACGCTCAACCCACTTCCTATAGTCTGTGGCTAGTATAGTTTTAACTTTGATTTGGAAATTCTCTATAAGGTCTAGTTGTCTACAAGAACTACTCTCTGATTTCCTAGAGCTGCACAGGTGAGGTTTACTGGAAACTGTCTACAGCTCTGATTCTTGGAAGAGACTTTATTTATTATTTTTTGTAGACATGGCAGATACTGCTAGTTGTTGACCCAATGCTCATCCAGTCTCCTTTCTTACTGAGTCTTGATTTAGTTGGGTGTTAGAAACAGTCACAGCTAAAACTACATTTCCCAACCTACCTTGCAGAGGAGGTTGCTTGTATAACATGGTTCTGATCAATGAATTAATCACAGGCAGAAGTCACCAGGGGGGCTTCTCAGAAAGGCCACCAAATGGGGAAGAATCAGTAGGCAAGTGTCCCTTTTCCCTCATCTTCCTACCTCCACGCAATGGCTCGAGTCCTGGCAGCATCTTAAGAGGGTCACATTAAGGACTGCAGTGGAGAAAGCTAGAAGGATCCAGGGTCCTTGAGCTGCCTCTCCAGCTCTAAACTGCCTGAACTTCTTTTTACATGCAAGAAGAATAAACCTTATCTTATTTAGGCCATCACCAAATATTTGGATTTTCTGTTTTAGGTAGTCAAACAAGTTTGTGACTAGTCAGTGGGTAATTGGTTTTATCGTCAATAATTGTCGAATTTTTATTTATATGATTTTTTAAAAAATGTTCACTCCCTTGGAGTTTATTTTTATATTTGCTTACTTGGAGTTTAGTGGGCTTTTTGGAATCAAGGGCTTTAGACTTTTTCTAGGTAAAAAAAGTTTTAATTACTTTTAGCTTGCCCACTGTTCACTACCCTCCATATCGATCATCCTCACTTTCAAGCAGAACAGGACTGCAGTTAATTCGCAGAGCTACTGGCAAGTGCTGAGCAGGGATCCATCTAGGATAGCTCTCCTGGTCCACAATGTGTCCCACCTTTATGGCATGGTTCTCTGAAACTCTAAACTCTCACCCCAACTGCTGGGTATCTGTTGCCATCTACTCTAGAGTACATTGTTTGAGGAAATTCTACTCTCAGAATGCAAAAGCTCAACAGTAACCCAGTGACCACCACCATCATCCCTGTCCCACCAGGTCCGACCCTGCTTTCTGGAAAGAACACTTTGCAAAATGATCCTGAAAGATGGAGCAGAGGACACCTTGGGCTGCTATAAGAAACACTGCATACTGGGTAGCTTAAACAACCAGCATTCACCCCTAATCGTTCTGGAGGCTGAGACGTCCAAGATCAAGGTACCACCAATGTCTGGTGAGGGATTTCTGACTTGTATATGGCCATCTCCTCTGAATATCCTCACGTGGTAGAGAGAAGAGAAAGGAAACTCTCTTACGTATCTTCTTATAAGGGCACCAAAAGTGAAATGATAGTCACTCAGTCATGTCCGACTCTGTGACTGTAGCCCCCCAGGGTCTGCTGTCCTTGGAATTCTCCAGGCAAGAATATTGGAGTGGGTTGCCATTTCCTCCTCCAGGGGGATCTTTCTGACCCAAGGATGGAACATGGGTCTCCTGCACTGCAGGCAGATTCTTTACCATCTGAGCCACCCACCTGCCAATTATGAGAGCACTAATCCCATTGTAATAGCTCCACCCTCATGACTGCATTCCTGCCCAAAGGCCAACCTCCAAATTCCATCATATTATGGTTTTAACTTGAATTTTGGGGAAAAGACAAATCTTCAGTCCAGACCCGACAAGGAAGAAGACAACCATGGCCTCCTCAAAGCACAGAACCTATCTGATTTCACCTTGGCTACCTGGTTTTTTAATGAGGATGAGATTGTTGGATGGCAACACCTACTCCATGGACATGAATCGAGCAAACTCAAGGAGATAGTGAAGGTCAGGGAAGCCTGACTTGCTGCAGTTCATAGGGTCACAGAGTCGGACATGACTTAGTGACTGAACAACACAAGAAAGATCCTGAGTCACAGAACCAGAGGGCAGAGAGTGGGAAAGGAATGAAATATTATCCCACCTTGCCCCATATTAGTCCAGGCTTTCTTAGTCTTGACTGGATGATGCATTCGTATGCCACTGATTGATTTTTATCAATCCAGTTCCACTGATCAGAAAATTATCAAAGATTCTAGGTGTGTGTCAGTAGGAATGTTTAGTGTTGTAATTTTTTTTCCTCCAGGTACAATGCCATAAACTTTCATATCTTTTTCCTGGAAGAAAAATCATATCACATACTAATGCTGTGATTTTTAAATACATTGTAAAAGCTGTCATTGTATTTTTAAAGACAAGTTGGAAGAGACTCCACCAGGAGCTATAGAATCATAAACCCATATTAATAAACCCCATAATAATCCACAACGTGGCAGCCTATATTATTAATCATTAGTTAAATATTCACTATAAAATATTTATAATTTTTGCTATCAAAAATAATCCCAAATATTCTTTTTCTTAAAAAGATTTACAAGAGGGAGATTATTGGGTAGGAGTTAGGATTATGATTAAAGCTCTCAATATATATTAAAAACAATTGATTAAGCATCTTTAAAACTCATAATCTTACCTTTCTTAAATTTTTCTGGATCTTTTACAAACTGCAGAGGTAGATGAAGTCTTTCTTGACTAGTTTTTAATTCTCCTTTACTTTTTAATCTTTTTAGTAGCATCGTAAGATGTCTATGTCAGCTGGCTAAAAAGTTCGTTTGGGTTTCAACATTTTGGCATTCCAATATCATTCTCATTGTTTACAGATAAGGAAACTATTGTTTAGAAGGGCCATTTGTCCAAGAACACAGAATAAACGAGTAGCAAATTAGAGGCAACTGAGTTAAAGCTGTCTTAGGAAGCCCAGGTTTCTCTGGCCTTGGATCCAATGCTCTTCCACCCCTCCATGACCACGTCTCAAGCATTGTTATTTTGCACTTGGAGAGACTTATACTCAGAAAGACACAAGAATTTGTCAAAGGCAACACAGCTAGGTAATGAAATAGATTCAGCTCTACAATTCTTTATTAAGAAATTGATATTATTCAAGATCAATTTGTAATAACAAATATAAATAATATGAAGAACTAGTCAAATACAGTTTAGATACAACATGCTGGAACTCTATGAGGCATAATTATGCTTATAATTTTATGGTCCCTAATAAAAGTTTCTCCCACACCCTCTCAGTGCACTCACTTTTCACTTAACCTTTCTTCTCTCAACAGAACATGGCGGAGTTCGAATTCATCCCTTACCTGAACCCAGACTTAGAGGAAGGGGCAATCAAGAAGGCAGATTTCAATGGCAAAAGAATGGTGAAAAGGAGAGCACCTTCCCCATGTACCATGCACCTTGTGAGGGGCAATTGGCACAGCTTGCCCAGGGAAAAATACATTTTTGGAATAACCTTTTCTACAAAACGAATTTTTTCCCCCACCTTCTTGTACTTGTCATTTTTATATGACTATGAGGAGGGCTTCTCAAGGTATCTCTCCTTTTAACTTTTGTACTCTGTTGTCCACACTGTGCTTTGAAAAATGGGATTCCTGTTCTCAATACAATGACTAGACAGCAATTTCAGAAGAGTTTCATAGCTTCCCAATTATAAAACTTAACTTTGCTCTGAAAACATCTTTACAAAGACATCAACTTGGAAGCTACTGTCACAATGACCAGATGCGCCCCTGCTACTCTCTCCATCTTCGTGTAGTTAAAGATGACAGTATCAGTTGTAAAAAAGTGACTCATCTGGAAAGCTGCAGCTCTGATGAAGACTGCAATGAGATAGCAAGGGGATTCCCATGTTACAGTTAAAGAGTTTTGGAGGTTTTTTCCCTCTCTCTGTCTCTAGGACCCACCCACCACTAGCCTCCCTTACTCCTGTTCCCCCACACACCAGATGCTACAGTTGCTTGTGCTGTGCTGTGTGCTTAGTCGCTCAGTTGTGTCCAGCTCTTGCAACCCCATGGACTGTAGCCCGCCAGGCTCCTCTGTCCATGGGGATTCTCTAGGAAAAAATAATGGAGTGGGTAGCCATGTCCTTCTTCAGGGGATCTTCCCAACCCAGGGATCAAACACATGTCTCCCGCATTACAGGTGGATTCTTTACCATCTGAGCCATCAGGGCAACTTAATGAGTGATTCCTACACTTTCTGTTTACTTCCCACCTCCTTCTATCACACTGAATCTTCATCTGAATTACATCTTTCCTGCCCACTGAGTGAATACATACTATGATGTTTGACTTAAACTGCATCTCTTCTTCAAAGCCTTTTAAAAAACTTTTCATGGTAAGAACCAATCATTTCCTTCTTTATAATCTCATTCTCATGGTTTACACAATTAGAAAAAATATCTTCACTGCAGGTGAAGGTGATTTTCTTTTCCAACTTCTACCCTAGTTTGCAAGCTCTTTGAGAGCAGGAAAATGATGTAACTAAACAGCCTCAGCATCTACCACAAGGGTCAGCAAACTTTTTTTTGCAAAGGTCTAGATAATGAATATTTTAGGTTCTGTGGGCCATATGATCTCGGCTGCAAGACTCAACTCTGCTGTATTAATATAATGTAAAAGTAGCCAACACATAAACAAGTGGGTGTGGTACCTAATATTTTGTGGCAGCCTGGAAAATCAAATTAAACTTATACCCACCCTATGGATTTGTGAGTTGTAAATCAAACTATCTTATTCAAAACAGAGCTGATGAAACAAGTTAAAAGTGACATTCTGTCAGGTTATAATTCTTGCTTAGGGTACTTGTAATAGTTTCCTAATGATATATTTTTTTTTTTGTACACTTCTTCTGTGTATTCTTGCCACCTCTTCTTAATATCTTCTGCTTTTGTTAGGTCCATATCATTTCTGTCCTTTATTGAGCCCATCTTTGCATGAAATGTTCCCTTGGTATCTCTAATTTTCTTGAAGAGATCTCTGTTGCTGCTGCTGCTAAGTCGCTTCAGTCATGTCCGANGGTTGATTACTCTAGTGGAGATCCTTCCACAGAAAGTCAAAACAATGAGGACTATACCTATTCCTTGTTGGCTCAGCTGGTAAAGATTCCACCCACGGTGCAGGAGACCCCAGTTCGATTCTTGGATTGGGAAGATCCCCTGGAGGAGGGCATGGCAACCCACCCCAGCATTCTTGCCTGGAAATCCCCATGGACAAAGGAGCCTGGAGGTGCAGAGTCAGACATGACTGAGCGACTAAGCACAGCACAAACAGCACATACCTATCCCTTACAATCCTGATGAGCACTTCAGAAGCGGAAGCCAGGGTATCGTGGGAGAACATCCGTTGAGGACTTAACTTACTCCAAGTGGGAGGGTGTGCGAGCAAGGTATGGTTCCCGCTGCTGCTGCTGCTGCTGCTGCTACTAAGTCACTTCAGTCGTGTCTGACTCTGTGCCACCCCAAAGACGGCTCCCCCATCCCTGGGATTCTCTAGGCAAGAATATTGGAGTGGGTTGCCATTTCCTTCTCCAATGCATGAAAGTGAAAAGTCCTAGTCTCAAGTAATTTGCAGGTTAACTCACAAGGAGAGAGACTCTTCAAACAACAGAAGGATAAATTCTGTACCAGCAACATAAGTAAGAAACACAAGGAGCATGGAGGGACACACAATTGATGTTTGGTCACCACTGTTTACTCTTCTTTTAAGTATGTATCTTATCCTGTTCTTATGCATGAGATAATGTCTTGCACAGATTGTCTACCATCTTAATATGAGAACAGAATAATTGTAAAGACCTCAGTCATACTAGGGACAAATTCCAAGTCTGAGTGGGTTTTTTGTTTGTTTTGTGTTTTGCTATTAAATCTGTTGGTTGTCTAAGAAACTACCAAATCAATTGAGCTTTATGACATCACGTAAACAAAATCCTAAATCCACCCAAAAGTGCAAACACATCTGAGAATACTTTTAAGAAGCTGTTTTTTATTATGAAATTAGTGCCTATTGGTTAAACATTTTAGAAAATACAGAAAATTTCCACCAGTGACCCTTATCCGTGGGGATCGCTTTGCTGAACTAATTCCTTTGCTTGTTATTATTTTTTCCTGTGCATAGTATTTATTTTGCTCTTTCAGTGATTTTGTTTTGTATGCAACTTTCTATTATCTGCTGTGGCTTAGCTCATTTGTGGACTATTATAAAATCTAAGACAAAGAATCTGTGAGAAAACAGTAAAGCTATCACAAATCAGTGAAGAGCTGCATTCAATTGCATATCTATTGAACGCCTATTCTGTACCAAGCACAGAACTGCAGAGCAACCTGCTGGCACTCATGGAGTTAACTCTACCAAGAGGAAGGCCTGCCCCCTCCCACACCCACCAGAGGAGGGGCCAGCCCCCAGCCTGGTTCCCTTGCCCCTAACCCCTGCCTACAGGGGTTTGTGGCCCAACAAAGGAAATACTTGAGAGGCTCTGAGTTTTTATAAACTTAGGGCTGGAGACCGAGGGATTGGGTAAAAAAAAAAAAAGGAAGAGAGAGGGAGTAGACCTCAATTCCACTCCATTATTTGAAGAAAGGTGAAGGACAGGTAACAATTCCATTATTTAATAATTTAATCCCTTGGCCATTTCCACCCAAGCAATTAAAATGTTATGATTCTTATTTTATTTTATAATTTTTAGAATTTCAGACAGTATCCATGGAATTATAACTAGATTCCTAATTATAGAATAGAAGTAAAGTAAATACTGTTTACGCTCAACCCACTTCCTATAGTCTGTGGCTAGTATAGTTTTAACTTTGATTTGGGAATTCTCTATAAGGTCTAGTTGTCTACAAGAACTACTCTCTGATTTCCTAGAGCTGCACAGGTGAGGTTTACTGGAAACTGTCTACAGCTCTGATTCTTGGAAGAGACTTTATTTATTATTTTTTGTAGACATGGCAGATACTGCTAGTTGTTGACCCAATGCTCATCCAGTCTCCTTTCTTACTGAGTCTTGATTTAGTTGGGTGTTAGAAACAGTCACAGCTAAAACTACATTTCCCAACCTACCTTGCAGAGGAGGTTGCTTGTATAACATGGTTCTGATCAATGAATTAATCACAGGCAGAAGTCACCAGGGGGGCTTCTCAGAAAGGCCACCAAATGGGGAAGAATCAGTAGGCAAGTGTCCCTTTTCCCTCATCTTCCTACCTCCACGCAATGGCTCGAGTCCTGGCAGCATCTTAAGAGGGTCACATTAAGGACTGCAGTGGAGAAAGCTAGAAGGATCCAGGGTCCTTGAGCTGCCTCTCCAGCTCTAAACTGCCTGAACTTCTTTTTACATGCAAGAAGAATAAACCTTATCTTATTTAGGCCATCACCAAATATTTGGATTTTCTGTTTTAGGTAGTCAAACAAGTTTGTGACTAGTCAGTGGGTAATTGGTTTTATCGTCAATAATTGTCGAATTTTTATTTATATGATTTTTTAAAAAATGTTCACTCCCTTGGAGTTTATTTTTATATTTGCTTACTTGGAGTTTAGTGGGCTTTTTGGAATCAAGGGCTTTAGACTTTTTCTAGGTAAAAAAAGTTTTAATTACTTTTAGCTTGCCCACTGTTCACTACCCTCCATATCGATCATCCTCACTTTCAAGCAGAACAGGACTGCAGTTAATTCGCAGAGCTACTGGCAAGTGCTGAGCAGGGATCCATCTAGGATAGCTCTCCTGGTCCACAATGTGTCCCACCTTTATGGCATGGTTCTCTGAAACTCTAAACTCTCACCCCAACTGCTGGGTATCTGTTGCCATCTACTCTAGAGTACTTTGTTTGAGGAAATTCTACTCTCAGAATGCAAAAGCTCAACAGTAACCCAGTGACCACCACCATCATCCCTGTCCCACCAGGTCCGACCCTGCTTTCTGGAAAGAACACTTTGCAAAATGATCCTGAAAGATGGAGCAGAGGACACCTTGGGCTGCTATAAGAAACACTGCATACTGGGTAGCTTAAACAACCAGCATTCACCCCTAATCGTTCTGGAGGCTGAGACGTCCAAGATCAAGGTACCACCAATGTCTGGTGAGGGATTTCTGACTTGTATATGGCCATCTCCTCTGAATATCCTCACATGGTAGAGAGAAGAGAAAGGAAACTCTCTCACGTATCTTCTTATAAGGGCACCGAAAGTGAAATGATAGTCACTCAGTCATGTCCGACTCTGTGACTGTAGCCCCCCAGGGTCTGCTGTCCTTGGAATTCTCCAGGCAAGAATATTGGAGTGGGTTGCCATTTCCTCCTCCAGGGGGATCTTTC
>SJYW01056584.1:0-12059 GCA_006410735.1 Raphicerus campestris
CGCACACACACAGCTGTTGGTTATGTTCTTTCAATTAATCAATAATGTTTTTAAAAAATACAATAAAAGAGATTTAGTTTCAGCAGGAAAGACAGTTTTTTAAAGGGAATAGGTGTTGCTTAAAAACTAACATTGTCAATTGTATTGAAAATTTAGTACATTAAAATTCAACACAAACATATGTAAATATATGCCAGTATATTACAGGATATCTAATAATACATAACAGTGTAAACTTGAAAAGTTAAAAGCTGAGCATGTTTTCTTTATTTCCTCATCTCACTTGCAAGGGTGTGGCAGCCCATTTGCTTCATCTCTTGATTCTGAGAACCCTGTAATGAGATGGGCAGGACGAGGACTTTCAGTTGCATTTTTCAAGAGCAGATGAAGACTCAAGGGTAAAATGGCTGNGACGAGGACTTTTAGTTGCATTTTTCAAGAGCAGATGAAGACTCAAGGGTAAAATGGCTCCCAGTCTCCTCTCTCATTCCAGCTTTTCCAGTGGGTCCCATGGAAGAGGGAGCTGAAATCGTTGGTCCAGACACTTGTCTTTCTTTGGGGGCAATGGGAGGGGAGTTTCAGCTCAATGTGAGGCAGAACTTTGAGGACAGACAAACCTTAGTGCACTCACAGTTGCAGGAGGATTGTGGTGGAAAGCAGATGAGCACCTGGGACAGGCATGGCAACCTGCACCAGTAGCCTTGACTGGGAAACCCCATGGAGAGAGGAGCCTGGCAGGGTTACAGTCCATGGATCAGAAAGAGGTGGACGCGACTGACTGACTGAGCATGCACCTGAGGATGCCCTCTCCCCTTTCCAGCAGCGCTGTCAGAGATGCAGGGCTCATACAAGGTCTTCCTTTGACCCTAGAGTAAGGTTTCCAGCCCCTTCTGCTGAATTCACAGTCCATGGTAAGTTAGGAGATAGCTTGGATTTCAGAATCAGGCAGACTTGGGCTAGAATCCTAGCTCAGCCTACGTTTTCTATGAATACTGTGTTTCATCTCTCCCAGCCATCTGTATTTGTCAAATTGGGACACCAGTTTAAACCTCTTAGTGTGGCAAACATGAAGGAAGGTAATATGTGTGAAGTTCCTAATGTCATCCTCCCAGGGCCGCTGTGTACAGTTGCTCAGGTTGCATATTGCTCAAGAGCACCAAAGTCCAGGGGATGACTTGGGGCAGAAATCCAGCCAGTGCTCAGATCTGCTGCAGCCTGGAATGAAGAAGGACCTTGTAGTCATTTGTGCATCTAGACTGGATACTTTCTCCTAAGTCTGAGAAAGGCTCTGGATGTTATAAGAAGGTCCTTCCTTCTTTTCCATGCCCTCCCTTTGGTCATTTCCCCTTCAGTGAACCTGGGTGGTGAAATACTACCACAATCCATTCACAATTCTCCATGAGCTGCTCAGCCCCCATGGACTGGACTGCAACTTCTTCCAAGCAAACGAAAGGAGGAAGATTTCTCGTTACCTCCAGGGCCTTGACAAGGATTGGCTCTGTCTCTAAATGAAATACCCTTTAAATTGCCCTGAAATTGCATCGCTTGTCTCAGTTAAGTGGAATCCTATGGACTATNTTTCTAGTTACCTCCAGGGCCTTGACAAGGATTGGCTCTGTCTCTAAATGAAATACCCTTTAAATTGCCCTGAAATTGCATCGCTTGTCTCAGTTAAGTGGAATCCTATGGACTATAAATCTGACTTGAAAGGGCTGTTTAATTTGACTAAGATGTTACAAAGGGTTTACCAAAATTTAAAGCATTTGTCTATGGAAAATCAATTATGGTCTAATCCATCTCCCTGATGACAGGAGTGTTCTCATTTTCGAATGGCGTTCGTGCACAGGCATGCATGTACGCATGCACGCACACAAACATACATTTGGGATGCAGTGGCTGGAGTCTCATGTTGCAGAAATTCCATGTAGATTAAGTAGGGCTTATTGACTAATGAGAAGTTATCAACTGCAGTGATTTTAGCACATTGCTCATTGTTTCTAGAATGCTGGGAGTTTACCCACCAGCCACAGACCAGGTGTCAGCTGTGTTTAGAGGAAAAAAAGTAAAGTGTTCTCCATTCCAGGTCCCTTGGTTCCTGCTACTCTCCAGCGATATGGGTACAAGTCCACCTGAGTGAGTGAAATAAAACTCTGGTCTCCATATTGAAGGTTTCTCTGGTGACTCAGTGGTAAAGAATCTGTCTTCCAATGCAGGAGATGTGGGGTCCATCCCTGGGTCAGGAAGATCCCATGGAAAAGGGGATGGCAACGCACTCCAATATCCTTGCCTGGAGAATCCCATAGACAGAGGAGCCTGGCAGGCTACAGTCCATAGTGTCGCACAGAGTTGAACACAGTTGAATCGACGAGACATGCAGCATCCTACGGGCAGCAAGCAGAGGCAGGACCAAAGAAGAGTGAAGTCATAGCATGGCAGTGCACTTTCTGCTTCTTAGAACATCTGGGAGGTGAAGAGGAAACTTGGGGAGCATTTTGCTTTGCATTCGTCTAAATCAGAAGGCTGTAGAAAGTTTGCAATGAAAATGCTGGGCTCTTGACACCACCGTTTGCACAACAAATCTTGTCATTTAATGTTGCCCACTGTGGTTTGGGCTTCCCAGGTGACACTACTGGTAAAGAATCTGCCTGCCAGTGCAGGAGACATGGGTTTGATTCCGGGGTCAGGAAGAGCCTCTGGAGGAGGAAATGGCAACCCACTCTAGTATTCTTGCCTGGGAAATCCCATAGACAGAGGAGCCCGGCGGGCCACAGTCTGTGGGGCCACAAAGAGTCGGACACAAGTGAGCGACTGAACACACGCATACACACACACACACAAATACACACACACACACACACACACTGTGGTTTAGGTGTATATAAACATTAAGCTTTTGACCATCTCCTTAAAAGTCCTGGGGTAAGAGACACTCATTCACTGAATCCTAGGTGCTCTTGGGACCTGTGTCTTGCATGGCCCAAACAGGACCTTCTGGAGACAAAAGGGCAGAGAAGAAGCTGAGTTAACTGTTGACTGCCATTACCCTACCCAGAGTACACCTCACAACCTCCTTGGATGCTCTTTCCTGACTTATTCTTAGAGCTGGCCTTACAGCAGTTTCTCCGGTCCAATTAGAGGTCCTTCCTTAAGGAGAGTCAGAGAAGGAAAGAGAAAATCCGCCTCACATCCAGACCAGGATGGGTTGACTGTTCCCAGGGGCTGGACAGAGCACTCACTTGGGAAAGTTACAGAAGTGGCTTCAGGATGAGTTCTTTCAAGTTCCGAGCTTCAAGCCTGAGACTGACAGACACTGGTGACCACAGCAAGCTGAGAATGTACAACCAGAAAAAGCCAAAGAGATTAGGTGTGCACACAGAAGGAACCAAACCTAAGACAAGAGCATGAATGGCTGGCTAGGAAGGCCCAGTGGTTTAAAGAAGTATCAGCAGACATTGCCTTACGTGCACCCCTCCATCTAGGGTCACAGCCTCACCCTGCCTGCAGAGGATCAGTGAGGCGGGGGTTGGGGGGGGGTCCTTATGACTATAGAGAAAGGGTCACTCAGTCCTGTCCGACTCTTGGCGACCCTATGGACTGTAGCCCGCCAGGCTCCTCTGTCCATGGGTTCTCCAGTCAAGAATACTGGAATGGGTAGCCATTCCCTTCTGCAGGGGATCTTTCTGACTCAGGGATCACACCCAGGTCTCCTACATTGTGGGCAGATTCTTTACTGTCTGGGTCACCAGGACCATAGAGAAGCAGAAGCAAAATTCAGGAAATACACATGACAGTTTTCACTCATTTCAAAGAAGCAGGCAGGAAACCACAAGGGCAGTTTCCCCGTTCTGTCTCCCATTACCACCTGGGCAGCCAGGACTCAGGCTGCACAAAAGAATCAAGAACGAGGCAGGATCTGTTAGTGAGCAGACACACAGAGGGCTCTTTCCATTCAGCTCGGTCTCCTGCATTCCCATCATTCCCAAGCCCTCCTTGACCCCCTCCTAGGAGCAAACCCCCCCCACCCCTGCCCCGCCATCCCTCTGAAAGGATCAAGGAAGGTAACCGAGGAGAGGGCAGTCCTCACTGAGGCTGCTCAGGGCGTTTGACTGACAGAGCGTTTGTAACATTAGCAGAGAAGGTTTTTAATGGCATGAAAATGTCTTTAATCACAGGAGCGCAACTGCGTGCAGCACAGGTTCAAGGTGATGGAGATGCTCTTGTTCTACATCTGCATTTCCATCTCACTTAGATTAATTCATATTTTAATTGCTTCTCTCCCTGATTGAAGTACCAGAAAGGAGCACTTTCCTTTCTTTGATCTCCCATTCTCCCAGGCACCTCCAAGGTCAGGCGCTGGGCAGAGCCGCCTCCCGGGAGTATTTCCAGGAAGGGTACAGGGAGGCAGGCGCCCCCTTGTGGGCAACAGCACTCCCCAGAAAGGGAGGAAAGTCTAGCGGGGATTCAGGCAAGGCGCAGCTGGCCTTGCCAGCCACAGCTGGAGCACCGTGGCTTTTGAAACTGGTCTAGCTGTCAAGCTGGCGCTCAACTCACTGTCCCGAGCCCTGTGGTTTGGACTCCTGCTTCGGCCATGACGTTTGTGAGAATGTAGTCTGTCTGTCCTCCAACTGGTGTCCGCTGAATTGCCACTTCACTCTTTCGTAGGGAAATCACAGCAGTGCTCTTGCACACGTCTCTGGGATTCTGAAGAGGATTCACGTCTGTGTCTTGTGGCCTCCTCTTGTCCCAATTTCGTGTCCCTTTGTAGGTCTCAGTTCAGTTCACATGTCTCTACCTACAGGCAGCAAATAAGCAATGTATACTCGATTCCCAAACAGATAAATCCATGGGTGTTCATGTGAAGCAGAAGATTCACTGATGGTTGGTGTCACAGCAAAGCCTCTAGGAATGAGTAGACAATATGCTTCCTAGAAGTTCCCGGCCATTCTCCCTGGAAGAGATGCTCTCTGGTTTGACAACTGAGTGCCTGTTTTGGCGACTCTTTCTCATCTTCTTGACTCAGGTCGGTGTATTCGTCTCTTAGGGCTGCAGTTACAAAGTACCATGAACTTGGTGACTTAAACAATAGAAGGGGCTTCCCTGGTAGCTCAGTGGTAAAGAATCCTCCTGCCAATGCAGGAGACATGGGTTTGACCCCTAAGTTGGGAAGAAGATCCTCTGGAGAAGAAAATGGCAACCCCTCCAGTATTCTAGCCTGGAAAATCCCACGGACAGAGGAACCTGGTGGGGTTAAAGTCCAGGAAGTCACAAAAGAGTTGACTGCCTGCTTGAGTTTCCTCTGGCTGTGGTAACAATTCACCATCAAGTGGATGACTGAATGTATTCATTCTCACACAGTTCTGCAGGCCAAATTCGAAATCAATTTCACGGTGTCGGAATGAAGGTATCATACAGGTCTGGATTATCTGGGTGGGCCCTAAATACAATCATATGTATGCTTATAAGAGGGAAGCAGAGAGAGATTTTAAACACACACACACACACACACACACACACACACACACACACACNTACTCAGGTCGGTGTATTCGTCTCTTAGGGCTGCAGTTACAAAGTACCATGAACTTGGTGACTTAAACAATGAAGGGGCTTCCCTGGTAGCTCAGTGGTAAAGCATCCTCCTGCCAATGCAGGAGACATGGGTTTGATCCCTAAGTTATGTAAGCATATGTATGCTTATAAGAGGGAAGCAGAGAGAGATTTTAAACACATACACACACACACACACACACACACACAGAAGAAGGCAAAGTGACCAAAGAAGTGGCCACAAGCCAAAGAATTCTAGCAGCTAGGAGCATACATATGATTGCATTTAGGGCCCACCCAGATAATCCAAGACCATCTCCCCATGTCAAGGTCGGTTGCATACTCATCTGTGAAAAGTCTGCTACCACATTAAAAAACAAACAAACAAAAAAACCACTTGTGAGTTCTGAGGATTAGGACATGGACCTATATTTGGGCCATGATTTATTCTAGGACCTGCGCTTTGTGGCTATCTTCTCTCTATCCTTCCTTTGGCTTGTGACTTGCAGACTGTGGGTTTCTTGTCCTCTTGGCTCCTTCCATGAGAAGGGATGTAGGGGGAGGGAAGGAGAGGTTCTCATGTGTGGCCTGCTAAGAAGCCCACCACCCTGGATCAATCCTAAGAGGCACCAGGGAGCTCTCTCTGTCTAGGTTTTATAAAGTGATTGTAATAATGCTTGTTTGCAAAAGAGCTGGAGATCCTTCACTGAAGATGAACACGGAGGCTGTTTTGGATGGTAGATAGCTGCTCTGAGCCTCCAGGATCTCATAAAAAGGAGTTCTTGCAGAGCCAGGATGAGGAAGTTATCGTCCTATTGGGGACAAGAATTCTTCCGAGTGAGAAGAAGGAGGTAGAAAGCCTGTTCACTGACCAATGACAAGACTGAATATCACAGCTGTTACTGCAGGGGAGGGAGTCTGTGCCTCCCACTTGCAACCTTAAGAATGACAGTCATCACTGCCGATTGGCCACGAGGGCCTGGGTTAAGAAATCCCTAAACATTCATCAAACTCTTTTGCAGCAATACCTAACATGGAAACCGTTCTGTTACTTCCGGTTTTAAGCATTTCTCTCCTAAGCTGGGGGCTTCCCAGGTGGTGCAGTGGTGAAAAACCTGCCTGCCAATGCAGGAGACATGGGTTCGATCCCTGGGTGGGGAAGATCCCCTGGAGGAGGAAATAGCCACTGCAGTATTCTTGCCTGGAGAATCCCATGGATGGAGGAGCCTGCTGGGGTTACAGCCCATGGGGTCATAAAGAACTGAACGCGACTGAGCACGCACACACACACGCATCCTAAGCTGATTTCATCCCTATGGGTCTCAAAGCACAAAGCTTTGCCTTCAACATTTTAGGACAGGTGCCACCCCCAGACCAACAGCCAAAGGTCAAGATCAACTCGCTAAGTCTGAGGCTTTGGATCCAAGAGTATGCTTGGGAGTCTTGATTTGGAGTAACTGCTGCTCCAGCTCCATGCAACTGCCTAACTGCTTTGCATGTGTGTATTTTAATCAGATGAAGTGGGCTGGACTTGACTGGCTTCAGCTAAGATAGAAAAAAAAATTAAAGACTGTGAAAGACTGTGTGGTAAAGACAGGAGGGAGCCAGTTAGTCTGAGTCCTTGGGAAACATTCAGTATGAATGAGGAGCATATTATTTTTGATCTGTGCTGTGACACTTTCCAAAGTGAAGGGGATATTACTAATAATTAAGTTGGAATCCCAGGCAGGAGCCTGGACTGTCTCAATTTACTGTCTAATCGTGAGTAACTTACTCTCGTCCTTGGCTGGCCGTGGGCAACACTGCTTCCATTAGTCTCTTTACTCTTGCTTATGTTCCCCTCTGCCTGGTACTCTGAAAGTCATCATTCTCGAGTTTGATGAGAACCTTTCTCCATGTCTGATGTTATAATTGGCTCTAAGAACTCAGAAGATGGTGGCTTTGGGCTACGCAGTAACATAGAGTTGGGCTCAGAGCTTGTCTTCTCTCTGCCGAAGAGCGGGCAGGATCTCTTTGCAACCAAGACTGGCCAGGGTCCAGCAGCCTTTGCCCCTCTGAGTCCTGCTTATTTCAGGAATCCTTCTTCCTGTGCTTTGGTGCTCAGTGAGATGCCTGGTGGATATCTGTTGCTGCTGCTGCTGCTAAGTCACCTCAGTCGTGTCTGACTCTGTGCGACCCCACATATGACAGCCCACCAGGCTCCTCTGTCCCTGGGATTCTCCAGGCATGAATACTGGAGTGGGTTGCCATTTCCTTNGGGCAACAGCACTCCCCAGAAAGGGAGGAAAGTCTAGCGGGGATTCAGGCAAGGCGCAGCTGGCCTTGCCAGCCACAGCTGGAGCACCGTGGCTTTTGAAACTGGTCTAGCTGTCAAGCTGGCGCTCAACTCACTGTCCCGAGCCCTGTGGTTTGGACTCCTGCTTCGGCCATGACGTTTGTGAGAATGTAGTCTGTCTGTCCTCCAACTGGTGTCCCCTGAATTGCCACTTCACTCTTTCGTAGGGAAATCACAGCAGTGCTCTTGCACACGTCTCTGGGATTCTGAAGAGGATTCATGTCTGTGTCTTGTGGCCTCCTCTTGTCCCAATTTCGTGTCCCTTTGTAGGTCTCAGTTCAGTTCACATGTCTCTACCTACAGGCAGCAAATAAGCAATGTATACTCGATTCCCAAACAGATAAATCCATGGGTGTTCATGTGAAGCAGAAGATTCACTGATGGTTGGTGTCACAGCAAAGCCTCTAGGAATGAGTAGACAATATGCTTCCTAGAAGTTCCCGGCCATTCTCCCTGGAAGAGATGCTCTCTGGTTTGACAACTGAGTGCCTGTTTTGGCGACTCTTTCTCATCTTCTTGACTCAGGTCGGTGTATTCGTCTCTTAGGGCTGCAGTTACAAAGTACCATGAACTTGGTGACTTAAACAATAGAAGGGGCTTCCCTGGTAGCTCAGTGGTAAAGAATCCTCCTGCCAATGCAGGAGACATGGGTTTGACCCCTAAGTTGGGAAGAAGATCCTCTGGAGAAGAAAATGGCAACCCCTCCAGTATTCTAGCCTGGAAAATCCCACGGACAGAGGAACCTGGTGGGGTTAAAGTCCAGGAAGTCACAAAAGAGTTGACTGCCTGCTTGAGTTTCCTCTGGCTGTGGTAACAATTCACCATCAAGTGGATGACTGAATGTATTCATTCTCACACAGTTCTGCAGGCCAAATTCGAAATCAATTTCACGGTGTCGGAATGAAGGTATCATACAGGTCTGGATTATCTGGGTGGGCCCTAAATACAATCATATGTATGCTTATAAGAGGGAAGCAGAGAGAGATTTTAAACACACACACACACACACACACACACACACACACACACACACAGAAGAAGGCAAAGTGACCAAAGAAGTGGCCACAAGCCAAAGAATTCTAGCAGCTAGGAGCATACATATGATTGCATTTAGGGCCCACCCAGATAATCCAAGACCATCTCCCCATGTCAAGGTCGGTTGCATACTCATATCTGTGAAAAGTCTGCTACCACATTAAAAAACAAACAAACAAAAAAACCACTTGTGAGTTCTGAGGATTAGGACATGGACCTATATTTGGGCCATGATTTATTCTAGGACCTGCGCTTTGTGGCTATCTTCTCTCTATCCTTCCTTTGGCTTGTGACTTGCAGACTGTGGGTTTCTTGCCCTCCTGGCTCCTTCCATGAGAAGAGGCAGAGAGCAAGAGGAAAAGGAGAGGGTTTGGGCTTCCTCGGTGGTTCAGATGCTAAAGAATCTGCTTGCAGTGCAGGAGACCTGGGTTTGAAACCTGGGTTGGGAAGATTCCTTGTGGAAGGGAATGGCTACTCACTCCAGTATTCTTGCCTGGAGAATCCCACAGCTAGAGGAGCCTGGCAGGCTATAGTCCATGGGGTCACAAGCAATCAGACAAGACTGAGCAACTAACACTTTCCGTTTTACTTAGTCTAGCACCCTAGCCTTTGTGGCTATCTTCTCTCTACCCTTCCTTTGGCTTGTGACTTGCAGACTGTGGGTTTCTTGTCCTCTTGGCTCCTTCCATGAGAAGGGATGTAGGGGGAGGGAAGGAGAGGTTCTCATGTGTGGCCTGCTAAGAAGCCCACCACCCTGGATCAATCCTAAGAGGCACCAGGGAGCTCTCTCTGTCTAGGTTTTATAAAGTGATTGTAATAATGCTTGTTTGCAAAAGAGCTGGAGATCCTTCACTGAAGATGAACACGGAGGCTGTTTTGGATGGTAGATAGCTGCTCTGAGCCTCCAGGATCTCATAAAAAGGAGTTCTTGCAGAGCCAGGATGAGGAAGTTATCGTCCTATTGGGGACAAGAATTCTTCCGAGTGAGAAGAAGGAGGTAGAAAGCCTGTTCATTGACCAATGACAAGACTGAATATCACAGCTGTTACTGCAGGGGAGGGAGTCTGTGCCTCCCACTTGCAACCTTAAGAATGACAGTCATCACTGCCGATTGGCCATGAGGGCCTGGGTTAAGAAATCCCTAAACATTCATCAAACTTTTTTGCAGCAATACCTAACATGGAAACCGCTCTGTTACTTCCGGTTTTAAGCATTTCTGTCCTAAGCTGCGGGCTTCCCAGGTGGTGCAATGGTAAAAAACCTGCCTGCCAATGCAGGAGACATGGGTTCGATCCCTGGGTGGGGAAGATCCCCTGGAGGAGGAAATAGCCACTGCAGTATTCTTGCCTGGAGAATCCCATGGATGGAGGAGCCTGCTGGGGTTACAGCCCATGGGGTCATAAAGAACTGAATGCGACTGAGCACGCACACACACACACGCATCCTAAGCTGATTTCATCCCTATGGGTCTCAAAGCACAAAGCTTTGCCTTCAACATTTTAGGACAGGTGCCACCCCCAGACCAACAGCCAAAGGTCAAGATCAACTCGCTAAGTCTGAGGCTTTGGATCCAAGAGTATGCTTGGGAGTCTTGATTTGGAGTAACTGCTGCTCCAGCTCCATGCAACTGCCTAACTGCTTTGCATGTGTGTATTTTAATCAGATGAAGTGGGCTGGACTTGACTGGCTTCAGCTAAGATAGAAAAAAAAATTAAAGACTGTGAAAGACTGTGTGGTAAAGACAGGAGGGAGCCAGTTAGTCTGAGTCCTTGGGAAACATTCAGTATGAATGAGGAGCATATTATTTTTGATCTGTGCTGTGACACTTTCCAAAGTGAAGGGGATATTACTAATAATTAAGTTGGAATCCCAGGCAGGAGCCTGGACTGTCTCAATTTACTGTCTAATCGTGAGTAACTTACTCTCGTCCTTGGCTGGCCGTGGGCAACACTGCTTCCATTAGTCTCTTTACTCTTGCTTATGTTCCCCTCTGCCTGGTACTCTGAAAGTCATCATTCTCGAGTTTGATGAGACCCTTTCTCCATGTCTGATGTTATAATTGGCTCTAAGAACTCAGAAGATGGTGGCTTTGGGCTACGCAGTAACATAGAGTTGGGCTCAGAGCTTGTCTTCTCTCTGCCGAAGAGTGGGCAGGATCTCTTTGCAACCAAGACTGGCCAGGGTCCAGCAGCCTTTGCCCCTCTGAGTCCTGCTTATTTCAGGAATGCTTCTTCCTGTGCTTTGGTGCTCAGTGAGATGCCTGGTGGATATCTGTTGCTGCTGCTGCTGCTAAGTCACCTCAGTCGAGTCTGACTCTGTGCGACCCCACATATGACAGCCCACCAGGCTCCTCTGTCCCTGGGATTCTCCAGGCATGAATACTGGAGTGGGTTGCCATTTCCTGCTCCAGGTGGATATCTGATGAATCAGCAAACACGAGTTTACCACTGCCCTTTGGGGGCCGATTCACATTTCCATGAAAGGCTTCTGTAGAGAGTCTCTGTGCGAAACAGTAGGTCTTGGATGTTAACATTTCACCTACTGGTAGCAGATTTAGCAAGGAAAATTTTAATTTTTAAAAAATTAGAAGATTTTTTAAATGTATACCATTTTAAAGTCTTTAACTTGCTACAATATCGCTTCTGTTTTATGTTTTGGTTGTTTGACTGTGAGGCATGTGGGATCTTAGCCCCCAAGGCAGGAATCGACCTCCCACCTCCTACACTGGAAGGTGAAGTCTAACCACTGGACCACCAGGGAGGTCTGCTTGCAAGGAAAACTTTTGATACAGGAAAATGTGGGGAGGAGGGCACACACTTGGGTAATTTCCATTATTCCTGCACAGAAGGGGAGAGTGAGAGAGAGTGTAAGTGTGTGTATATGCTGGAGGGAAGGGCAAGAGAGGCAGGCACAGGAATGAAGAGAAATGAAGGGAAGACAGAAGAAAATAAGAGAAGTGGGAAGGGGAAGAAGGGGATGATGGGGTGGAAAAGGCAGGATGTTGGCAAGGTGTTGACATCCCCCTGTAGTCCTGTGGCGTATACAGTTCATAATGAGTTTGATGTGCTCTGGAGACAAAGGATGCATTCGAAAGAAAGCATCTACTAACGTATCAGGAATGGAGCCAGTATCCTCCCTCTGT
>SJYW01056586.1:0-10477 GCA_006410735.1 Raphicerus campestris
ATGGGGGAACCTGGAGGAAGGAAAGAAATGGTGAGCAGGAGAGGGGAGGGAGGTGTAATCCACTGAGTTATGCAGAAGCCATTTTCCATAGGCAGAAAAGTAGCATCACAGATGGTAATCAAATCCCACAGAGTGCCAGCTGTGCCATTTTCTGATTAATAGAGTTCTTTTTACCAGTTGGAAAACTCTAAGCACCATATATTTGTGGCATTGTTGCTATGGGAGAATGTGTCCTGAGTTCCCAGTAACATGGTTCAAACCGAAGTAAAATCTTCGAATAAGTTGGGTATGATGTTCTTGGCTGCCTTTTAGGTTCTCTGTTAGTTGAGATGTGAAAGAGATGTTTTTTCTGCTGCCTTTAGTTCTGTCTTCCTCTAGTACAGTGCACTTCTCAAGGCACACGGGAGCGCTGCATACCCTGATGTGTCTTTCCACAGGTCGTGAACACTTACCTGTCCTACATTAGGGAGCAGGCACTAGCCGAAATTTGTCATTCCTTTGGAAGATTTAGAAATGTGGTAATTGATATATGTTGTGTCTCTGGTTGATCAGATTAGAACTGTAAAATGTAATTAACTTAAAATGGGAAATGCTTTAATAGCATGCTGCTGTAAAAGTGAAGCTGTGTAGAAAATTAATGGAATCCACACTAGCAAGAATTTTTCAAGTTTGGGTGGTTTGGCTGTAGAGATCTGGTTTATCTCTGAATGCTAATGTCTCTCAGATATCATCTATATATTTTGAAAAAAATAGTAAGAATAGTTTATTGTTGATGAGCAGCATAAAATTGAAATCCTACCTAGAACAAGATTTGGATAATTCAGAAAGGCATTAAAAATATATAAATGTAGAATGTCTTAAAATTTTAATTATTCAAAAAATCCTAATATGTAGTTTAATAAACAATTGTGAAGATCTTTGCTGAGTATATATAAGCCTAGAATAAAATGAATGTAAGAATTCCTACTCTGAGGGAGCTTGCAATATATTTTGGACAGATTCTGAAACAATGTTTTCAGTATCATATTTAGGAAGCCATGGTGTGGTTCTTTTTTTTGAGGTATGAAACTTCTCAAAAATTTGTTATTGAGTAATTAAGATTTGATTTGAATAGGAAAAGGTGAGTTGGGAACTGAAAGTTGAAAGGAACTTTGTCTATTTATAGGTGATATAGAAACATGTAACTCGATCAACTTATTCTATAATTAATGTTTAGACTAGAGTTACTAAGTGAGTGTCTTTTCATTTCTTTCTGGTCCAAATAATGCTGTCAAAGCTATGGTCCATCATCTGATAGAAGTTATTTAGATCAAAGTAGAAGTAAGTTTGTATGGTGTCTTTTTTTTTTTTTTTTTAAGTAAAGCATTGATTGTTAAAATGGGGATATATATGCTTTAATGTCTCCAGGCTAAAATGTTTTAAATTATACCATTTTTGAATCATTCTGGAATATAGTGTACTTACATAATGTCATCAGACTGGATATATTTAGGTAAACGTATAAGGGTATTAATCCTTCATTGTTAGTTACTCAGTCACGTCTGACTCTTTGCGACCCCATAGACTGTAGCCTGACAGGCTCCTCTGTCCGTGGAATTTCCCAGGCAGGAATGGGTAGCCAGCCATTCCCTTATCCAGGGGGTCTTCCTGACCCAGGGGTTGAACCTGGGTCTCCTGTGTTACAGGCAGATTCTTTACTGTCTGAACCATCAGGGAAGCCCTATTAATCCTTTGCTCCCCATTTTTTAGAAAAAGGTTTATATACTTAATCAATAGTGGCCTGGCAGATTATATAAGTGAAGCAGATGATTGGAAAATGCAGGCAGAAAAATGTATGTTTAATTAGAAAATGTTAGCTAGAATTTTAAAAATACTGAGTAAGGCCCTCAAAATCTGATCTTCAGTTTGGATCTGACCCAGGTACCACTGTATGTGACCCCTATCCTGAAGGTCAAGGTGGTGGTTTCAGTTGTCTGTTGCTATGTAACATACTGCCCNTTTTTGAGGTATGAAACTTCTCAAAAATTTGTTATTGAGTAATTAAGATTTGATTTGAATAGGAAAAGGTGAGTTGGGAACTGAAAGTTGAAAGGAACTTTGTCTATTTATAGGTGATATAGAAACATGTAACTCGATCAACTTATTCTATAATTAATGTTTAGACTAGAGTTACTAAGTGAGTGTCTTTTCATTTCTTTCTGGTCCAAATAATGCTGTCAAAGCTATGGTCCATCATCTGATAGAAGTTATTTAGATCAAAGTAGAAGTAAGTTTGTATGGTGTCTTTTTTTTTTTTTTTTTTTAAGTAAAGCATTGATTGTTAAAATGGGGATATATATGCTTTAATGTCTCCAGGCTAAAATGTTTTAAATTATACCATTTTTGAATCATTCTGGAATATAGTGTACTTACATAATGTCATCAGACTGGATATATTTAGGTAAACGTATAAGGGTATTAATCCTTCATTGTTAGTTACTCAGTCACGTCTGACTCTTTGCGACCCCATAGACTGTAGCCTGACAGGCTCCTCTGTCCGTGGAATTTCCCAGGCAGGAATGGGTAGCCAGCCATTCCCTTATCCAGGGGGTCTTCCTGACCCAGGGGTTGAACCTGGGTCTCCTGTGTTACAGGCAGATTCTTTACTGTCTGAACCATCAGGGAAGCCCTATTAATCCTTTGCTCCCCATTTTTTAGAAAAAGGTTTATATACTTAATCAATAGTGGCCTGGCAGATTATATAAGTGAAGCAGATGATTGGAAAATGCAGGCAGAAAAATGTATGTTTAATTAGAAAATGTTAGCTAGAATTTTAAAAATACTGAGTAAGGCCCTCAAAATCTGATCTTCAGTTTGGATCTGACCCAGGTACCACTGTATGTGACCCCTATCCTGAAGGTCAAGGTGGTGGTTTCAGTTGTCTGTTGCTATGTAACATACTGCCCAAAACTTAGTGACTTATCAGTTTTCTCTCTTGATTCTGGAGGATCACAATCAAGTTCTTTCTTGGGATCCACCAAGTAAGGTAGGCTGAGGCATGGGGGCCATCAGAGGCTTCTTTGTGCACAGCTTTGACCTGCGCTGCTGGCTCACCTTTCTCCTTTTGCAGCTTCTCTGAATGGCTGGCTTGGGCTTCCTCACAGCATGGCAGAATCAGAGCAGTCAGACTTTCTGCACTCTTGCTGGCTTACCCCAGAATGAGCATTCTGAGACGTCTTGGGTAGAACCTACCAGGCTTCTTAGGGCCTAGCCTCAGAAGTTACTCAGTGCCGCTTGCCCATATTCTGTGGGCTAATGAATCATAGCCCATCTCGAATTTAAGAGCATGGAGGAACAGCCTTCACCTCCTCTCAGTGAAGGAGAGGCTTACTCAGCTGGATAACAAGGTCATCTTTGGCAATAAGCTACTCAGTTATTCCAGTCTCTCTGCATCTCCTACCTGCCTTTTCTGGCCTTAGGCCAACTGCTCTTGTAGACAGAAACCTCTGTTCCCTGGAGCTTGACTTCAGCATTTTCCACTAGTACGTGCACATCCTATGTACACTTACCATTCTGGCCTTGCTTTACTAGATAAATTTATGTTGGAAAAAATTTTCTATTCATCAAGAGCATAAATGCCTTAAGCTTAGGCCTAATTTTTCTTTATCCTAAGCACTAGATGGATTCAGTACCCTGTATATCCTAGGAATTTAACTGTATTTGTGCATCGACTGATATTTTATATTTTGGAAAGACTGAGTATTATGTTTGCAAAAAATTTAATATAGAGATTTTCTCCTTTCCACAAAAAAAAAAGATTCTCAAAAACGTTTTTCACAAAGGGTTGTAAATTTGATTTTAGATACAATGGATTTGAATTTGGAAATAATAATCCTAAGAAATGAGATCTTCCTTGTGAAGAACATGTTCCCTCTATTTGATAGCAGCAGAGTTGCCAAAGGCCCTTGTTTGTTTATATCCAGTGATATTTACTCTAAGGGACTATTGGATACAGATGTAGTATTTTGGAGTACATAATATTTTTGAGATCACATAGTACATATGGAAAACATCCCAGAAGCTGTATAAAAATTAATTGCCAGTATTTGAGTTGCTTGCTTTTTCTCCTCCCAGAACATTAGTTAAATTTAGCAGTCGTCCAGTAATTCTTATCACTGCTTGTCAGAATACCTAAATAGTATCACTGTAGAATTTCCTTTCTTTCTTGTTAAGAAATGTTGTGTTACTATACCAATCATTATACCGTATTTGCCTCTTACCACACTTCATTCAGAGTCTTAATCGCTTAGTCATGTCTGACTCTTTGCGACCCTGTGGACTATCGCCACCAGGCTCCTCTGTCCATGAAATTCTCTAGGCAAGAATACTGGAGTGGGATCCTTCTCCAGGGATTGAACCTGAGTCTCGTACATTGCAGGCAGATTCTTTACTGTCTGAGCCACCAAGGAAGCATTTCTTTAAAAATACTTTGTATCCTCAGCTTAGAGCTGCCACTATTTTGTGAGAACTTGCTGCATAAATTTTACTTATTTGTCTATAGCAATGATGGTACTGTTTTATCAGCTCACGTAGTTCCTAAGATCATTGGAGAAATACATCATTTTTTCCTGTCCCAATACCTGGAGTTGGAAATGGCAACCCACTCCAGTACTCTTGCCTGGGAAATCCTATAGACAGAGGAGCCTGGCTAGTCAGGAGTCCTCCGGCTACAGTCGATGGGGTTGCAAAGAATCAGATATGACTTAGTGGCTGAGCATGCATGCATACTATCGATTGGAATCATATCATCTCTGTTTTGCAGGCAAAGAAATTTGAGCTTAGTTGGTCGCCTGAATCTTGGAAGCCACGGCCAGGCTATGTGTCCTTAAAATGGTTTTTTTACACATTTCAGGAGAAACCATTACTTTGTTAATTTGCTTAAAACAAAATTCCTTCAATAAGTAAGTCAAAATGATAGAGTTCTTTTCCCCAAATTGTGTGGAATATTATCACTAGGTGTTCCGTTAAGAAAGAAGAAAGCATTTTGTGGTCTAATACTTAGGTGTAAGTCAAGTTTATGCAAGATGCCTTATAGCATATATTTTAGTTAGTATTGTGAATTTCTAAAATCAAAAAACCTGCTATCAAAAATCTAAATTCTAAATTTATTGCACCAAGGACACTTCAAAAAAAAAAAAAGCTGCTTGTTACCAATGTTCCAGGGAACACAATTTGTAAAATCTCCAAATATTATTGTTTCTTTATAAGGGGAAACATGTTGAAAAATTGTATAGTTCAGAATAGGAACATATTTGGGGCTTTATTTGTTGTGGTGGTAGTATTGGTATTGGTAGTAGTATAATGGATTTTAAAAATTACCCTTCTGTGGGCACTGTTTTATCAATAAGAGTATGCCCTTTTAAATCCTCTTCATGAACATATTTCCACAGTAAGAATGTTTATTGCTTTTTTAATACCCAAGCTTTATAGCATGCACATCTTTTAATACAATATTTTTAGCTCATGTTTTTATAGGAAAAATTTATATGTATGCCTCCAAACCCAATAATGACATATTAAACCCAAATGTGGGGGAAATAGCTCAAGTTACATTTTTAGTATGACATGGATATCTTGAAAACCACACTCGTTGTCAGCCAAGAGGTCATATGCCATGTCACCAACTAGAAACAGCACTTAGTCTCACTAATGGTTTGGTCTTCAGTAAACAGCATTTTCAGCATTTTACATTCAACATGATAGTCTGTTAGTTACGTATGGGAGTTTTGCTGTGTGTGGGTTGCGGGTCTGGGGTAGATGTGTTACATGTTTTCTCTATTTGAAAGAAGAGGACAACGTTAGTGGTTTTTTTTTTTAAGGTAAGGATTGCTGCCGCTACTTTAGAGAGGTCAGCAACCCAAGCACGCAGGTGATATCACTCCTAATTTACACAAGGAGAAATAGAGGCAGGGAGCAACAAGCCTCACTTGAGGGCCTAGAGCCAAGTTTGGCAGGACTAGGATTTGAACCCAAGCAATCTGCTGTCAGGGTCTTCACTGTGCTTTCATAGAAATGATTAGCTTCCAACTTTTGTAAACCGAATATGGCTTCTGGAAGTATATGCAAAGCAAGTTAAATTACAGCAGAACGTTTGGTTGTCTGGTGGTGTGTGTGTTTATAATAAAACTCTTGTTCTCTTTGGAGTTAAGAGAAGCTTATGTGAGTCTGAATTCTCAGCAATTCACTTGGTAGTAAAATAGGCACTTTGGAAGATAACCTGAGCTACTTTCAAAACCCTGCGATACCATTTACCACAATGAAGTAGTAAATAGCTTTAGTAAATTCTACCATTTAAGCAAGTAATTTTGTGTTGCCTTCCTTGAGGTGTCTCCTGGCCTCTTGTGGTCAGCTCTTCACGTAACTGGGACAAATTGTATCACAGAGGAAAAGAAAAACAAATATTTATTGAGTACACTCTGTGTTCAGAGCCCTTTAAAATGGACTTTGTTTAATCTTCATAAAGTGAGAATAACCATACACATCCTAAGACAGAGCAAGTTCACATAAATACATGATATAACTGGTTTGAGATCATACACCTTCCTTGTATACAGATCAGTTCGGATTGGAACCTTGGTCATTTTCATTCTACTAACTGATGTAGAATAAAGGCCGTTATTGTTTTTCTCTCTTCCAAGCACATGTGTCTGAATGACACTGGAGACTCAATTCAAAGAGCAAGATGTCTTCTGTGGCAGACCCACATCTGGATCTTTCAGAGCAGTGGTCTGAGCGTACCATGCTGTGGTGGGGGCTGTGGGAGCCATGGTGAAGTAGAGGTTCCGGTGGGTAAAGTAGAGGAGAAAGCCCCAGGCTGGGGCCTCTCTTCTCCCTCCATCAGTAGGTCTTTGTAAACTGGAAACTGTCTTCAAAGGCATTGAAAATCTCCCCTAACCAGCATGATACTCTAATACAATATGTATTTAAAATACTGCCATCATCACCACTGTCCTCGCCTTTAGGTGGTTGTACTTTTCAATAAAGCTTAGATAATCAGATTTTCCTTAGTCCTAGCAAAATAGGTCAGTAAGATAACTGTGAAGCTATATCATCTCTGTCTTCCCCAGCCATCTAGGTGGTCTCAATACCCCTTCTGTTGCCTGAGAACTTTCCTCTGACACCCAAATGAGCTGTTCTCTTCAGCTGTGAAAGTGTGGGCATGTCGCAGTTGCTACCGAGCATCTCCTTTCACTTATTAAAGTCATCCAAACACTTCACAGGGATGCAGGGCCGTTACAATCTCGGCCTACCACAGACCCAAAAATCTCAAAATAAAATGACCTATTTGGTGTGTCAAAAGCACTTTTGATTAAATTACTGGAAATATTTAAGAAGGTGGTGAGTGAGGATGGGCTGACTGAACAGCATATACTTAGAATTGTCTTCTAGTCATGGAGATTTTTCACAGCAAATATCAATAGATTTTCTTAGTTTATAACTACTTACCAAGTGATCAACTCCACCACAGCTCTTTCTGGAGTTTCCTCTCTTTTAGGCAAAGTAATTTGAAACTGGTCTGAAAGCCAGACGTTGGGGATTACCTTATTCTTTTTCCTAAACCTAGACCTGTCTTATAAATAGTTGAATTGCAGGCCAAGCTGTCCCTGTATGACATGTTCCCGTAAATGTCCTGCTGCCACAAACTGCTAATCTTGGCCAAAATAGAATTCTCTGTCCGCCCAGAGCTGTCCTGCTTTCCTAGGATGCCATCCCTCTGCTGCTTTGCCACACAGGAAGGTGTGCAGACATCACCCAAGAGAAATCTACTTGTCTCCCAAGATTCTCTGCCTTTTTAAGCTACTTGACTTGATATCCTTTCTCTGGGCCCAGGCACATGGTTTGCATGGAGCGATCTTCCCAAGCAGCCAAGTCTGCAGTCCCAGTGCAGGAAGGACAAGGAGTGGGGAAGGAAAATATGAACCCTGTGCTGCCGGGTTACCCATGGGTGATGGGATGGTCTTGATAAAGGAGCCTGCTCAGGCAGGCTTAGCTCCATGGACAGTCTGCCTCTTTGGGGAGAAGGAAGGATGGGAGGACACGTTTTGCAAAAAATTAAACGTTTCACAATGTAAACGTTTAACAAAGGAAACCCAGGCTGCCCAATCGTCATCTCAGGCCAGCAGTTCCAGAGATCTCAGTCAAGGGAACAAAGTGGTCCCTGGGCTTCAGGATCAAGAACAGAAAAATGGGCCTGGGCCTGGAGAAGTAGGGAAAATTAGACGATTGCTCCAGTCACCTTATAGAGGTGTTGGCAATTTCAGTATGGAGGCAGCTTGGGGAAGCAAGGTGGCCTATTGTTGTTCATTTGCTGAGTCAGGTCTGACTCTTTGTGACCCCATGAACTGCAGCACGCCAGGCTTCCCTGTCCTTCACTATCTCCAGGAATTTGCTCAAACTCATGTCTATTGAGTCAGTGATGCCATCCAACCATTTCATCCTTTGTCACCCCCTTTTCCTCTTGCCCTCAATTTCCCCCAGCATAAGGGTCTTTTCCAGTGAGTCAAGAGCCCAGAAGGCACTGTGGGCTGACCAGGAGTGGAGCATGGTCACTAGAGCTCTTGGACGTGGGGAGGTGTGTATGCAGTCTCTCAGCAGCCTTTTGGGAACCAGAGACCATTTCCTTGCACCGTTGTGATGGGGTAGTTCACACCCCCTCAATTATGCTTCCTGGGGAGGTGGCCAGGGAAGCACCTCTTCAGGCATACCTTTTATTTTTTAACTAATAGTACTGAAATCTTAAAATATCTCTAATAAAATTGTGTTCTGTGAAACCTTGGCCAGTGAATTTTGAAGTTTGGGGGAGAATTGGCCTTTAGATTTCCACCTGAAATGCTGATAATCCAAGTATTTTGAAGACATGCTCGAAGAGTGAATTTCATTAGGAAGAACTAGCTTCCTAAGCAAAATGTGCAAGTGGACAAAATTCATTGCAGGTTAGATAGATTTTTCCATGGAGATGGCTGAAGTAAGGGGTCTGCCCGACTCAGTGTCTTCTCCTCCCTCTTCCCACCCCATCCTTGTCATCTTGCTCTTTAAGAGGAGTTTCTCAGGGTTCTAAGGGCCCCATGTTGAAAAGGTGTAGTGGAAGACTGTGTCATCTTTTATTGAGGACTGAGTTAGGGGAAGTTTTGGTGTATTTGTGTTCCAGGTGACCATTTCTGGGCTAGCCACTCCTTCGTCCCTGCCTCACAGACCTGCTGCTTCTTCCCCCGTCTCATTGTTACTAATGAACTAAATTTAGACTCGAACAGCCTGTTAAATTGGGAGGATTTTGTGCACTGCTATAAAATGCCCTATGTTGCTCATCAAAGAACAGCTTAAATTGAGCCCCCATTGATAAATGACCAATATATAATGCACTGTTACACTGTGTTTTTGTGTACTGCTAGCATCTTTTTTAATCACTCAAATAGTTCGTATTGCAAAAATAATGAACTATAGATTCCAGAATTATACTTTTGAGTAATGTAAACATCTTATTATATTGAATTGTCATTATATTTAGAATACAAATATTTTTATACTCAGAAATTTTATATGTTGTATGTAACATCCGCTGGGTCATGGAAAAAGCTGAGGTTAAAAAGTTCCAGAAAAACATCTATTTCTGCTTTATTGACTATGCCAAAGCCTTTGACTGTGTGGATCACAAGAAACTGTGGAAAATTCTGAAAGAGATGGGACTACCAGACCACCTAACCTGCCTCTTGAGAAATCTGTATGCAGGTCAGGAAACAACAGTTAGAATTGGACATGGAACAACAGACTGGTTCCAGATAGGAAAAGGAGTACATCAAGGCTGTATATTGTCACCCTGCTTATTTAACTTCTATGCAGAGTACATCATGAGAAACGCTGGTCTGGAAGAAGCACAAGCTGGAATCAAGATTGCCAGGAGAAATACCAATAACCTCAGATATGCAGATGACACCACCCTTATGGCAGAAAGTGAAGAGGAACTAAAAAGCCTCTTGACGAAAGTGAAAGAGGAAAGTGAAAAAGTTGGCTTAAAACTCAACATTCAGAAAACAAAGATCATGGCATGTGGTCCCATCACTTCATGGGAAATAGAAGGGGAAACAGTGGAAACAGCATCAGACTTTATTTTTGGGGGCTCCAAAATCACTGCAGATGGTGATTGCAGCCATGAAATTAAAAGACGCTTACTCCTTGGAAGAAAAGTGATGACCAACCTAGATAGTATATTCAAAAGCAGAGACATTACTTTGCTGACTGAGATCTGTCTAGTCAAGGCTATAGTTTTTCCAGTGGTCATGTATGGATGTGAGTTGGACTGTGAAGAAGGCTGAGTGCCGAAGAATTGATGCTTTTGAACTGTGGTGTTGGAGAAGACTCTTGAGAGTCCCTTGGACTGCAAGGAGATCCAACCAGTCCATTCTGAAGGAGATCAGCCCTGGGATTTCTTTGGAGGGAATGA
>SJYW01056594.1:26353-44864 GCA_006410735.1 Raphicerus campestris
CTTCCCGCCGCCGCGGCTCTCGCTCCGGCCTGGGGGACCCACGCTGTCGGCTACCTTGGCCGGTCCCACGAGGCCGGCCTCTATCCCGACCTGCTCCCGCGCCGCCAGGGCCCGCTGAAGGCCTGGAGACTTCCCGGCCCGTCTCGTGGGCTCGGGGTCGGTCCTCCGGGCCGGGTCTAGGCAGCAGGAGCCTGTTTGGTTCTGGAGTCTCGCAGGGCCTTTTTCCCCCCCGACCTGCGCAAGAGGCACGCATACACACGGCCCAGGGTCCCGCCCTTTCCCTCGAGTGTTGCACCTGAAGGGTCTTTCATCTTGTAAAGAGAACATGCAGAAAAGAAGACGGTTTCCAAAGCCAGCCTTTTAAAACCACCCTGTCAATAAGGATCATGTTTCACGAAGGCCATCTTAAGCTGAAAATGCTCACGCCTGAAAGAAGAGTCCGGACTCTGGACTTGAATTTGCATTCTCAGTCCCATCCTGCCTTGAGCTGCATTTGGAGAATTCACTTGTGGGGTGTTAAATTTAAACGTATACGCCTCTAGCTAGTATTGTGTATGATGACTGCTCGACTTTCAGTCATCCTCTGGCTTGAGTATTTTTAACAGAGGCGGAGACAGTCACGTGTTTGTGAGTTTAATCGAATTGACAAGGGCTGTGAGCGAGAAAGGCTTGCTATGTAATGCCAAGACTGCATTAGGTGCAGAAAGATGCGTTCTCTTTGGACTTAACTTGAATCCCAGCTTTTCAAATGGAATCTTCTCTTGCATGTATTTTTCTTGATCTCCTGCCAGCGGAAAATTTAAATCAAAATTCTGTTTCTTATATTCGTTTATATGGTAAATGTGTCTAGGCTGAGATGACGCGTTGTCTTGATCAACAAGAAAACGCTCAGCAATCACTGTGAATTGAACACCTTGCTGATTGAGCAACACTTGAACCTGGAGGCAAGAACGACCATAATCGCAGAAGGAGAATCCTCCACCGTGTGCTTCACAAGCATGTTCACAGCTGACGTTTTTCCACTCTAACGGGTCCTTCACTGGGGACTTTTTTATCCTTCATTTTGCCAGACTATTTAGTCTCTTAGAAAGCCACTTTTACCTACTTTTTAGTTTGAAAATGTAACCGTGGTTGGGCAAATGATCATATACATAAATGTGTGTGCTTGTATATTTCCCCCCAGTATCAAAACAGAACCTTGATGTTGCATTCAGAAAGCTAAATCAAGCACCTGAAAATAATAGTTTTATGTTTAGCACTAACTGGAGGAAAAGGGGGGTGTGTGAAAAACAGGAGGTATAAAGTTGGAGAAAAAACGGATGTACATAATGACTTTTTTGTGCATGAAGTAAATTGCTAAATCTGCTTCAGATTTGGTAGTTTAAATGTTAGAATAGTAGAAAACAATAACTATATTTTATAGTAAAATATTAGCACTTGGAAACAATTTTTATATGGTAATTTTCATAATGTCTGATTATGCACATTCATTNCTGAAGATGAAACTCCAATACTTTGGCCACATGATGCAGAGAACTAACTCATTTGAAAAGACCCTGATGCTGGGAAAGATTGAAGGCAGGAAAAGAAGGGGACAATAGAGGATGAGATGGTTGGACGGCATCACCAACTCAATGGATGTGGGTTTGGGTAGATTCCAGCAGTTGGTGATGGACAGTGAGGCCTGGTGTGCTGCGGTTCATGGGGCCGCAAAGAGTAGGACACGACTGAGTGACTGAACTGAACTGAATTGATTCTTCATTATGAGCTTGGACCGACGTGATTGCCAGATACTGGCAAGGATGCACGTATGCCTGGCATGGCCAGTAGAACTGATCAGCTAAGCCATTTAATTGGATGGCTGTTCTCTGTAGGTAAGTAGAGGTTTGGTTATACCCATGAGTTAGCCCAACCTTCATTCAGAATTCACTGACCATTTTGGAGAGTTACTGCATTTTATTAAGAATATGTGAGTGTTGAGAACCTCACTAGATTTTTTGCAGTATTTCCTAATGTGAAAATGATCTCCGTAGGAGCATTCCAGTTAGTTTCCAGTATTACAAGGTCTCTACCTTTTTATTTATGGTTATTGTTTCCTTAGGAACCTAATATTTATCAAACACAGGATCCATTTTGCATGCTCACCTTTCTTCTTTTTCAAATAATCAGTGACCTTAAGCTTTGAGCATCTCAGCCTTATTACTGGCTACCAGCCTCTTAATCTAATGCTGCGTTAAACTTGATTTGCTGCTTTTTATATACTACTTTAATCTTTTAGAAGCTTATAATATGAGCTCTTTAATAAAATGTTTATCATATGAATAAACTAACATTTCTCTACTTTTCCAGATTTCTCTACTTTTGCTCACTTACTTATGTACCTTTTCCCTTCTTTAAATATTCATGTTTCCTATACAGTCCAAAACACTTGTTTCTTTAGAAATGACTGTGTTACCACAAAGTGCTCTGGTTTGGTTCTTAACGTTGTGTGTTCACACCTCCCAATCTTGGGAAAATATAAATGTATCTGTTGGCACCGGTGGTAAAGAACACGCTTGCCAGTGCAGGAGATGTAAGAGATGTGGGTTCGATCCCTGGGTCAGGAAAACTCCCTGGAGAAGGAAATGACAACCCACTCTAGTATTCTTGCCTAGAGCATTCCGTGGACAGAGAACCTGGTGGGCTACAGTCCGTGGGGGTCACAGTGAGTCGGACACGACGGAAGCGACGGAGCAGCAGCACGTTGCTAGAAGAGTCCCCCACCTTGAAATCTGCCAACATTCTTTCCCATCCAGCTTCAAGGCCACCTAATACTCTCCCATCCCTCCACAGCATTTGAACAGGCAATGCAGTGTAGTAGTTAGGAGACAAGACCCTCAACTGAGGCAAAGAACCAAGTCCTGGTTCTAATGCTTACTAGCTATGTGACTTTAATCAAGGTTTAAAAACAAACAAACAACCTCAAGGCCTCAGTTTTCCCATCTGTAAAATTGAGATTATAGCACTTAGTTCATTAAATTTGACTATTTTTAAGAATTAAATGGAGAAGGCAGTGGCACCCCACTCCAGTACTCTTGCCTGGAAAATCCCATGGATGGAGGAGCCTGGTGGGCTGCAGTCCATGGGATTTTGAAGAGTTGGACACGACTGTGCAACTTCACTTTCATTTTTCAGTTTCATGAACTGGAAAAGGAAATGGCACCCCACTCCAGTGCTCTTGCCTGGAGAATCCCAGGGACGGGGCAGCCTGGTGGGCTGCTGTCTATGGTGTCGCAGAGTCGGACACGACTGAAGCGACTTAGCAGCAGCAGCAGCAGCAGCAGCAGCAAGAATTAAATAACGCAATGCTTGCAAAGCTCTTGGCATACAATCAACAATAAATGGTGTTAGTCCGCGGTGGATGTCCTCATCAGAGTTATTATCAATATTAAAGCATTGTTTCCCTGGTCACCAGCTTACTTAGCCTGGATTAATTTATTAAACTGTCCGCAGATAGAATTCTGACAGGACCTGAAGCAGACGTTTTGAGTGAGGAGGGCAGGGAGAAGGAGTAAAGGGCTCAGTCCAGGCGCCGGCCAGGCGAGTCCCGGCAGCGGGGTTGACTGTTGGCCTCAGTGGCTCCCGGATCTCGCCGACCAGCAGAAACCGCCCAACCAAGATGTCCACCTGGGTTTGTGCAGGTGCCTCCTGAGAACCTCAATTATCCCCAGAACTCTGCTTCAGGGCAGTCTGAAAACCGAGTGTGTGGTGTTCCCGCTCTGCAGTCAAGGAAGGCACGTGAACGTAAGGCTGGAAAGGCTCGTCCTTTGCCCACTACTCTTCCTCCCAAATGTGAGCCGCCACATTATGGCAGTAATGGAGAATGCCCGGGCGGTCCAGCGGTTAGGACTCTGTGATCTCACTGCTGGAGGCCTGGGTTCAGTCCCTGGTTGGGGAGTTGAGATCCCACAAGCCACGCAATGCAGTCAAAAAGAAAAGCGAGGCAGGAGCGACAAAAAGAGAAATCACTGCAGTGAGAGCAGACGCTCCCTGACGACAGTGCCGGCTCCGCGAAGGAAGGCCAGGCTGCGTGTCTGTGGGGATGCTTCATTTTCCCCGTAGCCCACTCACAATCCACTCTTTGTTTTTTTAGTATTTATTTCTTTACTTGGCTGTGCGGGGTCTTCGTGGCGGTGCACAGGATCTCGGCTGCAGCCTGTGGTTCTAGTTCCCTGACCAGGGGTCCACCCCAGGCCCCTGCAGTGGGAGCCTGGAGTCTTAGCCACTGGGCCCCAGGAACGCCCCCACAATCCAGTATTGATGTTCTACAACCTAAGAGCTGAACTNCTAGTTCCCTGACCAGGGGTCCACCCCAGGCCCCTGCAGTGGGAGCCTGGAGTCTTAGCCACTGGGCCCCAGGAACGCCCCCACAATCCAGTATTGATGTTCTACAACCTAAGAGCTGAACTGTCGAGCTAATCACGCCCCAGAAATGCTTCATAAAACAGTAGGAGCAAAGGGAAGGGGGGAAAAGGGACGTGATTAACATGATCCGTAAAGAGCAAGAAAGGCGTGTGCTAGCCACTGTGGCCCTCGGTTTTGCCAGGGTCGCAAGTCCAGAGCTGGGGTCCTCAGTTTCCTTTGACGGGCCGTCTCTGCTCCCTGCGGGTCTGCCAGGCTTCCTTGCTCGGGGGCGTGATCTAAACCTTTATTTCCCAGGTGTCTTGAGTTCTAGGCTGGCTGAAAGAAGCTGAGAGTGTTAGTCACTCAGTCGTGTCCGACTCTGCAATGCCATGGACTGCAGCCCGCCAGGCTCCTCTGCCCGTGGGGTTTCCCAGGCAAGAGTACTGGAGTGGGTTGCCATTCCAAGATGGGTGAAATCTTCTCTGACTTTTGCCCCTGGGCGTGGTGGTCCTAGGAGATGCTCCAGAGACTCTGTTGGTCCTCAGTGTGTAGCAGTGACCTTAATTATCCCTGAAAGTAAAGAGCTCAGTGATGACGAGGTGGGAGTCTCAGCTTCTAGTCCAGTGAAACCATGTGTCCCCTGCTGGAAGAATTCACAGACCTCCAAGTCCACGGAGGCTCCAAGTCCCAGCGGGCAAAGAAAAGCTTTTATGTGGACTTCCCTGGTGGTTCAGAGGTTAAGACTCCTTGCTCCCAATGCAGGGCCCTGGGTTTGATCCCACATGCCCACAACCAAGACCAGTACAAAAAAACAAGTAAATAAAAAAAAATTTTAAAGCTTTTATGTAGCACTAGGTTTCCTTTTTGCTTTTATTTTTGACACATTTTTTAAAACATTTATGTTTATTTCNCTCCAAGGACTGTTCCACCCCTTAGAAATCAAGACGCAGTCGTGTTAAGTTTTTTGAGACAGAGGACCACATCAAATGACGTGTTATTGACAGTTTACATGATCCAGATCTAATCCTGGTGGGTCACGTGTCTGCTTACAAGATTAAGAGGGAGTGTTACCTCTCAAGGAGTTGCCTCGGTGGGGCTGGGAGAATGACGCCCTTTGTGTCTGAGTGCATATCCCTTCCTCACGGTTGGGGAGGGCTGGCAATGCAAGGCACCGAGGGGGAGAGGGAGGCCAGAGGGCAGGGAAGATTTTATGTTTAAATTGTTCTTGTCTTGCCATAGAACATGAAGTTTGTTTCACGTAGCCATGCCTAAAACAGAGATCAAGAACGTATAAAGGGGCTGTTTTTATTGTTCATTCGCTAAGTCGTGTCCAACTCTTGGTAACCCCATGGGCTGCAGCACGCCAGGCTTCCCTGTCCTCCACTATCTCCTGGACTTTGCTCAAATTCATGTCCATCGAGTCAGTGATGCCATCCAACCCTCTCATCCTCTGCCGCCCGCTTCTCTCCCCTCCTTCAATCCTTCCCAGCATCGGGGCTTTTCCAGTGAGTCGGCTCTTGGCATCAGGACGCATATAGAACAATGCTCGATCGGCCTCAGCTTCAGCCTCAGCATCTGCCGCCTTGGCCCAGCCGCTTCATTCTTCCCGGAGCTGTTAGTAATTGTCCTCCACTTGCCCCAGGAGCAGGCCGGATGCCTTCCAGCCTGGGGGACTCATCTCTCGATGTCATACCTTTTGCCTTTTTGTCTTGTTCATGGGGTTCTCGAGGCAAGCATCCCAGAGTGGTCTGCCATTCCCTGCTCCAGTGGACCACGCCTTGTCCGAACTCTCCACCATGACCCATCCGTCTTGGGTAGCCCCACACGGCATGGCTCACAGCTTCACTGAGTTACACAAGCCCATTCGCCACGACAAGGCTGTGATCCGTGAAGGGGATATAATGGGGTGGGGAAGGAATAAATTAGGAGTTTGGGATGAACAGATATACATTACTGTATATAAAATAAACAACAAGGACCTACTGTATAACACAAGGAACTATATTCAATGTCTTATAATGACTATAATGGAAAAAATCTGACAAAAAATGTGTAATCTCTATGTTCTATATAGGTTTACAATGTTGCATTAGCTTCAGGCGTACAGCAAAGTGATTCAGTCATACATAAGACAGCATTGTGAATCAGCTATACTTCAATTTAAAATTTTTTTAAAAAGAACAAACTAATTCTAGTTAATGCAACAGTAGAAATTGAGTGCTTATGTGCAGCACATAGAGATAACTGGTTGGTTCGTTCATTCATGTCTGACTCTGCAGCCCATGGACTGTAGCCCACCAGGCCCCTCTTTGTCCATGGGATTCTCCAGGCAAGGATACTGGACTGGGTTGCCGTTTCCTTCTCCAGGGGATTTTCCCTGCCCAGGGATTGAACCTGGGTCTCCTGCACTGCAGGCAGATTCCTTACTGTCTGAGCCACCAGGGAAGCCACCACTTGCTGGGTAAACAGTAATAAGCAAGCTGTGCAGGGTGGGAGAGAGACAATTAATATCATTACTGAACAGAGTGCTAAGGGGAGGTTCAAGGTGGTATTGGCACGTGGCAGAGACACACAGCCCAGCGAAGGGCCACCAGAGTTGGGGGGAGTGTCGGGAGACGGCAGGAAGGAGGAAGGCAGTCGAGACAGAAGGTCGTTCACTGGCCGTGTCCCCTCGAGGTGGCTGGGCCTGTTTGAAGGACCTGGTGTGGGAGTCCTTCCATGTGCTCCTCGAGGGCTGCCCCCGCACTTGGCCCACCTCTCCCTGCAGGAGGCTGGCGCTCACGGCCTGCGGGGGGGCACCTGTGTGCCCTGTGGCTGCCAGCTGGATTGAGCCAGTGGGGAGCCTCAGAAGGAGATTGGGATGGAGGAAGGGGAGGGAGTTCAGGCCCTTGTTGGGGGCATCTAGCTGGCAGATGGTGAGCTGGGACACCGCTCCACTCTCTTCCAAGTTCCTGTGGGTTCGCTCCTGCAGGTGAAAACAGCCTCCAGGCGCTGCTCCACACTCCACCCAGCCCTTTGTACACAGCCAGGAGACAGGAATGGCAGTGGCGTTATTGGGATTAGCCAGGTGGGTGGGGATGGACTCACCGTCCTTGTTAGTCACTCAGTCGCGTCCACCTCTTTGCGACCCCATGGACTGCAGCACGCCAGGCCTCCCTGTCCTGCATTATTTTCTGGAGCTTGCTCAAATTCATGTCCATCAAGTCAGTGATGCCATCCAACCATCTCATCCTCTGTCGTCCCCTTCTCCTCCTGCCCTCAATCTTTCCCAGCATCAGGGCCTTTTCCAGTGAGTCAGTTCTTCACACCAGGTGGCCAAAGTATTGGAGCTTCAGCTGCAGCAACTGTCCTTCCAATGAACACTCAGCACTGATTTCCTTTAGGACTGACTGGTGGGCTCGGGGAAGGTTTGTAATCTAGGTTAACAGAGTTTGGAAGGTTAGCCCAAGAGCTGACATCAGGGAGAACTTTGCAGGTGCAGTAGGAGTGTGGATTGCATTCTTTAAGAGCTGGAAGAGCTTTGGAGGATCTTTCGCAGGGAAATGACAAGATGTGACTGATGCTTTTCAAAGATGGTGGACTTTGAGTAAAGCAAATTACCCTCCGTAATGAGGTGGGGGTGGGAGTTCTGGAGGTGCAGAGGGGGCTGGCTCATCCAGTTAGGTGAAATTTCCTAATGTCTCCTGAGGAAGAAGGAATTCTGCCAGCAGACACCTTCAGACTTGAGCTGCAGTATCAGCACTTGCCTGGGTCTCCAGCCTGCTGGTCTACCCTGCAGATTTCAGACTCACCAAATATCTAGGATTATATGAACCTGTTTCTTAAAATCAATTTGTCTGTCTGTCTCTCTCTCTCTCTCTATGTGTGTGCAGATAGATATGTATGTATATGCATGGAAAGAGAGAGAGACTGGGTATACTATATGGCCTGGGCTTTTATTATACCCATCTCCAAGACCTGTGTGTGTGTGCACACGCATGTGTGTGTGTGTGTGTGNATAGTTAAGGGAAAAAACTGGCAGAAAAAGTCACATTTGATAATTATATTTGTTGTTACACCTTCTCTTCTTTATTGAGATAGTCAGAAACTAGGTTTGAAAGATAATATAACTCCTGAGTTGTTTTTTAACCAAATAAAAGTGCCTACTACTTGGGAACAATTACGTAACAATGTGATAATCAAGCAGCTCTTTTTATTAGAAACAGAGAGTTCGCGTCCACAAAAGCCCTTCAGGAAACCTTTACCCCGTTGTTATTTAAATGTATAATAATATTTTATGTATTTATTTATACATAAAAAATTAGATCAGTTTAGTGCGTGCCCTCTGTTATACATGTATCAGCAATGTCTGTGTGATCACTCAGCATGCATTTTAGTAATATCCGCGTTTGGCACAAATGCTAGGAACGAATTTACATCTACTTAACAAACGAGAGACCAGGAAGAGCTCCGTTAGCCGCTGAGTGTGTGAGAGAGCACGATGCTGGAGAACAGCACACAGGTGGCTATTTAATCCAGGCGATGTGCCCAGAGCCCCAGATTCACTGGCTCACACGGCCATCCACAGTCCGTGACGGTCTACCATAAGCTGGCTTCCGAACTCAGCCCTCTGCCAGCGTGATCCCATTTATCAGGAGGCGACTGGGATTCTGCGGGGCTAAGTTAGGAGCCTGGGCTTACCAGCCAGCATGTGGCAGGGCCAGGCTTGAACAGACAGCCCACAGCTGGGCAGTGCTTTCGAGGCCCTGCTGCAGGCCAGGCCCTCAGCTGAGGCCAGAGACACAGCCACAGATGTGGGTGCTCACTGTAAGAAGGCCACAAGGCCCTTCATCTAACACGTCTGAAGTTAAAGTTGGAGGACATGGAACTCATGTGGCCAAACTCCCTTTCATCACAGATTAAAACGCCGGTGATCTAAAGGGGCAGGTGTCGTACCCACCGGGTATGTGGTGAAGAGAATAGATGAACACGGTGCTTTGGTTGCTTAAAATGCCCACAATACTGTTGCAGTATCTCTGGGGCTGGAATATGAATAAACTAGTACTTTGGCCTTTTCTTTGCTCAAACATGTGGTAAGAATATGGATGTCAGTAACTGTTGTATATGTCAGCAAAAAATTTATCAGTCAATCTAAGAAAGAAATGGGAAATTTTATTTGAGCTGCATTTGAGGATTAAGACCCAGAAAGAACATTTGAGAAATCTCCAAGGACTGTTCCACCCCTTAGAAATCAAGACGCAGTCGTGTTAAGTTTTTTGAGACAGAGGACCACATCAAATGACGTGTTATTGACAGTTTACATGATCCAGATCTAATCCTGGTGGGTCACGTGTCTGCTTACAAGATTAAGAGGGAGTGTTACCTCTCAAGGAGTTGCCTCGGTGGGGCTGGGAGAATGACGCCCTTTGTGTCTGAGTGCATATCCCTTCCTCACGGTTGGGGAGGGCTGGCAATGCAAGGCACCGAGGGGGAGAGGGAGGCCAGAGGGCAGGGAAGATTTTATGTTTAAATTGTTCTTGTCTTGCCATAGAACATGAAGTTTGTTTCACGTAGCCATGCCTAAAACAGAGATCAAGAACGTATAAAGGGGCTGTTTTTATTGTTCATTCGCTAAGTCGTGTCCAACTCTTGGTAACCCCATGGGCTGCAGCACGCCAGGCTTCCCTGTCCTCCACTATCTCCTGGACTTTGCTCAAATTCATGTCCATCGAGTCAGTGATGCCATCCAACCCTCTCATCCTCTGCCGCCCGCTTCTCTCCCCTCCTTCAATCCTTCCCAGCATCGGGGCTTTTCCAGTGAGTCGGCTCTTGGCATCAGGACGCATATAGAACAATGCTCGATCGGCCTCAGCTTCAGCCTCAGCATCTGCCGCCTTGGCCCAGCCGCTTCATTCTTCCCGGAGCTGTTAGTAATTGTCCTCCACTTGCCCCAGGAGCAGGCCGGATGCCTTCCAGCCTGGGGGACTCATCTCTCGATGTCATACCTTTTGCCTTTTTGTCTTGTTCATGGGGTTCTCGAGGCAAGCATCCCAGAGTGGTCTGCCATTCCCTGCTCCAGTGGACCACGCCTTGTCCGAACTCTCCACCATGACCCATCCGTCTTGGGTAGCCCCACACGGCATGGCTCACAGCTTCACTGAGTTACACAAGCCCATTCGCCACGACAAGGCTGTGATCCGTGAAGGGGATATAATGGGGTGGGGAAGGAATAAATTAGGAGTTTGGGATGAACAGATATACATTACTGTATATAAAATAAACAACAAGGACCTACTGTATAACACAAGGAACTATATTCAATGTCTTATAATGACTATAATGGAAAAAATCTGACAAAAAATGTGTAATCTCTATGTTCTATATAGGTTTACAATGTTGCATTAGCTTCAGGCGTACAGCAAAGTGATTCAGTCATACATAAGACAGCATTGTGAATCAGCTATACTTCAATTTAAAATTTTTTTAAAAAGAACAAACTAATTCTAGTTAATGCAACAGTAGAAATTGAGTGCTTATGTGCAGCACATAGAGATAACTGGTTGGTTCGTTCATTCATGTCTGACTCTGCAGCCCATGGACTGTAGCCCACCAGGCCCCTCTTTGTCCATGGGATTCTCCAGGCAAGGATACTGGACTGGGTTGCCGTTTCCTTCTCCAGGGGATTTTCCCTGCCCAGGGATTGAACCTGGGTCTCCTGCACTGCAGGCAGATTCCTTACTGTCTGAGCCACCAGGGAAGCCACCACTTGCTGGGTAAACAGTAATAAGCAAGCTGTGCAGGGTGGGAGAGAGACAATTAATATCATTACTGAACAGAGTGCTAAGGGGAGGTTCAAGGTGGTATTGGCACGTGGCAGAGACACACAGCCCAGCGAAGGGCCACCAGAGTTGGGGGGAGTGTCGGGAGACGGCAGGAAGGAGGAAGGCAGTCGAGACAGAAGGTCGTTCACTGGCCGTGTCCCCTCGAGGTGGCTGGGCCTGTTTGAAGGACCTGGTGTGGGAGTCCTTCCATGTGCTCCTCGAGGGCTGCCCCCGCACTTGGCCCACCTCTCCCTGCAGGAGGCTGGCGCTCACGGCCTGCGGGGGGGCACCTGTGTGCCCTGTGGCTGCCAGCTNGGGCAGGGAGGAGGAAGGCAGTCGAGACAGAAGGTCGTTCACTGGCCGTGTCCCCTCGAGGTGGCTGGGCCTGTTTAAAGGACCTGGTGTGGGAGTCCTTCCATGTGCTCCTCGAGGGCTGCTCCTGCACTTGGCCCACCTCTCCCTGCAGGAGGCTGGCGCTCACGGCCTGCGGGGGGGCACCTGTGTGCCCTGTGGCTGCCAGCTGGATTGAGCCAGTGGGGAGCCTCAGAAGGAGATTGGGATGGAGGAAGGGGAGGGAGTTCAGGCCCTTGTTGGGGGCATCTAGCTGGCAGATGGTGAGCTGGGACACCGCTCCACTCTCTTCCAAGTTCCTGTGGGTTCGCTCCTGCAGGTGAAAACAGCCTCCAGGCGCTGCTCCACACTCCACCCAGCCCTTTGTACACAGCCAGGAGACAGGAATGGCAGTGGCGTTATTGGGATTAGCCAGGTGGGTGGGGATGGACTCACCGTCCTTGTTAGTCACTCAGTCGCGTCCACCTCTTTGCGACCCCATGGACTGCAGCACGCCAGGCCTCCCTGTCCTGCATTATTTTCTGGAGCTTGCTCAAATTCATGTCCATCAAGTCAGTGATGCCATCCAACCATCTCATCCTCTGTCGTCCCCTTCTCCTCCTGCCCTCAATCTTTCCCAGCATCAGGGCCTTTTCCAGTGAGTCAGTTCTTCACACCAGGTGGCCATAGTATTGGAGCTTCAGCTGCAGCAACTGTCCTTCCAATGAACACTCAGCACTGATTTCCTTTAGGACTGACTGGTGGGCTCGGGGAAGGTTTGTAATCTAGGTTAACAGAGTTTGGAAGGTTAGCCCAAGAGCTGACATCAGGGAGAACTTTGCAGGTGCAGTAGGAGTGTGGATTGCATTCTTTAAGAGCTGGAAGAGCTTTGGAGGATCTTTCGCAGGGAAGTGACAAGATGTGACTGATGCTTTTCAAAGATGGTGGACTTTGAGTACAGCAAATTACCCTCCGTAATGAGGTGGGGGTGGGAGTTCTGGAGGTGCAGAGGGGGGCTGGCTCATCCAGTTACGTGAAATTTCCTAATGTCTCCTGAGGAAGAAGGAATTCTGCCAGCAGACACCTTCAGACTTGAGCTGCAGTATCAGCGCTTGCCTGGGTCTCCAGCCTGCTGGTCTACCCTGCAGATTTCAGACTCACCAAATATCTAGGATTATATGAACCTGTTTCTTAAAATCAATTTGTCTGTCTGTCTGTCTCTCTCTCTATGTGTGTGCAGATAGATATGTATGTATATGCATGGAAAGAGAGAGAGACTGGGTATACTATATGGCCTGGGCTTTTATTATACCCATCTCCAAGACCTGTGTGTGTGTGCACACGCATGTGTGTGTGTGTGTGTGCTCTCCCCTGTGGAGGGCCGCTGGCGTGACGCGTGTCCACTGATTCCTCTGATGAGGAAGTGTTGTGAACCTGTGTGTGCGTGTGCACACGTGTGTGTGTGTGTGTGCTCTCCCCTGTGGAGGGCCGCTGGCGTGACGCGTGTCCACTGATTCCTCTGATGAAGGAGTGTTGTGGCCGCTCGTGCTGTGCCTTTCTCTTCCTCAGCAGTTTCTCATTTGCTTTATTTGGCTTTACCACACATCTCTGGCTTTGCTGCAATAAAGAGACCATCTTTGCTATGAGCTGCAACTTTGAGTGACACGTCTGTTCTTCTTTTTCCCACCTTCAGTAAGATCCATCTGACCCTATAGGGAATATATGATAAAGATAAATTTAAGAGTGGAATTGGGAAGTTAGGGCAGCTCTCAACCTATTTATCTTTGGAAACCATTATACAGAGGAAAAGTTTTTCTTTTAGCTCATGGTTGCTGCATACACACAAATATAATGCAAGGTCTTTTTTTTTCCCCACAACACAGTAGTCTCTCAGAAGAGAGTCACTCATAATAAACGGTGCCCTGTGTGTAGCTTTATTATCAATAATAACACTATTGGGAGAAGACGTTTCTCTGTTCAGTTCCCTGGCTCATTTGGGTCCAACTCTTTGCAGCCCCATGGACTGCAGCACAATAGGCTTCCTTGTCCATCACCAACTCCTGGGGCTTATGCAAACTCATGTCCATCAAGTCAGTGATGCTATCCAGCCATCTCATTCTCTGTCGTCCCCTTCTCCTTCTGCCTTCAATCTTGCCCAGCATTAGGGTCTTTCCCAAAGAGTCAGTTCTTCACATCAGGTGGCCAAAATATTGGAGTTTCAGCTTCAGCATCAATCCTTCCAATGAAGGACTCATTTCCTTTAGGATGGACTGGTTGGATCTCCTTGCAGTCCAAAGGACTCTCAAGAGTCTTCTCCAACACCACAGTTCAAAAGCATCAATCCTTCCACAATGAGTGGGGCATGACTGAGAGACTAACACACACGTACACTCAGCTTGCTTTCTGGTCCACCACTGCTGGGTGGGGAAGATCCCCTGGAGAAGGGAATGCAACCCACTCCAGTGTTCTTGCCTGGAGAAACCCATGGACAGAGTGGTCCATGGGGTTGCAAGAGTCGGACACATCTTAGCAAGTAAACCTCATATCCATACATGACTATTGGAAAAACCATTGCTTAGACTAGACGGACCTTTGTCAGCAAAGTAATGTCTCTGCTTTTTAACATGCTGTCCTTTTCTTATAAGGAGCAAACATCTTCTAATTTCATGGCTGCAGTCACCATCTGCAGTGGTTTTGGAGCCCAAGAAAGGAAAGTCTCTCACTGGTTCCATTGCTTCCTCATCTGTTTGCCGTGAAGTGGTGGAACCAGAGGCCATGATCTTCATTTTTCGAATGCTGAATTTTAAGCCAAATTTTTACTCTTTCTTTCACTTTCATCAAGAGGCTCTTTAGTTCCTCTTTACTTTCTGCCATAAGAGTGGTGTCATCCGTATATCTGAGGTTATTGATATTTCTCCCAGCAATCTTGATTCCAGCTTGTGCTTCATCCATCCCAGCATTTCACATGATGTACTCTGCATAGAACTTAAATAAGCAGGGTGACAATATACAGCCTTGACATACTCCTTTCCCGATTTGGAACCAATTTGTTCCATGTCCAATTCTGACTGCTGCTCCTTATCCTGCATGCAGATGTCTCAGGAGGCAGGTAAGGTGGTCTGGTATTTTTTCCACAGTTTGTTGTGACCCACACAGTCAAAGGATTTAGCATAGTCAAGAAGCAGAAGTAGATTTTTTCTGGAACTCTCTTGCTATCTCTATGACCCACTGGATGTTGGGTAGTTGATCTCTGGTTCCTCTGTCTTTTCTAAAACCAGCTTGAACATCTGGAAGTTCATGGTTCACATATTGCTGAAGCCTGACTTGGAGAATTTTGAGCATTACTTTACTAGGGTGTGAGATGAGTGCAATTGTGCGGTAGTTTGAACATTCTTTGGCATTGCCTTTCTTTGGGATTGGAATGAAAACTGACCTTTTCCAGTCCTGTGGCCACTGCTGAGTTTTGCAAATTTGCTGACATATTGAGTGCAACACTTTCACAGCATCATCTTTCAGGATTTGAAATAGCTCAGCTGGAATTCCATCACCTCCTCTAGCTTTGTTTGTAGTAATGCTTCCTAAGGCCCACTTGACTTCACACTCCAGGATGTCTGGCTCTAGGGGAGGGAGCACACTTGTGGTTATCTGGGGCATTGACATCTTTTTTTGTATAGTTCTTCTGTCTATTCTTGTAGTGATAAGTTATTGGAGCTTCCCAGGTGGCTCAGCGGTAAGGAATCCACTTGCCAAGTAAGAGATGCGGCTTCGATACCTGGGTCAGAAGATCTCCTGAAGAAGGAAATGGCAACCCACTCCAATATTCTTGCCTGGGAAATCCCAGGGGCAGGGGAGCCTGGTGGGCTGCAGTCCAGGGGGTCAAAAAGAATTGGTTGGACGTGACTTAGCGACTAAACAGCAATAGTTAAATGATCTGTCAATTACATGTGCTGGAATTGTTGAGAAAAAACCTTTTTAAAATACTTTAATAAGTGAGATAAGTCAGACAGAGGAAGGTAAATACTGTATGGTATCAATTATATGTGGAATCTGAAAACCCCAAACTCATTAAAATAGATTTGCAGTGGTGGTTACCAGGGACTGGGGCTGGTGGATAAGAGGGATGTTATTTAAGGAGCCAGACTTTCAACTGGTGGATAAATAAGCCCCAGAGATCTATGCTCAGCATAGTGTTCATAGTTAGCAGTACCATGTTATAAACTTCAGAGGTGCTAAGAGACTAGATCTTAACTTTCTCACCATAAAAAATAAACGATAATTATGTGACACAATAGAAGTGTTCGCTAACACTACAACTGTGACAATATCGCAATCTATAAACGTACCAAGTCACCCTATTGCACCTTAGACTTGGACAATGTTATAAGTCAGGGTCTCGAGGCAAAAAGAGAAAGACAGTTCAAGAAGTAATAAAGCAAGTGACTGTGGAATTCATGTATGAACTCCACATGAATGGTATTTTTAGGTTAGAGTACAATTTCCAAGGTCATTTTTTATTACATAGAGACTCTAAAACTACAGTTTCTTAAACAATTTAGAAGGAAACAAAGGTCATATGTTCTGAAAAACTCTAGAAAACTCAAGAAGTGACTCCATGGTGGCAGATATGCTAACGCATATGAAGACTGTGAATAAATTTGTCGTGTGAGTGTTTAAAACATGAGATTTAAGCTGTACGTAATTAAATACTATGAGCTGACACTCGGCTATTCCACCTGCTTTCCTGAAAGTTGATATCACATTCCCATTCCCAGAGGCCTCTGTGCACGGCTTCTCGCGGAGTGTTGGCCACACACAGACGCCTCCCATGCAGGCCTGCGCTGTGAGCCCAGTCGTGTCCGACTCTCTGCGGCCGCACGGACTGCAGCCAGCCGTGGGGGTTCTCCAGGCAAGAGTTCTGGAGTGGGTTGCCATGCCTTCCTCCAGGGATTCTTCCCAGCCCAGGTCTCCCGCATTGCGGGCAAATTCTTCCCTCTCCGAGCCACCAGGGAAGCCCAAGAACACTGGAGTGGATAGCCTATCCTTTCTCCAGGGTGTCTTCCCGACCAGGAATGGAATCAGGGTCTCCTGCATTGCAGGCGGGTTCTTCACCAGCTGAGCTCCCAGGGGGTCCATATTTAGGAACAGGAGACATGCCATAAGCCAGCTGCTGGGAGAAAGGGCTGCAGGGCGGGGCGGGCGAGTGAGGAAATCCCTAGAACTGCTTCTGTCACCGTCTTGATCCGGTACTTCTAGGGATTATCAAAACTTTTGGACTCTTCAAGGAACCAACTCTTTGGACTCTGTTAATTCTGTTATAGGTTTGTTTTCTGCTTTATTAACTTAGCCTCTTATTGTGTTATCGCTTTCCTTCTTTTCTTTGGGTCTGTTACGCTGTATCCTTCTAACTTCTTGAGAAGGCTGCTTACCCAACTGATTTTTAGCCTTTTTATTTTTTAAACCTATGTGGTTAATGATAAAAATTTTCTCTAAATAATTCTTATAAGTTTTGACATATTGTATTTTCATTATTGTCCATTTCAAAATATTTTCTTTTGTATTATGCTTTATTTTTAACTTGTGCTAATTAATAACTATGGTCTTTAATTTCCAAATATTTTTGAGGTTTCTAGTTTTTTTTATTATTATTAACTTCTATTAAATTCAGTTGTAGCTGAGCTGCTGTGTATGATTTTTATTGTTTTAGATTTATGGTACACAATATGGACAGTTTTAGTAAATTCTCCATATATGTTTGATAAGAATTTGTATTCTACAATTGGTGAGTCAAGTTTTCTATGTATGTTAATTTTCTTAACTCATGCTATTCAATTAACTTGTAATCTTACTGATTCTGATTTATTTTGTCTGTTACCCTATCAGTTTACTGAATAGATGATATTAAAATTTTTCATTATGTTTATGGATTTATCTATTTCTGCTTTTAACTTTGCCCTGTAGAGATATATAACTTAACACCCCTCATTATCTCCAGTAATACTTCCTGCTTTTGACTGATAGTAGTTTCGCTGCATTAATTTCCTTCTCATCGTGCTCACACAGGATGTATTTTCTCATCTTTTTACTTTCAGCTTCTCTGCTGCTGTTGCTTAGTTGCTAAGTTATATCCAACTCTTTGCGACCCCGTGGACTGTAGCCCACCAGGGTCCTGTGTCCATGGGATGCTCCAGGCAAGAGTACTGGAGTGGGTTGCCATTTCCTCCTCCAGGGATCTTCCCGCCCCAGGGATCGAATCCACATCTCCTGCATTGCAGGCAAATTCGTTACCCCTGAGCCACTGGGAAACCCCTCGATCTCTCTGTACCACAGTTCAAAAGCATCAGTTCTTCAGGGTTCAGCCTTCTTCACAGTCCAACTCTCACATCCATACATGACCACTGGAAAAACCACAGCCTTGACTAGACGGACCTTTGTTGGCAAAGTAATGTCTCTGCTCTTTAATATGCTATCTAGGTTGGTCAAAACTTTCCTTCCAAGGAGTAAATGTCTTTTAACTTCATGGCTGCAGTCACCATCTGCAGTGATTTTGGAGCCCCCCAAAATAAAGTCTGACACTGTTTCCACTGTTTCCCCATCTATTTCCCATGAAGTGATGGGACCAGAGGCCATGATCTTCGTTTTCTGAATGTTGAGCTTTAAGCCAACTTTTTCACTCTCCTCTTTCACTTTCATCAAGAGGCTTTTTAGCTCCTCTTCACTTTCTGCCATAAGGGTGGTGTCATCTGCATATCTGAGGTTATTGATATTTCTCCCGGCAATCTTGATTCCAGCTTGTGCTTCTTCCAGTCCAGCATTTCTCATGATGTACTCTGCATATAAGTTAAATAAGCAGGGTGACAATATACAGCCTTGACATACTCCTTTTCCTATTTGGAACCAGTCTGTTGTTCCATGTCCAGTTCTAACTGTTGCTTCCTGACCTGCATACAGATTTCTCAAGAGGCAGGTCAGGTGGTCTGGTATTCCCATCTCTTTCAGAA
>SJYW01056594.1:46892-65254 GCA_006410735.1 Raphicerus campestris
TCTCCTCTTTCACTTTCATCAAGAGGCTTTTTAGTTCCTCTTCACTTTCTGCCATAAGGGTGGTGTCATCTGCATATCTGAGGTTATTGATATTTCTCCCGGCAATCTTGATTCCAGCTTGTGCTTCTTCCAGTCCAGCATTTCTCATGATGTACTCTGCATATAAGTTAAATAAGCAGGGTGACAATATACAGCCTTGACATACTCCTTTTCCTATTTGGAACCAGTCTGTTGTTCCATGTCCAGTTCTAACTGTTGCTTCCTGACCTGCATACAGATTTCTCAAGAGGCAGGTCAGGTGGTCTGGTATTCCCATCTCTTTCAGAACTTTCCACAGTTTCTTGTGATCCACACAGTCAAAGGCTTTGGCATAGTCAAAAAAGCAGAAATAGATGTTTTTCTGGAACTCTCTTGCTTTTTTCATGATCCAGCAGATGTTGGCAATTTGATCTCTGGTTCCTCTGCCTTTTCTAAAACCAGCTTGAGCATCAGGGAGTTCACGGTTCATGTATTGCTGAAGCCTGGCTTGGAGAATGTTGAGCATTACTTTACTAGTGTGTGAGATGAGTGCAATTGTGCGGTACTTTGAGCATTGTATGCATAGCGGCTCTTAAATCTAGGCGAGCACTATCATACCTGCTTGCCCTCTCATTTTCTCAGCCGCCTCCACCCCGGATCCCAGGCCTGCCTCTCCTGGCTCTCCTCTTTCTCGGGTCCTGTCTCTATGGATGACCTTTGGTTTGATATTTCTATGGTGTCTACCATAGCGTTTGGTGTGCGTGTTTTAATATTTTCTTCAGCTCTTCTAACTTTTTTCAGAAGGAACATTGGTATAAAACACCTTTTAGCCTCTCTAGAAGTTTTTTTAAAAACTTTTTAGTTTGTACTGGAGTATAGCCAACGAACAATGTCGTGACAGTTTCAGGTGAACAGAGAAGGGACTCGGCCATACATACAAATGTGTCCTTTGTCCCTGAAATTTCCCTCTCATCCACCAGGCTGCCACCGTAGTCACTCTAAAAGTTTTGATCAATCTTTTAAAAAACAATTTACCTGCGATTGAATATCCACATGTAGCCATAAAACTCTTTGTANGGGGACAGTTGAAATCCTGTCATACTCCTTTCCCAGTTTTGAGCCAGTCATTTGTTCCATGTTTGGTTCTAACTGCTGCTTGTTGTAGAATCATGGACAGAAGTTCCTGACATTCATTGTTCAGGAGGCAGTGACCAAAACCATTTCAAAGAAAAAAGAAATGCAAGAAGGCAAAGTGGGAGGCTTTACAAATAGCTGAGGAGCGAAGGGAAGGGGAAGGCGGGGGAGAAAGGGAAAGGTGCACTCAACTGAGAGCAGAGTTCCAGAGAATACCGAGAGGAGACAGGAAGGCCTTCTTAAATGAACAGTGCAAAGAAACAGAGGAAAATCATAGAATGGGAAAGACTAGGAATCTCTTCAAGAAAATTGGAGATATCAAGGAAATACTTCACGCAAGGATGGGCACGATAAAGGACAGAAGCCATAAGGAGTTAACAGATGCAGAAGAGATTAAGAAGAGGTGGCAAGAATATACAGAAGAACGGTCCAAAAAGATCTTAATCACCTGCATAACCATGATGGTGTGGTCACTCATCTGAAGTCAGACATTCTGGACTGTGAAGTCAAGTGGACCTTAGGAAGCATTACCATTGATATGAACAAAGCTAGTGGAAGTGATGGAATTCCAGCAGAGCTATTTAAAATCCAAAAAGATGATGCTATTAAAGTGTTGCACTCAACATGTCAGAAAATCTGGAAAACTCAGTGGTGGCCATAGGACTGGGAAAAGTCAGTTTTCATTCCAGTCCCAAAGAAGAGCAATGCCAAAGAATGTTTAAACTGTAATTCCACTGTGCTCCTTTCACAAGCTAGCAAGGTAATGCTCAAAATCCTTCAAGCTGGGGTTCAATCATATGTGAGCCAAGAACTTCCAGATGTACAAGCCAGGTTTAGAAGAAGCAAAGGAACCAGAAATCAAATTGCCAATATTCGTTGGATCATGAAGAAACCAAGGGAATTCCAAAAAAAAGTGAGATCTGCTTCATCGATTACACTAAAGCCTTATGACTGTGGATGACAGCAAGCTGGAAAATTCTTAAAGAGATGGGAGCATTCTATAGAAATTCCCAGTAATTATGAAAATAATATAGTCCTTATAACTTGAAAAAGTTCACAGCCGGAGCCTTAGCTCGGGGGTCTTGAGTGCTATTCTGCTATAATTATTGGTCATGAGATTTCGCACAGCATGTGAATTCACCCAGACATGCAAGTTTTAATACCGTTTTTCTTCTCCAATATTTTTTCCTCCTTGTGGGGTTGAGCTTGTCGGCCTGGCACTCAAAAGACTGTTTTGTTCCTCTTGGTGCTTTGCATATGATTAGGATACTGGCCACCAAGTTAAGTGATGATTCTTACATTAGAGCTTTACAGTCTAAAAACACCCCAATCTCCCAAAGGTATCATTAGTCAAAAGATTAATTTATTTTATAACCTGATTATAGTATCTTTTTACAAAGACCACAGCTCTTTATTGAAACAGATAACAAACATTAAAAAGCAAAGAAGGTAGCCCCACAGAGCAAACGGCTATAGGAAACACGCATACCTAGATACGTTTGCTGCACTTCTCGTCCATCCTTGAATCTGATCAGTCAATGTTAATCCTCGTTGCATCCGTTTTTTAAAATANAAAGCAAAGAAGGTAGCCCCACAGAGCAAACGGCTATAGGAAACACGCATACCTAGATACGTTTGCTGCACTTCTCGTCCATCCTTGAATCTGATCAGTCAATGTTAATCTTCGTTGCATCCATTTTTTAAAATAAATTGTTCATTTTTTGCAGGGCTGGGTCTTGCTGCACCGGCCTTTCTCAGTGGCGGCGAGCAGCGGGCCTCTGGAGCCATAGTGCGGGGCTTCTCCCTGCTGCGGCCTCGGTTGCCGGGGAGCGCGCGCTCTAGGGAGTGCGGCCTCGCCGCTGCGGCACGTGGGCTCGGGAGCCGCGGCCCCGGGCCCCAGAGCACAGGCCGGGGGTTGTGGCGCACCGGCCTAGTGGCTCCGCGGCCTGTGGGATCTTCCTGGAGCAGGGATGGAGCCTGTCCCCAGCACCGGCAGGCGGTTCTTTCCAACCGAGCCCCCGGGGGAGCCAGTCTTCGCTGTGTTCGTAAAGCTCCGTGGCACCTTTCTTTCTCCGGTTATTGGAACCTTTGTACTTCCGATCAAAGCTCCTGCTGCTCTGACTAACACCGCGGCTGCCGTCAAAGGTCCCGGCTCTGGGGATCACCGGGCCGGATCCGCTCGGGGGTCTGGTAGGAGTCACTAAAGAAAGGGACCTTTGGGTGCGGATGGTGCCTCTGCCCTCCGCTACCTACCGCAACTTTGAGACCATCAGGTCCTTCTCACACTTCATTAAAAATCTGAGGCTCATCCTGCACGCCCTGTAGTGGGGCTGGATGCCTTTGATCAAGAGAGCCTTACCCCGGACTGCGTCCATCCTCGAAAGCGTCCCACCCCCTCAAGCTCTGAGTTACATCATCTTTCTCTCCTTCAAACAACCGCCATTAAAAACAAAAAAAACAAAAAAACTTAGACATGCAGAACATGTTTACACCAGCAAAACAGAACGTTTATATCACGGTGCTCCAGAAGCAGAGAGACAAAACCAACAGGATGCATTACACCACACACACGCACACACACACACACGCGCGCGCGCGCGCACACACGCACACGCACACACACAAAGCACACGCACACACACACGCACGCACACACACAAAGCACACGCACACGCACACACGTAGATTTTTAAGGATTGACTCATGAGATTCGGGGCTTAAATGAAGAGTTCCGAAGAATAGCAAGGAGAGATAAGAAAGCCCTCCTCAGTGATCAATGCAAAGAAATAGAGGAAAACAATANATCTGAGGTTGTTGAGATTTCTCCCAGCAGTCTTGATTCCAGCTTGTGATTCATCCAGCTTAGCATTTAGCATGATATACGCTGCTGTGAGTGTGCGCACTAAGTTGCTTCAGTCGTGTCCGAGTCTCTGTGACCCCGTGGACTGTAGCCCCCCAGGCTCCTCTGTCCATGGGATTCTCCAGGCAAGAATACTGGAGTGGGTTGCCATGCCCTCCTCCAGGGGATCGTTCCAACCCAGGGATCAAATCTATGTCTCTTACATCTCATACATTGGCAGCAGGTTCTTCACCACTAGCGCCGCCTGAGAAGCCCTGGACGCTGCATACAGGCTAAATAAACAGGGGACAGTTGAAATCCTGTCATACTCCTTTCCCAGTTTTGAGCCAGTCATTTGTTCCATGTTTGGTTCTAACTGCTGCTTGTTGTAGAATCATGGACAGAAGTTCCTGACATTCATTGTTCAGGAGGCAGTGACCAAAACCATTTCAAAGAAAAAAGAAATGCAAGAAGGCAAAGTGGGAGGCTTTACAAATAGCTGAGGAGCGAAGGGAAGGGGAAGGCAGGGGGAGAAAGGGAAAGGTGCACTCAACTGAGAGCAGAGTTCCAGAGAATACCGAGAGGAGACAGGAAGGCCTTCTTAAATGAACAGTGCAAAGAAACAGAGGAAAATCATAGAATGGGAAAGACTAGGAATCTCTTCAAGAAAATTGGAGATATCAAGGAAATACTTCACGCAAGGATGGGCACGATAAAGGACAGAAGCCATAAGGAGTTAACAGATGCAGAAGAGATTAAGAAGAGGTGGCAAGAATATACAGAAGAACGGTCCAAAAAGATCTTAATCACCTGCATAACCATGATGGTGTGGTCACTCATCTGAAGTCAGACATTCTGGACTGTGAAGTCAAGTGGACCTTAGGAAGCATTACCATTGATATGAACAAAGCTAGTGGAAGTGATGGAATTCCAGCAGAGCTATTTAAAATCCAAAAAGATGATGCTATTAAAGTGTTGCACTCAACATGTCAGAAAATTTGGAAAACTCAGTGGCCATAGGACTGGGAAAAGTCAGTTTTCATTCCAGTCCCAAAGAAGAGCAATGCCAAAGAATGTTTAAACTGTAATTCCACTGTGCTTCTTTCACAAGCTAGCAAGGTGATGCTCAAAATCCTTCAAGCTGGGGTTCAATCATATGTGAGCCAAGAACTTCCAGATGTACAAGCCAGGTTTAGAAGAAGCAAAGGAACCAGAAATCAAATTGCCAATATTCGTTGGATCATGAAGAAACCAAGGGAATTCCAAAAAAAAGTGAGATCTGCTTCATCGATTACACTAAAGCCTTATGACTGTGGATGACAGCAAGCTGGAAAATTCTTAAAGAGATGGGAGCATTCTATAGAAATTCCCAGTAATTATGAAAATAATATAGTCCTTATAACTTGAAAAAGTTCACAGCCGGAGCCTTAGCTCGGGGGTCTTGAGTGCTATTCTGCTATAATTATTGGTCATGAGATTTCGCACAGCATGTGAATTCACCCAGACATGCAAGTTTTAATACCGTTTTTCTTCTCCAATATTTTTTCCTCCTTGTGGGGTTGAGCTTGTCGGCCTGGCACTCAAAAGACTGTTTTGTTCCTCTTGGTGCTTTGCATATGATTAGGATACTGGCCACCAAGTTAAGTGATGATTCTTACATTAGAGCTTTACAGTCTAAAAACACCCCAATCTCCCAAAGGTATCATTAGTCAAAAGATTAATTTATTTTATAACCTGATTATAGTATCTTTTTACAAAGACCACAGCTCTTTATTGAAACAGATAACAAACATTAAAAAGCAAAGAAGGTAGCCCCACAGAGCAAACGGCTATAGGAAACACGCATACCTAGATACGTTTGCTGCACTTCTCGTCCATCCTTGAATCTGATCAGTCAATGTTAATCTTCGTTGCATCCATTTTTTAAAATAAATTGTTCATTTTTTGCAGGGCTGGGTCTTGCTGCACCGGCCTTTCTCAGTGGCGGCGAGCAGCGGGCCTCTGGAGCCATAGTGCGGGGCTTCTCCCTGCTGCGGCCTCGGTTGCCGGGGAGCGCGCGCTCTAGGGAGTGCGGCCTCGCCGCTGCGGCACGTGGGCTCGGGAGCCGCGGCCCCGGGCCCCAGAGCACAGGCCGGGGGTTGTGGCGCACCGGCCTAGTGGCTCCGCGGCCTGTGGGATCTTCCTGGAGCAGGGATGGAGCCTGTCCCCAGCACCGGCAGGCGGTTCTTTCCAACCGAGCCCCCGGGGGAGCCAGTCTTCGCTGTGTTCGTAAAGCTCCGTGGCACCTTTCTTTCTCCGGTTATTGGAACCTTTGTACTTCCGATCAAAGCTCCTGCTGCTCTGACTAACCCCGCGGCTGCCGTCAAAGGTCCCGGCTCTGGGGATCACCGGGCCGGATCCGCTCGGGGGTCTGGTAGGAGTCACTAAAGAAAGGGACCTTTGGGTGCGGATGGTGCCTCTGCCCTCCGCTACCTACCGCAACTTTGAGACCATCAGGTCCTTCTCACACTTCATTAAAAATCTGAGGCTCATCCTGCACGCCCTGTAGTGGGGCTGGATGCCTTTGATCAAGAGAGCCTTACCCCGGACTGCGTCCATCCTCCAAGGCGTCCCACCCCCTCAAGCTCTGAGTTACATCATTTTTCTCTCCTTCAAACAACCGCCATTAAAAACAAAAACAAAAAAAACAAAAAACTTAAAGACATGCAGAACATGTTTACACCAGCAAAACAGAACGTTTATATCACGGTGCTCCAGAAGCAGAGAGACAAAACCAACAGGATGCATTACACCACACACACGCACACACACACACACGCGCGCGCGCGCGCACACACGCACACGCACACACACAAAGCACACGCACACACACACGCACGCACACACACAAAGCACACGCACACGCACACACGTAGATTTTTAAGGATTGACTCATGAGATTCGGGGCTTAAATGAAGAGTTCCGAAGAATAGCAAGGAGAGATAAGAAAGCCCTCCTCAGTGATCAATGCAAAGAAATAGAGGAAAACAATAGAATGGGAGAAACTAGAGATCTTTTCAAGAAAATTAGAAATACTAAGGGAACATTTCATGCCAAGATGGGCACAATTAAGGACAGAAGTGGTATAGACCTAACAGAAGCAGAAGATATTAAGACGAGTTGGCAAGAATACACAGAAGAAATGTACAAAAAAGAGCTTCATGACCCAGATACTCATGATGGTATGATCACTAATCTAGAGCCAGACATCTTGGAATGTGAAGTCAACTGGGCCTTAGAAAGCATCACTACGAACAAAGCTAGTGGAGGAGATGGAATTCCAGTGGAGCTATTTCAAATCCTGAAAGATGATGCTGTGAAAGTGCTGCACTCAATATGCCAGCAAATTTGGAAACCTCACCAGTGGCCACAGGACTGGAAAAGGTCAGTTTTCATTCCAATTCCAAAGAAAGGCAATGCCCAAGAATGCTCAAACTACCACACAATTGCACTCATCTCACACGCTAGTAAAGTAATGCTCAAAATTCTCCAAGCCAGGCTTCAGCAATACGTGAACCGTGAACGCCCTGATGTTCAAGGTGGATTTAGAAAAGGCAGAGGAACCAGAGATCAAATTGCCAACATCCGCTGGATCATGGAAAAAGCAAGAGAGTTCCAGAAAAACATCTCTTCCTGCTTCATTGACTATGCCAAAGCCTCTGGCTGTGTCAGTTCAGTTCAGTTCAGTCGTTCAGTCGTGTCTGACTCTTCTGACTGTGTGGATCACAACAAACTGTGGAAAATTCTTAAAGAAATGGGAATACCAGACTACCTGACCTGCCTCTTGAGAAATCTGTATGTAGGTCAAGAAGCAACAGTTAGAACTGGGCATGGAACAACAGACTGGCTCCAAATTGGTAAAGGAGTACATCAAGGCTGTATGTTGTCACCCTGCTAATTTAACTTCTATGCAGAGTACATCATGAGAAACGCTGGGCTGGAGGAAGCACAATTTGGAATCAAGATTGCTGGGAGAAATATCAATGACCTCAGATATGCAGATGACACCACCCTTATGGCAGAAAGTGAAGAGGAGCTAAAGAGCCTCTTGATGAAAGTGAAAGAGGAGAGTGAAAAAGTTGGCTTAAAGCTCAACATTCAGAAAACTAAGATCATGGCATCCGCTCCCATCATTTCATGGCAAATAGATGGGGAAGCAATGGAAAGAGTGGCTGACTATTTTTGCAGGCTCCAAAATCACTGCAGATGGTGATTGCAGCCATGAAATTAAAAGACGCTTAGTCCTTGGAAGAAAAGCTATGACCAACCTAGATAGCATATTCAAAAGCAGAGACATTACTTTGCCAACAAAGGTCCATCTAGTCAAGGCTATGACTTTTCCAGTGGTCATGTATGGATGTGAGAGTTGGACTATAAGGAAAGCTGAGCACTGAGGAATTGATGCTTTTGAACTGTGGTATTGGAGAAGACTCTTGAGAGTCCCTTGGACTGCAAGGAGATCCAACCAGTCCATCCTAAAGGAGATCAGTCCTGGGTGTTTATTGGAAGGACTGATGTTGAGGCTGAAACTCCAATACTTTGGTCCCCTGATGCAAGGAACTGACTCACTTGAAAAGACCCTGATGCTGGGAAAGATTAAAGGCGGGAAGAGAAGGGGATGACAGAGAGTGAGATGGTTGGATGGCATCACCGACTCGATGGACATGAGTTTGGGTGAGCTCCGGGAGTTGGTGATGGACAGGGAGGCCTGGAGTGCTGCAGTCCACGGGGTCACACAGAGTCGGACACGACTGAGCAGCTGAGCTGAACTGAGTGGTAGAAAATGTGCCTGCCAATGCAGGGGACATGGGTCCATTCCTGGGTTGGGAAGATCCCCTGGCGAAGGAAGTAACAACCCACTCCTGTATTTTTGTCTGGGAAATCCCTTGGACAGAGGAGCCTAATGGACTACAGTCCACACGATTGCAAAAGGGTCGGAGTCAACTTAGTGACTAAACCACAACAACAATTTAATCCGTGTGATTCTGGAGGCTGTGCAGGACTGGCTAACAGACTAGAGACTCAGAATAGCTGATTTTGTAGCTTGAGTTGAAAAACTGGAGGCAGAATTACCTGTTACTTGGAGTACCCCAGTCTTTTTATTTTATTTTATTTTTGAATAGACTTTATTTTTAGAGCAGCCTGAAGCTCACAGCAAACTTTAGAGAAAGGTAGAGATTTCCCACAAAGCCCCCGCCCCCGCCCATGCACATCCTCCCCGTGACCAACATCCCCAGTCAGAGGGTACATTTGTTGCAGTTGACGAACTTGCGTTAACACATCATCGTCGCTCAGAAGTCCCTATTTTACACTCAGGTTCACTCTTGGGGCCTTCCCTGGTTGTCCAGTGGTGAGAACTCTGTACTCCCAATGCAGGGGACCTGGGGTTCAGTCCCTGGTCAGGGAAGTAGGTCCCACAGGCTGCAACTAAGGAAGAAAATATCCTGCAGGCCCACAAGGAAGATCAAAGATCCTGCCTGCCGCAGCGAAGACCTGGTGCAATCCAGTGAAGCCCACCAGTGCAATCCACCTTTGGTGTTGCAGGGGCTTCCCGGTGGTCCAGTGGTTAGGAATCTGCCTCTCAGTGACGGGGATACAGGTTCGATGCCTGGTCGGGAAACTAAAATCCCATGTGATCAGGGCAGGTCAGCATGTGCTCCAGAGCCCCGTGTTCAACCACAGAGCTCTAGCGCCGCAACCAAGACCAGCACAGCCAAAAAGTCACTCTTGCTGTTGTCTGTTTTATGGGTTTGGAGAAAGGTATAAAGTCTTAGGTTCATCATTATAGCCTCATACAGAGTAGTTTCACTGCCCTGAAAATCCTCCGTGAACCACCTTTTTATCCCTTATTCAACACATGGTCTTTTGAAACTGTCCAGTTTTGCCTTTCCCAGACTGTTATGCAGTTCACATTATACGGTATGCAGGCTTTTCAGACTGCCTTCTTCCTTTTAGCACATGCATTTGACATGCTGTCTCATGGCTTGGTAGCACACTTCTCTGAGGCACTGAGTAATCCTCAGTTGCTGGATGTACCAGGATCTCAGTCTTTGTCCTTTGAGATGTTCAGCTGATGGGATGAGACCCACCCACATGTGCTGTATTCAGAGTTAACTGATCTAAATGTTAATCACATCTAAAAAAAAAATCTTTATAGCAGCATCTAGACTGGGGTTTGCCCAAATAACTGGATTCTGAACGTAGTTGACACATAAAGCTAACTTCACAAGCCCATGCCTTGACAACTCAGCACCCATACACAGCTCCTTAACCCATACTTAATCTCCAAAGAAAGACAGTAACAAGGTCACACTTTCACCTCACATGATGCAGCTATCCTGCACCAAAAGCAGCTTCCCCAGAAGAAAATGCCGTCCTTAGGTGACCTTCACTCTTCTCCTTGTCATTTTGTAACCTAAATGCAATGATATAAAGTTAACAGTACTTAAATATTATGATATAAAGTCAAAACAGCTTATATTACATGATAGACAAGAAAAGAGATATGATATCTATACAGCTTTATAAATATATAATATGTACAAACATATTCATAACAAAATAAGCAAGAAGCAGTCATGACAGTCACAGTCCTTGCTCCTGAAACAGGTCATATGGTCATAGCTGGTATTTATCAATGTCTTCTTTCACTACCCATTCCGTATTCCCTTTGCTATCAGGAAGCAGTTCAGCTGGTCAGGGCTCTTTAACTGGTGGGTGACCTAAAGCTTCTTTCCTGAAGGGTCTGGGCAATTAGCAGTCCTGCCAGGGTTGGGTGGTGGTAGTTTCCCCTCGCAGACATGGCCACAAGAGAAAGCCCGGGGCTCCGTCTTCCACACACACTCCTCCTTAGCTGCCTCGAGAGGCAGCAGTCCAGTTTCTCGTTGGAAATGGGAATCAGCCGCTGCAGTCAGCACAGTGACGCCCTCTTTGCCCGTTGATTCAGAGGCATGAGGCCCCCAAAGTATCACTAACCTGGGAGGCAGTCCTAACTTCCCGTTCACTGGAATCATGGTTGTGTCTCTCAGCAAAAGCATCTCTCCCTGCAACCAAGACCACCAGGCCAGCAGAGCGTAAGATCTTGGGGAGAGAAGCAAAGCGTTGCCAGGGGGTCAGTAAGAGCGCTGGTGAGGGTCGCCCTTCTCATCCCCACCCCTCGAGTCCCAGAGCGTGAGTCCTGGCATGGGAGAGGTGGCATCGTGGGGGGCCCCGGTTCACAGCACACACAGCCTCGGAAGCAGTGCCGTGTGGGGTGCCATGACAGTGGGCAGGACATTCTGCTAAGTCCACAGATGGTAATTTTGGCAGAAGCAGTATGTATAGGAAAGGCATCACTATATCCAGAGTGTCTATTTCAGTAAGAACGAAACACTGCCCCTTTCAAGATGGAAGGGATCCAATGTAATTATCCAGCTAGCTGGTTGATCACCCCAGGCAATAATGCCGTATCAGGGCCTCGTCGTCATTCTCTGCTGCTGGCAGATTGGGCTCTCAGCAGTGGCTGTAGCCAAGTTGACCTTGGTGAGTGGAAGTCCATGTTGCTGAGCCTGTGCACAGCCCCTCTCCCAGCCACCAAGGCCATTTGCTCACGAGCCCACTGGGCAACGACAGGGCTGGCAGGGAGAGAGAGGCTGCTGATGTCTGCACGGTGCGTCATCCTATCCACTTGACAATTAAAATCCTCTTCTGCTGGGGTCACCATTTGGTGAGCACTCTCGTGGAAGACAGCTATCTTCCACTTGTCTGCTCATTCAGATAGCTCTGTCCACATTCCTCTTCTCCAGACCTCCTTGCCTCTGATTTTCTGGTCATATTCCTTCCAAGTCAAACCAGAGGCCTCACACAGCCACAGACAGTGAGCTGTTCTCTAACTGAACATCTGGCCATTTCTCCCAACAAGCAAAATGAGCAAGTGGGTGCACTGTTCAGAGTTCCAGCAGCCAGACGGACCTCACTTCACCACCATCCTCCAGGGGCGTCCCAGGGAGGGCTGTGGCGCTGGAGCTGTGCCCTTGGGGTGACGCCCACATATCGCACGGAACTGTTGTACCTAAGACCCAGTCCATCCTAAAGGAAGTCAACCCTGAATACTCACTGGAAGGACTGAGGCTGAGGCTGAAGCTCCAATACTTGGGCCACCTGATGCAAAGAACTGACTCATTGGAAAAGACCCTGATGCTGGGAAAGATTGAGGGCAGGAGAAGAGGACGACAGAGGATGAGATGGTTGGATGGCATCACCGACTTGATGGACATGAGTTTGAGGAAACTCCAGGAGATAGTTGAAGGACAGGGAAGCAGGGTGTGCTACAGTCCATGGGGTCAAAAAGAGTCGGACATGACTGAGTGATGGAAAAGCAGCAGTATGAGGTCATAGGTGCAGCCTGGAAGAGAGAAGTTGCTATAGCAGGAGTGGGAACCCAGGGAAGGGTTGACGCTGCAGTTTGACTCAAAAGGCGGTCTTCTGGTGGAAGCCTCTCTTCTGGGCAGGCAGTGTTTTCCAGGTAAGGCCTTCAACTGACTTGATGAGGCTCACCCACATTAAGGTGGTTTGCTTTACTCAGCCTCTGCTGATTTAAGTGTTAATCTGGTCTAAAGAATACCGTCGCAGAAATATTTACAATAGTAAATATTTGCCCAAACATCTGGGTTCTGTGGCCTAGCAAAGTTAACACGTGAAATTAACCATCATGATGGGCTTTCCTAATAGGAAAGAGCCTGTCTCCCCTCCCCTCCTCCCTCTTTCCTCTCCTTCTTCCTTTCTCCCTCCCTCCCCTCCCTCTTTCCTCTCCTTCTTTCTCTCTCTGCTTTTTCTTTCTATAAACACTTCCTAAGAACCCACTAGATTCCTGATTCTAGAAGCCTACTGATGAAGGTGAGCTGTCTCCTTGGTAACCGTCTCTAACCCAGAATGGAATACAAACTGCTTTCTGAAGCAGACTATCTTCTTTAGAGAGATCACATATCCCTTTCCAATTTTAAACCATAACTTACAAGAACATGATTTTACTATCTCTTTTAAACAGAAAAATAACAGTTTTACAAAGAAATTAATGACTGATGCTGCTGTTTAGCTGATGGATGCACTGATCTGGATGCTGCTGCTTAAGAATTTTTCGTGATTGGGTCAGAGATCAGCTCAGAGATTACTTTTGTATTACATAGTTTGTCTTGGAAATGAANAAAAAAAAAAAAAAAAATGGTATAAGGAGATAACTGATCAATGCCAAGCACCAGAAGAGGATTTCTGAGTGGAAGATACTGGTCATCTTTCTGACATGACCAAACTACCTATCCACCAAAATCAAGACTGCTGCCCAGCAATTTTCAATAAAATTGAGACCATTAATTTGTGGTCTTTCAAGCTAAACACTTCACTGTTCCCTGCTCTCCTCCACTCCACAAGCCTCTATGAGGTGCTGCAACAATCCAAGACAACTCAGATATGTTAATGGATAGAAAACGGACTTGTAACATCATGATCAGCTCCTATGGGTTTACTAAAAGAAACAGATTTCAGAAAGACACTCATGAATTTTTAAGAATGCATAGAAAATGCATTAGAGTTGACGGAGAAACAGTGGAAACAGTGTCAGACTTTATTTTGGGGGGCTGCAAAATCACTGCAGATGGTGATTGCAGCCATGAAATTAAAAGACGCTTACTGCTTGGAAGAAAAGTTATGACCAACCTAGATAGCATATTCAAAAGCAGAGACATGACTTTGACGACTAAGGTCCGTCTAGTCAAGGCTATGGCTTTTCCAGTGGTCATGTATGGATGTGAGAATTGGACTGTGAAGAAGGCTGAGCGCCAAAGAATTGATGCTTTGGAACTGTGGTGTTGGAGAAGACTCTTGAGAGTCCCTTGGACTGCAAGGAGATCCAACCAGTCCATTCTGAAGGAGATCAACCCTGGGATTTCTTTGAAAGGAATGATGCCAAAGCTGAAACTCCAGTACTTTGGCCACCTCATGTGAAGAGTTGACTCATTGGAAAGACTCTGATGCTGGAAAGGATTGGGGGCAGGAGGAGAAGGGGACGACCGAGGATGAGATGGCTGGATGGCATCACTGACTTGTTGGACTTGAGTCTGAGTGAACTCTGGGAGTTGGTGATGGACAGGGAGGCCTGGTGTGCTGCAATTCATGGGGTCACAAAGAGTCAGACACGACTGAGCGACTGAACTGACTGACTGACTGACTGAAAGGAGGCAAACTGGCATGCTAGAGGTAGGACAGTTTTGGTTGGCCAGCAAAATATTCAAAAATTTAGGAAATTTCACTCAAAGCCCGTATTTTTAGCCTCTCCTGAAAATGCTGAAGAATCTACCAACATGGAACTCCCATTTCTTTCATGGCAGTAGTCAGCTGGAGCTTTAAATTGGATTTGTTCTTCATTTCACCACAGTCCCCATGATTCCTTATTCTCTTAAAGCCAATCCACTTAACTCTCATATGACCTTCCTGACCTCTAGGTGTTCAAGTTTCAGTCTCCATATTAAGACTTCCCTTAACTCCTCCAAAACAGAGCCGTATTTTCCAGGTACAGAACTGAGGAAGAAAAGGAATGGCACTCATTCCACCTCAGCTCCTACTCACAGAACATACACTATTTGCACAAAACACCATGAGGAACACAAAAGGCCAGTCACTTTCCAGAGTCTGGCTGCCTCTATAATTCACCCGTATCTCCTGAAACTCACTCTTCCTAGCCTTGATCTTCTTTGCTTATTAAGTCCTCGGCTCTCTCTGGAACCTATCCTCAATTCTTTTAACACAAGCCTCAGGTCTTGCTTTGATTCAGGCATGGTTCTCTAGGCTGAATCCTCTACCTCTGATTTTAAACAGAATTTGGTACTTGTTCTCTGGTGCTAAGCACTCAGAGATGCAAGTTGGTACTTTCATCTTTTGCCAAACTAGACCCTTCCAAGAGATAGGGAAGATTAGAGAAGGCAGACATTAATAGTTTATTAACAACCAAATGTGCTAGCATAACATGAAAATGAAAAGGCAGATTATTTTTGTGAGAAGCTAGAAGAAAGGTTCCTGTAAGTACCACAGGATTTCTACTTCAGATCCCCTCTTAGTTTTGAAGAATAGGATTCTTCACAATGTACAATGTATAACTGTATAGCATACAAATAGTTCGAATGGAAATCTTGGGGGATAGGGAGAAAAGGACTAAAGATACAGAAATCACCTTTTATTTAATCTCCTGTCTTTTTTCTAGGAATTAAATTTACCCACACCTCCTCCAAAATGACTTCATCATAACTATACTAATTTAAAGCAGAGAGCTCTTCATGTGGGAAAACTTGTGACAAGTGTTAGCATTTGGATATGCAAAAATAAGTATGTTACAGTTATAACTTTCCTTTGCTGATTTCACACAAGTAGAGTCTCAGCATGATTTCTGATATTTATAAAACCTATTCAATACACTACCTATAAACATTCACCTAATACATTCCTTAATGACTAAAACACCAAAACAATTTCATTGACCATAACAACTTATAAAATGAAGCTAACCTGTCAATGTACCAGTTCCTAAAGACAGATTTTCTATATGACTTTAAAGGAAAAAAAGACTCTTTTTTCCATTTTATACTTTTATGGATATGCAAGTGAAGTGAAGTGAGGTAAAAGTGGCTCAGTTGTGTCCAAGTCTTTGTGACCCCATGGACTATACACTCCATGGAATTCTCCAAGCCAAAATACTGGAGTGGGTAGCCTTTCTCTTCTCCAGGGGATCTTCTCAGACTAGGGATCGAACCCAGGACCCAGGTCTCCCACATTGCAGGCAGATTCTTTACCAGCTGAGCCACAAGGGAAGCCCAGGAATACTGGATTAGGTAGCCTATCCCCCAATGAATCTTCCCAACCCAGGAATCTAACCCGGGTCTCCTGCATTGCAAGCAGATTCTTTACCAAATGAGTTACTGGGGAAGCCCAGTGGATAGGCATCAGTTTTCTTAATTCCACTTGTAGGTACCTATGACTACTTTATGCTCACTTTTCCTTAGAGTGAGGCATTTTATTTTTATTTTAGAGGAGAAATAAGACTCAGTGTATAATGCTTAAAAATTAAAACAGAGTTCTTCTATTTTGCCTATGGCTGTTTAACTCAGAGACAAATAGTTTATAGAAGTCTTAACATAAGTAATTTTCTTCCAGGTAAGGAGGAAAGGATGCTAATTTCACTTATTTTACTGTCAGGGTATTTTCAAAGACAGGTGAAAAAGAAAAAGTGAGGTTTAAAAAAAAAATGAGGATCGGTGGCCATAATGCAATCGTTTATAAAGAAAAGATGGTTTTTCTAAAATCTTATAAGCAAAATCAAATGCTAGCTAAAACTGCAGCTGGAAGAAATGGCAACCCACTCCAATTCTTGCCAAGATGGCTCTGTAGACAGAGCAGCCTGTTGGGCTACAGTCCACGGGGTCACCAACAGTTGGACACGACTGAAGCAACTGAGTATGCTTGCACCAACTGCTTGTTTACTGTGCCTGTCTAGACCTCTAATCTGTGTGGCTTCCCTGGTGGCTCAGACGGTAAAGCGTCTGTCTACAATGTGGGAGACCTGGGTTTGATCCCTGGGTTGGGAAGATCCCCTGGAGAAGGAAATGGCAATCCACTCCTAATCTATGAGGGGTCTCAATGCAATATTATAGATCAAATTAAAAGCAAAATTTTAATGACACCGCAAATCAACCCAAAACGATGAAGAATCACCAAGTTCTGGCTACAGCTCAATTCCTAACAAATCAGATAATAATTTAAGATTGAAGGTCAAAAGGATGTTGGAAGGCACAGATTGTAGCTCACAACCTGACAGCCTGTAGCTATCATAGCCTTAAGCTATGATAACTGAAACACTTATTAACTGTCTAGTAATATAAATTCAGCATAGCATTTTCCACATTCATCCCTATCTGACAAATTGGACAAATTTCTCAAAACTGATAAACAGAAGTAGTCAAACAAGCAGTGGTGTTACTAAAGTATGAATCTTATTGTCAGGATGGACCATTTCTACCACATAAAAACTCTACTGTCTTAGAGCGTTACAATACCTTATCAAAAACATTTCGGTATATGATGTAATATTCATCAGCAGGTCCTTCCTCATTACAGCACACTTTTTCAGTTTCTGTAATTATGTATCTTTGCATTCTTTCCAAAAATTCCTTGTCACTTCCACTAATGATAGGAGGGAGAACAGCATGCTTATTTATTTCCGGGATGGACATATGTCAATCTAGACTCCTGTTCAGCAGAGAAAATTTATGTCTTGATTTGCTTATGCAACAAAGCCAAAATTTTGATAAGCCTGAAAGAAAAAAAATCAATTAATCTAAAGCTTTACATAAATTAGGTCAACTATGGATCTAAATAAAATGTATCAGAAAAAAAAATCTCATGGATCTCATGAAATAAAAATTTCAACCTACGAGTGAACAGGTCTAATAAATTCTACTGTCATGTGCTATACTATACCTCTGAGATAGAAATACCAAACACCAGACAATAAAAAGCTCTTTTCTTACTAAAGAAGCATTTGTATCATAAGATCGAATGGTTTAACAGACTGGTTCCAAATAGGAAAAGGAGTACATCAAGGCTGTATATTGTCACCCTGCTTATTTAACTTCTATGCAGAGTACATCATGAGAAACGCTGGACTGGAGGAAACACAAGCTGGAATCAAGACTGCTGAGAGAAGTATCAATAACAATCAATATCGATATACAGATGACACCACCCTTATGGCAGAAAGTGAAGAGGAACTACAAAGCCTCTTGATGAAAGTGAAAGAGGAAAGTGAAAAAGTTGGCTTAAAGCTCAACGTTCAGAAAACAAAGATCATGGTCCCATCACTTCATGGCAAATAGATGGGGAAACCAGTGGAAACAGTGTCAGACTTTATTTTTTAGGGCTCCAAAATCAATGCAGATGGTGACTGCAGCCATGAAATTAAAAGACGCTTACTCCTTGGAAGAAAAGTTATGACCAACCTAGATAGTATATTGAAAAGCAGAGACATTACTTTGCCAAGAAAGGTCCTTGTCAAGGCTATGGTTTTTCCAGTGGCCATGTATGGATGTGAGAGTTGGACTGTGAAGAAAGCTGAGCGCCAAAGAATTGATGCTTTTGAACTGTGGTGTTGAAGACTGTTGAGAGTCCCTTGGACTGCAGAGATCCAACCAGTCCATTCTGAAGGAGATCCACCCTGGGATTTCTTTGGAAGGACTGATGCTAAAGCTGAAACTCCAGTACTTTGGCCACCTCATGCGAAGAGTTGACTCATTGGAAAAGACTCTGATGCTGG
>SJYW01056594.1:70053-84681 GCA_006410735.1 Raphicerus campestris
AAAAAAAAAAAAAAAAATGGTATAAGGAGATAACTGATCAATGCCAAGCACCAGAAGAGGATTTCTGAGTGGAAGATACTGGTCATCTTTCTGACATGACCAAACTACCTATCCACCAAAATCAAGACTGCTGCCCAGCAATTTTCAATAAAATTGAGACCATTAATTTGTGGTCTTTCAAGCTAAACACTTCACTGTTCCCTGCTCTCCTCCACTCCACAAGCCTCTATGAGGTGCTGCAACAATCCAAGACAACTCAGATATGTTAATGGATAGAAAACGGACTTGTAACATCATGATCAGCTCCTATGGGTTTACTAAAAGAAACAGATTTCAGAAAGACACTCATGAATTTTTAAGAATGCATAGAAAATGCATTAGAGTTGACGGAGAAACAGTGGAAACAGTGTCAGACTTTATTTTGGGGGGCTGCAAAATCACTGCAGATGGTGATTGCAGCCATGAAATTAAAAGACGCTTACTGCTTGGAAGAAAAGTTATGACCAACCTAGACAGCATATTCAAAAGCAGAGACATGACTTTGACGACTAAGGTCCGTCTAGTCAAGGCTATGGCTTTTCCAGTGGTCATGTATGGATGTGAGAATTGGACTGTGAAGAAGGCTGAGCGCCAAAGAATTGATGCTTTGGAACTGTGGTGTTGGAGAAGACTCTTGAGAGTCCCTTGGACTGCAAGGAGATCCAACCAGTCCATTCTGAAGGAGATCAACCCTGGGATTTCTTTGAAAGGAATGATGCCAAAGCTGAAACTCCAGTACTTTGGCCACCTCATGTGAAGAGTTGACTCATTGGAAAGACTCTGATGCTGGAAAGGATTGGGGGCAGGAGGAGAAGGGGACGACCGAGGATGAGATGGCTGGATGGCATCACTGACTTGTTGGACTTGAGTCTGAGTGAACTCTGGGAGTTGGTGATGGACAGGGAGGCCTGGTGTGCTGCAATTCATGGGGTCACAAAGAGTCAGACACGACTGAGCGACTGAACTGACTGACTGACTGACTGAAAGGAGGCAAACTGGCATGCTAGAGGTAGAACAGTTTTGGTTGGCCAGCAAAATATTCAAAAATTTAGGAAATTTCACTCAAAGCCCGTATTTTTAGCTTCTCCTGAAAATGCTGAAGAATCTACCAACATGGAACTCCCATTTCTTTCATGGCAGTAGTCAGCTGGAGCTTTAAATTGGATTTGTTCTTCATTTCACCACAGTCCCCATGATTCCTTATTCTCTTAAAGCCAATCCACTTAACTCTCATATGACCTTCCTGACCTCTAGGTGTTCAAGTTTCAGTCTCCATATTAAGACTTCCCTTAACTCCTCCAAAACAGAGCCGTATTTTCCAGGTACAGAACTGAGGAAGAAAAGGAATGGCACTCATTCCACCTCAGCTCCTACTCACAGAACATACACTATTTGCACAAAACACCATGAGGAACACAAAAGGCCAGTCACTTTCCAGAGTCTGGCTGCCTCTATAATTCACCCGTATCTCCTGAAACTCACTCTTCCTAGCCTTGATCTTCTTTGCTTATTAAGTCCTCGGCTCTCTCTGGAACCTATCCTCAATTCTTTTAACACAAGCCTCAGGTCTTGCTTTGATTCAGGCATGGTTCTCTAGGCTGAATCCTCTACCTCTGATTTTAAACAGAATTTGGTACTTGTTCTCTGGTGCTAAGCACTCAGAGATGCAAGTTGGTACTTTCATCTTTTGCCAAACTAGACCCTTCCAAGAGATAGGGAAGATTAGAGAAGGCAGACATTAATAGTTTATTAACAACCAAATGTGCTAGCATAACATGAAAATGAAAAGGCAGATTATTTTTGTGAGAAGCTAGAAGAAAGGTTCCTGTAAGTACCACAGGATTTCTACTTCAGATCCCCTCTTAGTTTTGAAGAATAGGATTCTTCACAATGTACAATGTATAACTGTATAGCATACAAATAGTTCGAATGGAAATCTTGGGGGATAGGGAGAAAAGGACTAAAGATACAGAAATCACCTTTTATTTAATCTCCTGTCTTTTTTCTAGGAATTAAATTTACCCACACCTCCTCCAAAATGACTTCATCATAACTATACTAATTTAAAGCAGAGAGCTCTTCATGTGGGAAAACTTGTGACAAGTGTTAGCATTTGGATATGCAAAAATAAGTATGTTACAGTTATAACTTTCCTTTGCTGATTTCACACAAGTAGAGTCTCAGCATGATTTCTGATATTTATAAAACCTATTCAATACACTACCTATAAACATTCACCTAATACATTCCTTAATGACTAAAACACCAAAACAATTTCATTGACCATAACAACTTATAAAATGAAGCTAACCTGTCAATGTACCAGTTCCTAAAGACAGATTTTCTATATGACTTTAAAGGAAAAAAAGACTCTTTTTTCCATTTTATACTTTTATGGATATGCAAGTGAAGTGAAGTGAGGTAAAAGTGGCTCAGTTGTGTCCAAGTCTTTGTGACCCCATGGACTATACACTCCATGGAATTCTCCAAGCCAAAATACTGGAGTGGGTAGCCTTTCTCTTCTCCAGGGGATCTTCTCAGACTAGGGATCGAACCCAGGACCCAGGTCTCCCACATTGCAGGCAGATTCTTTACCAGCTGAGCCACAAGGGAAGCCCAGGAATACTGGATTAGGTAGCCTATCCCCCAATGAATCTTCCCAACCCAGGAATCTAACCCGGGTCTCCTGCATTGCAAGCAGATTCTTTACCAAATGAGTTACTGGGGAAGCCCAGTGGATAGGCATCAGTTTTCTTAATTCCACTTGTAGGTACCTATGACTACTTTATGCTCACTTTTCCTTAGAGTGAGGCATTTTATTTTTATTTTAGAGGAGAAATAAGACTCAGTGTATAATGCTTAAAAATTAAAACAGAGTTCTTCTATTTTGCCTATGGCTGTTTAACTCAGAGACAAATAGTTTATAGAAGTCTTAACATAAGTAATTTTCTTCCAGGTAAGGAGGAAAGGATGCTAATTTCACTTATTTTACTGTCAGGGTATTTTCAAAGACAGGTGAAAAAGAAAAAGTGAGGTTTAAAAAAAAAATGAGGATCGGTGGCCATAATGCAATCGTTTATAAAGAAAAGATGGTTTTTCTAAAATCTTATAAGCAAAATCAAATGCTAGCTAAAACTGCAGCTGGAAGAAATGGCAACCCACTCCAATTCTTGCCAAGATGGCTCTGTAGACAGAGCAGCCTGTTGGGCTACAGTCCACGGGGTCACCAACAGTTGGACACGACTGAAGCAACTGAGTATGCTTGCACCAACTGCTTGTTTACTGTGCCTGTCTAGACCTCTAATCTGTGTGGCTTCCCTGGTGGCTCAGACGGTAAAGCGTCTGTCTACAATGTGGGAGACCTGGGTTTGATCCCTGGGTTGGGAAGATCCCCTGGAGAAGGAAATGGCAATCCACTCCTAATCTATGAGGGGTCTCAATGCAATATTATAGATCAAATTAAAAGCAAAATTTTAATGACACCGCAAATCAACCCAAAACGATGAAGAATCACCAAGTTCTGGCTACAGCTCAATTCCTAACAAATCAGATAATAATTTAAGATTGAAGGTCAAAAGGATGTTGGAAGGCACAGATTGTAGCTCACAACCTGACAGCCTGCAGCTATCATAGCCTTAAGCTATGATAACTGAAACACTTATTAACTGTCTAGTAATATAAATTCAGCATAGCATTTTCCACATTCATCCCTATCTGACAAATTGGACAAATTTCTCAAAACTGATAAATAGAAGTAGTCAAACAAGCAGTGGTGTTACTAAAGTATGAATCTTATTGTCAGGATGGACCATTTCTACCACATAAAAACTCCACTGTCTTAGAGTGTTACAATACCTTATCAAAAACATTTCGGTATATGATGTAATATTCATCAGCAGGTCCTTCCTCATTACAGCACACTTTTTCAGTTTCTGTAATTATGTATCTTTGCATTCTTTCCAAAAATTCCTTGTCACTTCCACTAATGATAGGAGGGAGAACAGCATGCTTATTTATTTCCGGGATGGACATATGTCAATCTAGACTCCTGTTCAGCAGAGAAAATTTATGTCTTGATTTGCTTATGCAACAAAGCCAAAATTTTGATAAGCCTGAAAGAAAAAAAATCAATTAATCTAAAGCTTTACATAAATTAGGTCAACTATGGATCTAAATAAAATGTATCAGAAAAAAAAATCTCATGGATCTCATGAAATAAAAATTTCAACCTACGAGTGAACAGGTCTAATAAATTCTACTGTCATGTGCTATACTATACCTCTGAGATAGAAATACCAAACACCAGACAATAAAAAGCTCTTTTCTTACTAAAGAAGCATTTGTATCATAAGATCAAATGGTTTAACAGACTGGTTCCAAATAGGAAAAGGAGTACATCAAGGCTGTATATTGTCACCCTGCTTATTTAACTTCTATGCAGAGTACATCATGAGAAACGCTGGACTGGAGGAAACACAAGCTGGAATCAAGACTGCTGAGAGAAGTATCAATAACAATCAATATCGATATACAGATGACACCACCCTTATGGCAGAAAGTGAAGAGGAACTAAAAAGCCTCTTGATGAAAGTGAAAGAGGAAAGTGAAAAAGTTGGCTTAAAGCTCAACGTTCAGAAAACGAAGATCATGGTCCCATCACTTCATGGCAAATAGATGGGGAAACCAGTGGAAACAGTGTCAGACTTTATTTTTTAGGGCTCCAAAATCAATGCAGATGGTGACTGCAGCCATGAAATTAAAAGACGCTTACTCCTTGGAAGAAAAGTTATGACCAACCTAGATAGTATATTCAAAAGCAGAGACATTACTTTGCCAAGAAAGGTCCTTGTCAAGGCTATGGTTTTTCCAGTGGCCATGTATGGATGTGAGAGTTGGACTGTGAAGAAAGCTGAGCGCCAAAGAATTGATGCTTTGGAACTGTGGTGCTGAAGACTGTTGAGAGTCCCTTGGACTGCAAGGAGATCCACCCCTGGATTTCTTTGGAAGGACTGATGCTAAAGCTGAAACTCCAGTACTTTGGCCACCTCATGCGAACAGTTGACTCATTGGCAAAGACTTTGATGCTGGAAAGGATTGGGGGCAGGAGGAGAAGGGGACGACCGAGGATGAGATGGCTGGATGGCATCACGGACTCAATGAACATGAGTCTGAGTGAACTCCAGGAGATGGTGATGGACAGGGAGGTCTGGCGTGCTGCGATTCATGGGGTCGCAGAGTCGGACACGACTGAGCAACTGAACTNGACCGAGGATGAGATGGCTGGATGGCATCACGGACTCAATGAACATGAGTCTGAGTGAACTCCAGGAGATGGTGATGGACAGGGAGGTCTGGCGTGCTGCGATTCATGGGGTCGCAGAGTCGGACACGACTGAGCAACTGAACTGAACTGAACTGAACAGAAGTTTAATTAGCATTTTATTTGCTTCATGTGGGAAAACTAGTTTGAAAGCACCCTGATGAAACAAACAAGGTCAAATATTGTGGCCTCCAGTCATTCTGGTGTGGGAGTGATAGCCTTGCTTATAGGAACTTAGGCTTAGACAAGAAGCTACTGGAGGACTGTATGCAGAAGACTGATAGCTGACTTACATTTTTAAAGAATTGCTCTTACTGCCCCATGAAGACAAGGGTTGAACTCAGAATTACTGGGAAGCTACTACAATAGCCCAGGCAAAAGATAATAGTGGCTTGAAACAGTGGTAACAGCAAAGCTGTGANCTCCGCTCTCTGTTCACGCTGCTCAGTTGGGCCTAACTCTTTGCCACCCACCAGGCTCTGTCCGTGGAATTTTCCAGGCAAGAATACTGGAGCTGGTTGCCACTTCCTCCTCCAGAGGCTCTTCCTGACCCAGGGATCAAACCTGAGTCTTGAGGGTCTCCCACAGTGGCAGGCAGATTCTTTAGCAACTGTGCGCCGGGAACTTGCTGACCCTCTGCTAGAGACACGTATAATATTTTTGTTCTTTTAGGCAAATAGAAAGGACTTTCTGGACTTCAAAGACAAATTAGCATAGACTATTTATTTCTATAAATCTTCAAAAATAACCTACAACACCACCCATCTTAAATTCCTTAAGGAAAGAATTCCCTAGAGAACTTCTGCCCTATATCAATATAGTGTGAGCCACTTCAGTGATTTAAAAATTTCTGGTAATCACAGGAAAAAGGTACAAGGAAATACGTGAAATTAGTTTTAGGAATAGATCTTATTTAACCCAATATATCCGATACATTATCATTTCTGTATGTAATCAACACACAAACTTAGTGACGGTATAGTCCCCACCCCCCTTTGCTCTAAGTCTTCATAACTCAGGGCATGTTTTATACAGCTCACCTAGATGCAGACCGGCCACATTTCAAGTGCTCATCAGCCACGTGGAGACAGTGGCTACTGCCTATGGTCAGTGCCAGCCTCGAAGCGACAGAAGCAGCTGCCTTTTTACACTCTTTTACGCTTTTTTCATTTGTTCATTCAACTTTCATTCAAGTTTTTAAATTACTTACATCTTACAAAGGTAGGAAAGACTTTTGAAAGACTTTAAATTCTTGCTTAAATACTTATATATTGATTTTTCTCCCCTTTTCTGAGCATGAAAAGTACACTGATGGAAAGCCTAGTAGCAGGGAGTCCACTTACCAGAGCATAGCAGAGTCATGAACAGGGCTACTAAAAAGGAAGACAGGAGGAAATTTCAGTCTTGAGATGCTTTGTTAAATCAGAGTCAGCACCCACTAGCAGGTATCCCATCCGCAGCCCAGGAATGCTACGGCCAAGCTAATGAAGCCCAGAAGCTCGCTGAGGGCAGGAGCCCCGCATTCTGTGGATGAACTGAATTCCTTCTCTTCCTTTTTTTTTCCCCCTCTTTTGATTTCTTCTCAAGAGCTGGCCCCCTCCCATTTTCCCGTCAAATGTGCTTTCAAGTATATGGAGTTACACGGATAGTTTGTTGCTGTGCCTTGAACTGTCATTTAATCAATATTGTCAGTCTTTTCCTGTTTTTAAATGATCTGGCTGAAACCTTGCTCTCTTTAAAAATTCAGAAGAGAGAGATCCAGAAACCATCCTAGGTTAAGAAATGGAAAAAGCCTTCATTGTGACATAGAGATTGTTCTTTCTCTCTTTCTCTCTGTTGGTCATATTTAAAGTATATTTGGGTTAAATACTCTTCAATCATCTTAAAATATGTCCATAATTTATATAACCCACCTACCAGATGGCCAAGAAACGAATCCGTGTACACTTCGCCTGCAGCTGCAGAGACAATACACGTGCGTATTCCACAAGCAGGTGCTGGATGTAGGTAGCTGATCTCTGCTGGTTCACTGTCCACACGATGTAGGAGTGGAGTGCTGATTTGAAGACATGCATATTTCCATCACCTATGTCTTGCCCATAGTAGGCATCACTAATCAGCCACTACATCTCTTCCTGCTGAGCATAAATGTAAGCTCAGACACTGTCTAACTGTAACCTCTAGGAAGGCACTATCAAATGAGTGGACTTAGCTTCAAGATAAGGCCTATGTAAGCATCTCTGGTATACAAAGTAGAGTCCAAGACAGTACTTAAAAGATAAGAAGAAGCCTATAGTCTACAAGAAAATATCCTTTATTGCCACCTGAGCGGCTTCCCAGGTGGTCTAGTGGTAAAGAACCCGCCTGTCGAGGCAGGAGACTTAAGCGATGTGGGTTAGATCTGTGGGTCAGGAAGATCCCCTGGAGGAGAGGGCATGGCAACACTCCAGAATTCTTGCCTGGAGAATCCCATGGACAGGGGAGCCTGGAGGGCTACAGCCCATGGGGTCGCACAGAGTCAGACGCAACTGAAGCGACAGCACACACATGGCCGCCTGAAGAGGGTCTTAAGGGGAGGTCGGGGTAAAGGAGATGACTGTAGTCGTCATGAGCAGGTGAAGAATGAACAGCACTGAAACCAGACGAAGGCCATTGAATCTTTACTGAACAGTTACCAAGGGTGTAAATATCTGCGCTTTTAGGAATCTTCTTCCCTTTTGGAGGTTCTAAACATTTTTCCTGGAGTTTGCCATTTTAAAAGCCCTTACTATACTTCGAGCTACAGGATTTAAAAATAGTGGAATCTACTCTGAATAAAGGAATCATCCTCTCTGTTAATGAGCTACGGATGTCTCATGAGTAAGTGTCACGAATCTATTTATATTATACGCCAACTTGTTCCCCTGCATCTGTGACCCTCCTAGGCACCTGCCTGCGCTACAGCTCTGTTTTCTCTGGGTGTTGTTTTTAATGACAAAGGACATCTAAATGGATATTGGCCCTGCTGCTCTGAAGTTCATCTGCTGCCTGGTGACTTTCCGGTGCTTTGAGCGGAATGCTTATTTCCTCTCGGCTTGGCTCTGCGTGTAAGCTGACAGTCTTCTTTCCTAGAGCGTCTCACTCCACCTTCTTGTTGTTGTTGGGTCTTTTGGTTGCTTTAAAAAAAAAACAAAACAGAATCCATTCTACAAAGAAAATGGAATATAGTATTAGCTGCCATTCTTATTCATTTTAAAGGAAACAATGCCTTTTTGTAGCAATAACTCACCTGCCCAGAGGTCATTTTTCCAATAATGTCAGTCACTGAGAACATAGCTCGAAGAAAAAGGCCTCTGAGAAGTTGAAATAAACACCCTAGATCTCATCCACTCAGCTCATGCATTTTATTTCCATCTTTTCACTCTGCCGTTCAGCCCCTGTCTTTTCTCATTTCAGACGTGATCCTAATAAACCTGGTTACCTGGTTTCTTAGCCCATAGAAAATTAGAACAAATAATCTGAAAAAGATCAAGAGGCTTCTAAAAAGCCACATGATGGCTGGTGACAAGAAGACAGAAAAAGAGCCAGACTCAGTGACTCAAAAATCCCAGCAACGAGGAGCCGTTTGTGTCTGGCCAAGCAGATCCGCGTTCTGCCGAGATCTCCATTCCCCTGGAAATGATGTTCCTCACTACATCTTTAAGTCATCAAGCTCATTGTCAGTGTTTGCCATGGAAGATGCGGCAGGTAGACAACAGGGCTTCCCCGGGGGCCTAGCGGCGAAGAGTCTCCCGTCAGTGCTAGAGACGCAGACTCGATCCCCGGGTTGGGAAGATCCCCTGGAGAAGGAAATGGCAAACCACTCCGGGATTCTTGCCTGGGAAGTCCTATGAACAGAGGAGCCCTGGGGGGCTATGGTCTACAGGGTCACAAAAGAGTTGGACATGACCAAGCAGAGACATTGCTTTGCCGAAAAAGGTCTGTATAGTCAGAGCTATGGTTTCTGCAGTAGTCACGTATGGAGGTGAGAGCTGGACCATAAAGAAGGCTGAGTGCTGCAATACTTTGGCCACCTAATGTGAAGAGCAGACTCATTGGAAAAAACCCTGATGCTGGGAAAGACTGAGAGCAGGAGGAGGAGGGGACGACAGAGGATGAGATGGCTGGATGGCATCACCAGCTCCATGGATGTGAGTTTGGGCAAACTCCGGGAGTTGGTGATGGACAGGGAGGCCTGGCATGCTGCAGTCCATGGGGTCACAAGGAGTTGGACATGACTGACAGCAAAGACTTGGTGACTGAACGACAGCAAGTCGTTCTGGATGATGCAGATGACATGGCAAAATGGAAAGCGGACAGGCTTTGCAGTAAAGCAAATCTTTTTGCTTCCTACAGTTTAATTGAAGTCTCTCCCTGGAGTCGGACAACTGGGAGCTCACGTAGAAACGAGGGAGGGTGGGAAGCGTTTCACCTCATTCCCTTTTTCTGAAGATTCTTAGAATTTTGTTTCTATTGGGTTTTTTAAAGAGCAGGTTAAGGTTTGCAGCAGAATTGAGGGGAAGGAGCAGAGGTTTGCCGTGCGCCCTGCGGCCACGCAGGCATGGCCCCTCCTGCTAGGACATCCCTCACTAGAACAGCGACTCTGCATTGACACACTGTTGCCATCCGAGGTCCACACCTTACCCTACGACTCCCGCTGTGGGTTAGGGCGAACGCGCAGGACACCTGCCCATCATTCTGGCGTCATTGAGAGTAGTTTCCCGGCCCTGAAACCCTCCGTGGGCTCTGCCTATCCATCCCTCCCAGGGGATGCCGGTGGAAAAGAGCCCACCTGCCAAAGCAGAAGGTGAGAAACGAGGGGTCGACCCCTGGGTCAGCAAAATCCCCGCGGGTAGGAAATGGCAACCTGCTCCAGGATTCTTGCCTGGGAAAATCCAAGGACAGAGGAGCCTGGTGGGCTACAATCTAAGGGGCTACAAAGCATTGGACAGGACTGAGCGTGCGTGCGCACACACACACACACACACACACACACACACACACACACCCCAACCCCTNTGGGAAAATCCAAGGACAGAGGAGCCTGGTGGGCTACAATCTAAGGGGCTACAAAGCATTGGACAGGACTGAGCGTGCGTGCGCACACACACACACACACACACACACACACACACACACACCCCAACCCCTGACAACATTCTGACTGTCTCCATGTTTTTTGCCTTTTCCAGAATGTTGTGTTGTATGCAGCCTTTTCAGACTAGATTCCTTCATTAAGTCACATGCATTTAAGATTCCTCTATGTCTCTTCATGGCTCAAAAGCTCATTTCTTCCTAGAGCTGAATATCACCTCATTGTCCAAATGTACCAGTGTCTCCACCCACCCACCCACTGGAGGCTATCTTCAGTTCAGTTCAGTCGCTCAGTCGTGTGCGACTCTTTGTGACCCCATGAATCGCAGCACGCCAGGCTTCCCTGTCCATCACCAACTCCTAGAGTTCACTCAAACTCATGTCCATCGAGTTGGTGATGCCATCCAGCCATCTCATCCTCTGTCGTCCCCTTCTTCTCCTGCCCCCAGTCCCTCCCAGCATCAGGGTCTTTTGCAGTGAGTCAGCTCTTTGGATGAGGTGGCCAGTGGCCAAAGTACTGGAGTTNGCAGTGCCCCGCGCACGGTGAGAGCCGGGAGCGCTTTCGGTGACGGGACGCTTTGCCAGCGAACGTTCAGGAGAGACTCACGCGTCACAGGTTCCTAACAGCCTGGAGGCGCTTCCCAGGGGCCGCTGAAGAATCCAGCTGCCAACGCAGGAGACACAGGAGACGTGAGTTCGATCCCTGGGTTGGGAAGATCCTCTAGAGGGGGAAATGGCCACTGCTCCAGTATTTTTGCCTGGAGACTCCCATGGACCCAGGAGCCTGGCGGGCTGCAGTCCATGGGGTNGCTGCCAACGCAGGAGACACAGGAGACGTGAGTTCGATCCCTGGGTTGGGAAGATCCTCTAGAGGAGGAAATGGCCACTGCTCCAGTATTTTTGCCTGGAGGCTCCCATGGACCGAGGAGCCTGGCGGGCTGCAGTCCATGGGGTCAGAAACAGTCGGATACACCTGAGCACACACGCGGTTTTTTTTTTTTTTTTCTCAGCAGCCTTGAGAGCGGAGCCACCTGAAGACACGTCCATCCTCACTCCCGCGAGCAGAGGCTCTTCCCCGAACCTGTTGTAACCTGGCTATGGGAGGTGCGTGGTCTCCACGCCAGCGCCGTTAGCAGAGCTCACTGTCTGCCCTTTGGAAATCTCCTTCTGACCCCCATGAGTACATCACAGTTTGCATGGTACAAGAAATAAGGTAATAAAAGTAAGGAATAAAAATAAATAAAAGCCTCGGGTCCCCTTCAGGTGAGAGAGGGAAAGGATCTCCTCAGCGTTTTAAGATGAACGTCTCAGAAGCTGGACCCTGGGTGGCCAGCGGGATAATCGCGGTGTTATTGGACAAGATTGTCCTTCGCGGCACTGCCCACTGGCGGGGAAGGCCTGGAGCTGACTGCCTGGAGAGGCATCCATTTCCCTGAAAGAAGGGACGCACTGGGGGCTTACGTGGTCAAGTCATCAAATATCTCACATCCGAACAGCCACTTAAAGTGGCTTCCACGCAGGCAGCGTTTTTTTGTCTTTATTTTTCTTGAGGGTAATGTTTGCCATTTTTGTGTTCAAGATGGTGCCTTGCTGACCCTGGAAACTCAAGGAATTTTCTGGGTGGTGATAACAGCTAGAGATAACATTCAATTGCCTCTTATTTTGGTAACCACAATAACACAAATTGGCAATTCTGAACCCTCAGGAGTATTTTTATTAATGTTTACTAACAGCGCAGATGATGCACTGTGTATACCTGCTGGTGTTACTGATTTTGACTCATTTTAATAGGATTATTGCTCTTGTTAGCTGAGCATTGGTTCCAAAAAAAAGAAGGGTTCCGGTACCACTCACCCAACTTCCTGTAATGTCAACATTGTAAAAATGTCCCTGATACATTTATCAAAACTAAGACACGGAAATGATATATGCTGTCAACTGAACTACAAACTTCATTGGGATTCCCCAACCATTTCTTGTCAATGAGAGACTTCAGTGCTAATTTGAGATGAAGCTTCCAACGCAGCGAGAGAACTGCATTAATTCAGATGGACTGGGATTAGCTAGGGAGATGGTTCAGAAAACTATAAAATGTACCATTTTATGTGCCAAACATAAATATGTTTTACATTTTGGTCCTCAATATTTTGCACGCCTGATCTAATTTCATCCTCCGCAGAAACCGCGTTGGCAGGGTCGGGGGGTGGGGATGGTGGTGGTGGGGGTGGGTGCTCTCATATCCCCTTAACAGCGGAAACAGCAGGGTCCAGGATTCCAAGTAAAGTGCACGAGACAGCAGCCGGAAGTGGCAGGGCTGGGGTGTGGCTAAGGCCTCTCCGATCCGCAAGCCCGTGACCATAACCCTCACCACCGCGGTGCAGACTGACCCAGATGGATGTTGCTCAGTCGGGCCGACTCTGTGCGGCCCCAGGGACCGCAGCACGCCAGGCTTCCCCGTCCTTCACCAGCTCCCGGAGCTTGTTCAAACTCATGTCCACTGAGTCAGTGACGCCACTGAACCACCTCAGCCTCTGTCGTCCCCTCTCCTCCCGCCTTCAGTCTTTCCCAGCATCAGGGTCTTTTCCAGGGAGTCAGCTCTTCGCATCAGGTGTCCACAGCACTGGAGCTCCAGCTTCAGCATCAGTCCTTCCAGCGAGCATTCAGGGTTGATTTCCTTTGGGATGGATGCTGCCTCTCAGCAGTCTTGCCCAGGGGGACCCGCCTTCCGATGGTCATCGGGATCAACCATGACGGGGGACTGTGAGGTGGGAGGTTGTTCCGTGACGCTGACTGGTGACTTTGAAGTGAATGGGGTTTCCTGCCTTGTGTGGAACCGGTTCATCCCAACCCCCGCGCTTTACCAGCTCCTTCTTCCTCCTGACTGGGGAGGGGCGCGGCTGACATCCCAGTGAGCCGTTTGCTTTTCTTTCCTGAGTGTTTCAAGGCTTAATTAACGTGTGTAAAGTGATCTGAAATGAGGGGCTAGAAAGAGCCAGGGAGCGGTGGCAGGGATGACCACCTGGGCAAGACAGCTGAAGGGGGGCCCGGGGACCCCTGAGCCCGCGGCTCTGCCGCCAGCTGGCGGGCCCAGAGCCAGGCCAGGCTGCGTCTGGCTTTTCTTCAAGGCCGATGCTGCAGCTCTGCTCTGGAGTCAGACCCCGGGATAAATCACTCCTAAAGGACAGAGCCAGAGCCGAGGCAGACGGGTCTGAGGACACAGGCCGCAGCCGGTTCTGTAACTGGCCCTAGAGAGAAGGGCACACCGGCCCTCTTCCACTACTGGAGGCCCGTCTGCAGATGACCCGATTTGGTCAATTAGGGAGTAAGTGTGATCAGCATCAAAGAGACGAATGCAGCGAAGCGAGGCTCCTTCATCCCTTTCGATGAGCGTGGATTCATGGTAGTGATTTAGCGCAGTCACCTGTGGGAGGCATTAAATCTCTTAGTGGGTAAAGGTGAAGTCTGAGTCACATGCGGGCGTCCCTTCTCTTAAGTGTAGCTTCGCAGAAGGGCAAGGCTATCGGTTTCAGCGAGGATGCGAAGGTTTGTGACCTCATAAGGGCAAAGGCCTGTGACATTATTATTGCGATTGAAAGCATTCAAAGAAGTGAGTGGAAAAATCTTTCACCATCACCAGCTGCCATCTGTATCTCGAAAGTTGGCATTATGATGTCATTTCCAGCTGAGTGAGGCTGTCCGTATCTCTCCGTGTGTGTCTAAGTGGGGGCTGGATAGGCAAGCTCTTCTACACTGTGAATGCTGGTGGGGCATTAGAGGGGGAGTTTGGATAATCCAGAGTTTATCTTGCACTTCATGTTTTTGTGCCCTGCTTGGGCTAACAGTTGGGCTGTGACCCATCTCCTAAGGCCACAAACTGAGGGTGTGGCTGTGGGCAGCTCCCTGCAGCTTTGGAAATCAGAGCAGAAGGAGAGCTACTTATCCCCTGGCTTCAGTTAGAGAATTTGAGACGACTCTGATTGGCCTGGTACAGGGTCAAGGGCCCAGCCCGGCGCCGATCGTACAGGCAGAGAATGAGGGTCACGCTATAAGCTGCCTGGTCCATTCAACACCAGGTCCATCAAGTGAAATGGAAAAGCCCCAAAAGTGGATCCAAGGAGCCACCCTGACTTGTGGCGACTCCAGCTGAGCCGTTAAAA
>SJYW01056594.1:116328-147667 GCA_006410735.1 Raphicerus campestris
ATTCACACACACAGTAACACACGTTCACACATACACTAATACACTCACATACACACACACTAACACACATTCACACACACATACACTCACACACACATTCACACATACACTAATACACTCACATACACACACTAACACACACTCACACACACACTCACACACACACAATAACACACGTTCACACGTACACTAATACACTCACATTCTCACACATACACTCACACACACCCTCAACTTAATCACACACACACTAACACATTCACACACACATACACTCACATACACCCTCACACACACTCACATTCACACACACACACACTCACATCAACACACATTCACACACACATACACTAATACACTCACATACACACACTAACACACATTCACACACACACTCACACACATAGTAACACATGTTCACACATACACTAATACACTCACATTCTCACACATACACTCACACACACCCTCAACTTAATCACACACACACATTTACACACTAATACACACACACACCCTAACACACAGTCACATACACTCAGACACACACACACACAACACACACACTTCAAAGAATTCACATGTACCATTGTGTAGTGGTACATATACATGGAAATCTTATTTAGATTTATTAAGCCTGGAACTGTGAGTTTGTTCTAAGTATGCCTGCCTTCCAGAGCAGCCACTTTTTCTTTCCATTTCCCCATCCCACTGCCATGCTGGTCTGCAGCCATAAGGAGGAGGCGCTGCCCAGCTGCCTGTCCTCATGGAGACAGATGGGGCAGGATGTCAAGAGGCACCTCGGTGGGGTGGGGTCTTCCCCCCGCTGCCGTGGCTCCTCAGAGGCCCCCTGGAGGGGAGGGAGACCCCCCTCCTCCCTGTGCCCCTGTGCAAACATCACTTGGCAATGAGCGGGCCTACCGGGTTCAGTTTGGGAGGACAGCGCTTTACATAAACTGAATATCAAAGATTTTGTCTGCAGGCTGCTTTCTGCTGCTTTTCTGGGTCAGAACCATGGCGGAGGATGCTCTGCGTTCTTGGAAAGGCCACATTTTTCTTTTAAAATAAAACTTTTCACACTTACAGAATTCAAGAGAGCTATCTTCAGAGAGAATCATTAGGTGTTCCCTTTTCCTCAGCTGATCAAGGCCACATTTCCTAAAATCCGAAAGAATGATGTTGGCAGGCCACAGTGCCGTTGCTTCGTGGCTGATATTGGCAGCTAATTATTTCCTTAGTGATTATGCAATTTCTTGAGTTATATTGTGTTATGCTTGATAAAAAAAGGATCCAGAACAGGATTTTAGTTCTTTTAGAGCAAATGAATAAAACTACAAACCACTACGTAACTTAAAATCATAGTCATAGCATCTTCAGGAAATGTGTTTTAGTGAATTCAAACAATCCATAAAATTAATTCTTTTGAACATTTGAAAATTTTTGCTTTCAACTCTAAGAATGCTTTTTCTATACATGATTTAAAAACTCAATCAGAAAAAAGTCTATGTTGTTCAAAGGAATATCTGATGACTGTCCCATCATTCCTTGACCTTACATCACATTTCACTGTGGATCTCAAATACAGTTTGGAAATAAACGTATGGAAATACACTTTCATTATGTGCGATGTCTGCCTAAGATGTTACACTGGGTGAGGCAGTTCCAGGCTGAAATCAGAAAGCTGGTTAATCAGGTGATCTATGCTCCAGATCAAAGGAACCTAGATCTCAATCGACTAGAGAAAAGTGACAGCAAACGGCAAAGTTTTTCCTCCACACACACAAGCCTGCCATTAACACACACGGTTTCTGCAGTAGTCATCCAACCAGCGTCAGAGCTCGCAGCCAGCCTCTGACATCCCCGGAGCCGGGCTCCAGCTTCCACGCGGCTGACCCCCCGCTGCAGTCGAAGGTCTTGGGGTCAGTGACTCTGCTGGTTCCGTTCAGGGTGCCCCTGGGCCTAAGGCAGCTCCTCCTACGTAGGAGCCACTCAGTAAGAGCGGCATGGGACAAATTCAGGGAACAGAAAGCAGGACCAAGACCGTGGTGAAAAGAACTTCCAGCCGTCGCTTGGTGGTGAGAACAGGACAATTGTATAAACACTGCAGAGAAGTGAGAGACACAGAATTCCTCAGCTTCTCATCTACTCGCTTTGTTGAGGTTAAAGATACTTTAGACAAGAAGATGCAAATCAAATAAGGATTGGAAAAGGAAGCGAAAGTTCAAATTGGATAAATAGGTAAGAAGAGGGCAACTTTCAGGCTGTGAGTGAGTCCTCACCTCTGGGCCTGGGCTCATTACATCCTGGGACGCTGAGAGGACGTCATCTTTTGGGGGAACAAGAGTACTGATTTCTACACGAGCAACACACGCATCACACTGAACGTGCCAGAAGATGAGATGGCGGGATGGCATCACTGACTCAGTGGACATGAGTTTGAGCAAGCTCCAGGAGACAATGAAGAACAGGAAAGCGGAGCGGGCTGCAGGCCCTGGGGTCGCAAGCAGCTGGGTAGGAATGAGCGACTGAACACCACCACCACCGCCAGCCCTGCACTCACTGAATCACAACCTGCAGTTCAACGTAACTTAAGAAACACTTGCATCATCATTGTTCTCAAACATCGTTTGTGAAGCAGGTGAGTCTTCTATTTAAAGGAAATTCTGTGGATGAGCACTCTGACAATAAGCAGTCGTGACACTGCTTTCTTTCTNCTCACTGACTCACAACCTGCAGTTCAACGTAACTTAAGAAACACTTGCATCATCATTGTTCTCAAACATCGTTTTTGAAGCAGGTGAGTCTTTTATTTAAAGGAAATTCTGTGGATGAGCACTCTAACAATAAGCAGTTGTGACATTGCTTTCTTTCTTGTATAGATTCTTCCCCATTGCTTTTCCCACCTTTCCACATCTTTACCCCGGCTCCTGTTCTCTGGATTAAAGCGTAGTTTGAAAGCCATTGATTTGTACTGCTTTTAACATGTCTAAGATCTGAAAACTGTAAATGAGCAGTAGTTCATAATTCAGACTAGTTTATTAGAAATGAAAAGGCAGGCTTTCCCTGAGTGTGGACAGGCTCTGTGGTCCAGCCATGACCTTGTTCAGTTCGTTGGGTGTCAAGTTTGTCGACTATTTGAACCGTTAGATAATCTTATTTTTATTTTATTTTTATTTTTAAGCTTTTTTTTAAAGTTGGAGGATAATTGCTTTACAATATCACGTTAGTTTCTGCCATACATCAACATGAATCAGCCATAGGTATACATATGTCCCCTCCCTGAGAACCTTATTGTTAAAATGCGCATCCTACTCAATCAGAATTTCCAAGGGTAGTAAGATAGCAGTCTGTTTATTTAAGATCTCTCAGATTAGTATAATAGAGTCTAGAAAATTTCACTACAGTCTTCACAAGAGCAGTATCATCTCTCTCAAGAAATATTTTAAATTCATGCTTGGACTCTGTATCTTTTGTTATAGACTTGAGTTTTTGCTTTATATTTCTAATTCTACATTTTATTTTTTTTTTAATTTCAAAAAAATGTAGGGAGTATTAACTACCACATGATGTCACTGATTTAAGAAAACCCCAACCAAAGCTCAAAGCTTCCCACTCTATCAAAATAATTTCCTTATAGAAATTGGAACAAAAAGTTTATTTTGGGAAGGAGTATGTGCTGGTGGTGATGATAGTGTAGAAAGGGAGATGCCCTGAGATGACAAACATTTTATCTTGTCCCAAATATCTTTTAAAATTATTTTTTCCGTAACATACAAAACTAACAGGCAATATGCCATTTTTGCATTTATATAGTAAACTAGCTTGGCATCTTGTTGTAACTGGAAATGAGTCCTTCAGACAGAAGTTGGAACAATTAACACACTACAAATAATTATCCCTGAGCACGGAATATCCACACACCCAGAAAAGCTTACTTTTCTCTTGTGTAAAGTGAGATAATTTGGTCTGCTATTTCCCACCATACTTTCTGATTTAGAGAAGGACCAGAGACATGCTGTGAAAATGTCATCCCCTTTAAATGTATACTTAAGTCTCCGCCCAGGAGCTGAAGCAATGACACAGATCAGTATAATGACAGGAAGAAAAAATATGGAAAAATCTGTCCTTGAGGCCAGATGTGTGTGGTCAGATGGGTTTGGCAGTGAGGTCACAGCCAACCTAGGGAATTTTTGCAGCACAGACAGAACCTAGAAGAGCCACCTGACAGGAATGCGGGAAATGACCTTAACTACATATTGTTAAAGAAAAATTGTACCTCGACATTTATTAAAAGGGCAAGGAAGACTTTATTCAAGGCTATTGCAACAGACAAGAGAGGTGGGGCTCAGCTCTAAGCACACAGAAGAAGGCGGGGTTTACAGGCAACAGGCANTTTGAGGCCAGATGTATGTGGTCAGATGGGTTTGGCAGTGAGGTCACAGCCAACCTAGGGAATTTTTGCAGCACAGACAGAACCTAGAACAGCCACCTGACAGGAATGTGGGAAATAACCTTAACTACATATTGTTAAAGAAAAATTGTACCTCGACATTTATTAAAAGGGCAAGGAAGACTTTAGTCAAGGCTATTGCAACAGACAAGAGAGGTGGGGCTCAGCTCTAAGCACACAGAAGAAGGCGGGGTTTACAGGCAACAGGCAGAAAGAGGGGGTCAGGGGATAAAAAGTTACAGTGAAGAGCATCAGGGTAGGGGGTTCTCAGAAGGACTCTGACAGGTGGGTCCATGTGACAGGGCTTGCAGGCTTGCAAGGACAGGGTCAAGGTGGAAACCTCCATGGTGAAGTTGGCTCCGAGGAGCCTGACTTAAAGTGTGGTCATGCCCTCCATTGTGAAACCCAGCATACCTATAGACAGGGTGACCTGCATTATATATTTTGAGGGCTGGAGGGAGAACATATTCTTGCTTGTTTTGATGACTTACTTAGCAAATTGTTTCTTTAGGAATTCAAAAACCCCAAAGAACTTCCAGGATATGAGTTGGACTATAAAGAAAAATGAGGGCTGAGGAATTGATGTTCTTGCGCTGTGGTGTTGGAGAAGACTCTTGAGAGTCCCTTGGACTGCAAAGAGATCCAGCCAGTCCATCCTAAAGGAGATCAGTCTTGAATATTCATTCGAAGGACTGATGTTGAAGCTGAAGCTCCAATACTTTGGCCACCTGATGCAAAGATCTGACTCATTGGAAAAGACTCTAATGCTGGGAAAGATTGAAGGGGAGAGGAGANATCAGTCTTGAATATTCATTCGAAGGACTGATGTTGAAGCTGAAGCTCCAATACTTTGGCCACCTGATGCAAAGATCTGACTCATTGGAAAAGACTCTAATGCTGGGAAAGATTGAAGGGGAGAGGAGAAAGGGACAACAGAGGATGAGATGGTGGGATGGCATCAACAACTCTATGGACACGAGTTTCAGCAAGCTCCAGGAGCTGGTGATGAACAGGGAGGCCTGGAGTGCTGCAGTCCATGGGGTCGCAGAGTCAGACATGACTGAATGACTGAACTGAACTGAAAGAACTTCCAAAGTGGGAGATACTGTGAGTCATAAACGAAGCACTGAGGAGTGAGGATGAGGAAGTGGGATGCNTACGTTTTCCCTTGCTGCTTCTTGCAACATCTTGTTCTTTTCTTTTGAAAAATGGAAGCAAGCAGTGCCTTCTCGTATCTTGCATTGTATGTTAATTAGGGTTTTTCGATATTTTCTTCTGTTCCCTGCATTCTCTCCATTTCCTCAGACTTCTTGCGTGACATTCTTGCTTCTCCTGGTTGCTTAGGACTTCCCTGGGGGCTCAGATGGTAAAGAATCCGCCTGCATTGCAGGAGACCTGTGTTGGGAAGATCCCCTGCAGGAGGGCATGACGACCCCCTCCAGTATTCTTGCCTGGAGCATCCCCTGGACAGAGGAGCCTCGGGGGCTACAGTGCATGGGGTCACACAGAGGCGGACAGGACTGAGCAGCTAAGCACCCAGTGTCTTACAGCACAGGTTTTCCTCGGATGCCCTTTCATAGTGAAATGTGAAGTTCCGGAGAGTTTATTGGAAGCTGTGTGCTGGAGGGGGCTTCCTGTGGATGGCTGGCCGGGGACCCAGTTGTTTTTCGATTTTAGCATCTCTCTGGAACTTTCCTTCTGGGGCCACTGCTTTTCTTCAGAGAAGGGTCTCTATGAGGGGTAAGCCTGGGTGCTGGTATTCTGATAGCCAGCTGGGCAAAGGGAAGCAAGCTCTCGATGTCCATTTCGCCTTCTGTTTTCAGTCTGGCGTCTCATCCCTGTGCGCTTCCTTTCAATTTATCCAGCATTAATCTTAACTTGTGTGGGACAGAGGGAGGAGGAGTCGCCTGGATGTGCCCAGGAAACGTCGAGAACATGAAGGTCTAATGTTCCATTCTAGAGTCTGTAACTAACCTCCACACCTCACTCCCACCATCCACTGGGTTTGATGCCCCCAGTCCCAGAGCCTCAGCGGGATTCTGTGAAGCTAACCCTTTGGCATCTGATCAGTCTTNTGACATTCTTGCTTCTCCTGGTTGCTTAGGACTTCCCTGGGGGCTCAGATGGTAAAGAATCCGCCTGCATTGCAGGAGACCTGTGTTGGGAAGATCCCCTGCAGGAGGGCATGACGACCCCCTCCAGTATTCTTGCCTGGAGCATCCCCTGGACAGAGGAGCCTCGGGGGCTACAGTGCATGGGGTCACACAGAGGCGGACAGGACTGAGCAGCTAAGCACCCAGTGTCTTACAGCACAGGTTTTCCTCGGATGCCCTTTCATAGTGAAATGTGAAGTTCCGGAGTTTTTTGGAAGCTGTGTGCTGGAGGGGGCTTCCTGTGGATGGCTGGCCGGGGACCAGTTGTTTTTCGATTTTAGCATCTCTCTGGAACTTTCCTTCTGGGGCCACTGCTTTTCTTCAGAGAAGGGTCTCTATGAGGGGTAAGCCTGGGTGCTGGTATTCTGATAGCCAGCTGGGCAAAGGGAAGCAAGCTCTCGATGTCCATTTCGCCTTCTGTTTTCAGTCTGGCGTCTCATCCCTGTGCGCTTCCTTTCAATTTATCCAGCATTAATCTTAACTTGTGTGGGACAGAGGGAGGAGGAGTCGCCTGGATGTGCCCAGGAAACGTCGAGAACATGAAGGTCTAATGTTCCATTCTAGAGTCTGTAACTAACCTCCACACCTCACTCCCACCATCCACTGGGTTTGATGCCCTCAGTCCCAGAGCCTCAGCGGGATTCTGTGAAGCTAACCCTTTGGCATCTGATCAGTCTTCCCTCTGGGGGACCCTGTCTCAGCTTTCTTCATTGTGCCTAAATTCAGCCGTCACGCCTCTGTCTTCCAGACATTGCTTGACAGCTCTCCCCTCCTCTCTCATTCCTTTTGTCCTTGCGGGTTAGCGTACCTCTTTGAGGGCAGAGCTCAGGACTGTACGTCTTCACTTTACTTCGGGCTCGTTGACTCACTGACTTGGCGCCCACCTCCCTCATCACTGCAGTGCTCTGCCGTCCTGCTTTCTTAGCCCTCGCTCTCATGTCCTCTCTGGTTTCTCATTTACAGGTGGGTGGGTGCAGGCTAACACCTACTCGGCTGCTCCATCCAGCTCCTGGTGGGTTCCTCTTTCTTTCTGTCACTTGGGTGCCCAGCAGACCTGGACACCCTTTAGGCATTAGCCCATCGCAAGAGCCCAGCAATTCTGCCTCTTCCCAAGCTGCCCTGCTTCCAGATTGTCTGGAAAGGATGAGTAGGGAAGGGAAGGAAGATAGCTCTGAGGTCTCTGAAGGGGCCGAGTTTCTCTTCTCCTCCTAGGTAGAAACGGAATACCCTTCAAATAGCCCTTGGAACTTTTGTGGTAAGAATTCAGCTACACAGCCCTTCTCAGGATGGGTTGGTTTATTGTTGAAATTAAACGTCTCTGGGAATATGCACACCCCACTGCTGTCTCAGGGCAGATTTTGAGACGCTGCCTCTTGACTGCTGTTGCTAGGTGGTTTCAGGGTGGCTTGCTCCCAGGCCTGGGCTTGTGTTCACAGCGTCTCTGACTGACGCTGCCTGGCGCTGTGCAATGCTTCTGCTGAGGACCTCGGCCCGGCGGCCTTCTCTCCCTCCTCCTCCTGCCGTGTGGCGTGAAATAGGCCACATGGCCACAGGGTTCTTGAATTACAAGGAGCGCTGAGACCGTGCCCGGTGGTCTGTAGAGCCCTTCTCCCTCTTCCTCCTGAGGAACTGGGAAATTGTTTAAGCTCGGTTTCTTTGCATCCTTGAGACTTTTTTTAATGAGACTCCTTTGACTTTCGTGAGTAATTTGATTTTATAGAAATTAATAAAGGTTTTGATGAGAGTACTGTGTTTGAATGGCCCATATCTATCGGTCAACTTGAAATGCTTCAGTAAAGCTGGTTCCACGGTGATCTGCAGGGAAGAGTGCCTCTCTTCTACAGATGATAAGAACACATCATCTTGTACAAAGACAGATATGGTTTTAATCTCATGATCTGGAAGTGTCTGTACTAGGCAGTCAGCTCTGTTATTTATTGACGGGAAAAAAACGGTTGGAGTTCACACATCCCTTAAACATTGCTGTGTGTGTGTCCCTGGCGGTGCTGGGTCTTCCTGGCCCTGAGCAGACGTGCCCTCGCCGCGGGGAGCAGGGGCCGCTCTTGTCGGGCGCAGGCTGCTTGTCGTGGCGGCTGCTCCGTGGCAGAGCTCGGGCTCTGGGGTGCCCAGGCAGCAGTATTTCTGTCTCGCATGCCCTAGAGCGTGGGTTCAGTAACCGTGGTGCTTAGCTGCCCCACGGCATCTTCCTGGACCAGGGGTCGAACCTCTCTCCCCTGCATTGGCAGGCGGATTCTTAACCACTGGACCACCAGGGGTGTCCCTCAAATATTCTTAGTAATTTAATTTTTTGGTAGGCGCTTCCCAAGTGTAAAGTAGTTTACGTAAAAGACGTGAAAGTAAAGTGTTAGCCACTCGGTCGTGTCTGACTCTTTGCGACCCCATGGACTGTATACCCTACCAGGCTCCTCAGTCCATGGAATTCTCCAGGCAGAAGTACTGGCGTGGGTTGCCATTTCCTTCTCCAGGGCATCTTCCCGACCCAGGGACTGAACCCAGATCTCCCTCGCTGCAGGCAGGCTCTTCCAGCTGGGCCAGCAGGGAAGTCCTGAAGTGGTCTATGGTTAATAATATCCTACAGCAGGTGTCTTAATTGGTGACGTATGTTTTGCCATTAGTTAATCTTGAAGGGTATATCAAGAAGTTGCCCGGTTGGAAGATAAATGTGGTATATCCTTTCAGAGATGTACACATCTCTGTTGATTCTTGATACAAGTTGATTATGTTTTACCAAATTCCAGGCCATAAGTATTTCACTTCCCGTCCCCCCCCCCACACCCCCGTTAGTTCTGGTTCTGGAGATCCTTGACGGATGTACGTAATGAGCTCTGTGTCCGCATCACAGGGGCAGACAGCTGCTCTGCTTGGGCCTGGGAACAGCCCACATGTGCAACACTGTTCAGTGATACACATGAGTGAAGTGTTAGCCATGCGACAGCAGGGATGCATCTCAAGATAATTTTGTTGAGTGGAAGAAAAAGAGTATATTAGGGGAGAGCAGTTTTACACGATCACGCATTGGTACAAAGCCATACAGATTGAGGCTAGCAAGGGGGACCTCGCGGAATCACGTGCTCGCTTCTCTTGCCTGACGCCCTCCAGTAGGCTGGGACTGCCTCCCCTCACAGGGCTTAGGGAAGGTGGTGTGCGTGTGGGGCAGTATTTTGTGGTCTCTAACCCTTGGCTGTGCACATACGATAGCTCAGTGTAGCAGCGCTCAACAGTGGGGTCTGGTCACAGAACACCTTTCAGTTAAAACTTCTCAGCGTGGTAATAGTCTTAAAAACAATCACCTGAGAATTGGTAAAAAAAAACTCTCTATAATCAGGAAGGAAACTGATTTTCCTTCATATAGACATGAAGGAAACATATCTTTTAATACTTCCATGAGAAACTCATTTCATTCACCCATTTTATAGATGGCAAAGTTGTGGTAGAAGAGAAATTCAGAGTCTAATAGAAGTTCTTAAGAAGCTTATTTCTCGAAAATCTTGGGAACAGAGTTTCTCTTGATTGAATTTTCCAGACTCTTCTAGAAATACTACTCTGATATCTGGAAAGATGGGCATTGACGTCCAATAGATTTAGATTCAGATTCTGATTGCCTGTAATTACCTGAATGACTTTGGACATATACCCCTGGAAACCTCAATTTTCTCCTCTTCAAAATAGAAATGAAAGTGAAAGTCTCTCAGTCATGTCTGACTCATTGCAACCCCATGGACTATACAGTCCATGGAATTCTCTAGGCTAGAATACTGGAGTGGGTAGCCGTTCTCTTCTCAAGGGGATCTTTCCCAACCCAGGGATCGAACACAGGTCTCCCGCATTGCAGATGGGAGATTCAGAATAGGAATAATCTTATCTCAAATGTTAGGGGAAAAGCCAGGGGAATGTATTTATTCACTCATGTGCTTATTGACCAAATATTATTGGGTATCTCCTCTGTACTCTGAGTGCCGAAGAATTGATGCTTTTGGATTGTGGTGCCGGAGAAAACTCTTGAGAGTCCTTTGGACAGCAAGGAGATCAAACAGTCAATTCTAAAGGAAATCAACCCTGAATATTCATTGGAAGGACCGACGCTGAAGCTGAAGCTCCAGGACTTTGGCCACCTGATGCACAGAGCCAACTCATTTGAAAAGACCCTGATGCTGGGAAAGACTGAAGATGGGAGGAGAGGGTGGGCAGCAGAGCATGAGATGGTTGGATAGCATCACTGACTCAATGGACATGAGTTTGAACAAACTCTGGGAGATGGTGATGGTCAGGAAAGCCTGGTGTGCTGTATTCCACGGGGTTGCAAGGACTTGGGCACTTCTTTCCGACTGATCAACAGCTCTGTAGCAGTGAAGATGGTCAGCGTTTCTGCTGTCATGGGGCTGACATTTGATTGAAGGGATAAGGAAGCAGTAAATAGCTAAACAAATAAACTTGTAAGATACTGTCAGGTGTGAAATAACCACACAGGGTAAAGAACGATAAAAAACGATGGTGGGACCACTTTGATAAGGGTGGCCAGAGAAGAATTCTTTAGTTATAAAGTGTTGGCCAAAGGGCACAGTACGTGCAAAGGTCCTGAGGGGGGAAACAGCTTGTGCATCTGAGGAACAGGAAGAAGGACCAGCGTGGCTAGGGACTAGTGAACTGTAAGTGAGTGGGAGATGAAAGGCAGGGCCCGGATTGTCGGATCTCAAGGGCAAGGTAAGGGAGACCTTATCCTGGGTATACTGGGAAACCAACAGAGAATTTTAAACAGAGGGCCTGCTGAGTATGACTTGTTTAAAATTTTTTTTAATTATTTTTATTTATTAATTTTTTGGCCACGCTGTGCAGCATGGATCTTAGTTTTCCCAGCAGGGATCCAGCCGACGCCCCTTGCGTTGAGAACATCGAGGCCTAACCACCGCCAGAGCAGTCATGCTTTTGAAGATTGATCTATTTGTGGCTGCCTGGGCCTCATCGCCCAGGCTCTCTGGTTGCGGTGAGTAGGAGCCGTGCTTCGTCGGGGTCTGTTGGCCCCCCTGTGGCGGCTCGTCATGTCTCGGGCTCTCGGTGGGCAGGCTCCAGCAGCCGCAGCCTGTGGGCCTCCAGCCCCCCCTCCGTCCTTGCGATGTCCTGTTCCTCCACCGCGTGGGGAAGCTTCCTGGACCAGGGGTCGAGCCCGTGTCCCCTCTTATTGTGCCACTAGAGAAGTCCCTGATTTATTTTTTTGGAAGACTATTCTGCCTACAGTGTGGAGGATGGCCTTACAGAGAGGCCACTTGAGAGGTATGACCATGTCTGGGAGAGAAGGGATTTCAGTTACAGTGCAAAGTTGGAACAGTGAGAGTCAAGAGACTCAGGATACGTTTTTGGAAGCAGAGCTCGTGGATTGGAAGTGGGAGAGGGGAAAAGGAGCAGTGGAGGATTATTTGAGGAGTCTGGAATGCAGTGTCATTTCATGAGATTGGAAAGACCTGAGGGAGGGGAGAGAGCTCTGGAATTTACAGCTTAAGTTTGAGACGCCTGCTGGGCATGTCAAGAAGGCACTGGGCATTGATGTCTGGAACTTGGGGGGCAGGGTCATCGGCACATGGCTGCTGTCCACAGCGACAAGATCGGGTGAGACCGTCCAGAGAGGGGTGCAGAAAAAAGGGTCCAGAACAGAGCCTTGAGCACTAAAATTCAGCCATCCGACCAAGAAAATATGAACTTGCGGAAGTAACTGAGAACGCGCTTTCGTTGAAGTCGGAGAAGAACTGGGTTGTGGTGTCATAGAAACAAGGGAAGAGTTGGATTGAACAGCCAGCGCTGGACACGCTCGATGAGAGTTCAGTTTCCCCTTAATGGAAATAGTAGCATTCCTTTATTTTATGTCTTTCAAAGGATATAATGTTACCTTTCATCCCAGCATAAATTCAATTTGCAGTGACATTTTTTACCTATTTCATGTGCCTTTCAAGGCTGAAATATGGAGCCCCAAAGAGCCGTGGGTTGGTTACCTCTCTTCGAAAGTGTACATTTACCAGCTTGCAAACCCACCAAGCAAAGATTTCTTTTTCCGCCTTAAGTTCACATGATTTAATTTGCCTGAGTAACCTGCTGTCATAGGTTTTCATAGAGTCTTGACATCTAGCAGAGTAATTAATGCTTTAGGCTTTTAGGAACTGTTTCAGGATTTTATTAATCACCATTGTGATTGCACACATGAATTATGAAGGAGTTATTTTGGTAGCTGGATTTCCCCCTCAGAAAAATTTCCATATTTGTTCATTATGAACTGATAGCCTGGAGAAGAAGAATAAAAGTGGAGAATATTTGCTGGGTCCTGTGCCCACTTTTCAAATTATCCAGAATCAGGATGACTTCACAGTACACCGATGGAGTGCGAGTTGTTTGAAGTTGGTAGTCCCACACTTTCTCTTTGCCTCACCATAAATTTATCAGAGGTTCTCTGTGACTTTCCCAAATATATGGATTTTGTGAACTGTTTAAAGATGCATGCAATCAGAAGGAATTTGTGTCTTATGTTTGATTCTGCTGTGATTCCCGTCATTGGAGGAATCACTCTTAGAACTATAATGCTAGTGTGGTATTCTTTGAGGGGGAGGTCTTCCAGGAGAAGGGTATCCAGGTAACTGGGAAGAAATAGGAACCTATCCTTCTGATTTCTTTTTCATTTTATGTACAGAAAACATTATGGAATTTCACAATTATGGGATAGTGTTTGAGATCAGTGTATGAAAGAGAAATGTGATTGGGGGGGGCGGTGCTGGTCTAGTCCCTAGGATTCAATCTGAACTGTGAAAACCAACCCACAATCCCTGTTTTCTTTGAAACTCTTCCCCCTAAGGCATCTGCTCACCCAGACTTCTGCAGGGTCTCTGCATAAATATTCGTGTGGCCGCCTTTGGGGCCCGCTGACCATTTTCCTTAGGCTTGGGGGTAAATGTGAGTTTCCCTTGTATTTAGAGGAAATTTTACTCCATGCATTTTACTCTGACAAGAGAAGGCTTGCTGCTTTCCTGGGAACGGAGCTCTTTTCAATGATTAGAGTGATTTTCTGTGATTCTGCTGTACTTGAGGAAGATGGTTGAGATGACAAATAAAAGACAAAGTCGTTATATCAGTGTGGGGATGGAGGCAGCCGCGCGCAGAATCAGTGCTTTGACTATTGAGTGAAAATACCTGTTATTGCCCTAACTGTCATTTTTACTCTTCCTAAGTGGCCGGTGGGGATGCGAGGTGGGAGAAGGAGCTGGGTGAGGCAGGAAGAAGTCCATTGGCAAAGTCAACAGCAGAAGCGTTCAGGCAGGGCAGCAGACATCTGACCTGGATTCTGTACAGATAAGGCAAGGATTCGATATGGACAGCTGGGCCACCCTGCTCTTTCTCCAGTAGCTTTGCTGTGACAGACTAATCTTAGGGTATTTTCATCTTAATTTACTCGCATCCTGCTTTTTGTAGGTAACAGCATTTCTGCCAAAGGTGATAAATTTGCTAAAGCTTACCATTAAGATTCTTTCCTCATATGAGTGTTATATAATTATATATACATTTGGGCTCAAAGGTCCCCGTCTAACAAATTCCCTGCACAGAAGTACCATTTGAGGGCCCATTCTCTCATTAATTTTATTTGACATTTATGTCAACATTACATTCCTAGCCTAAAAGGAGAAATGACACGCGTACGCAGGGGTGTGTTAGAAAGCGGAGTATTTAGTTTGGCAGTGCAAAGCAGTCAGCTAAGTCTGCGAAAGCAAAATGTTCTAAATTAGTTAATACCAAGTGGTCTAAATGCCCTCAATTGAAGTTGTTCCACAAAGCGCCCAGTGCCTGCTCACGTGGCTGTTCTGATACTTAACGTTTTCCCTCTCGGGGTTCCCAGAATTTCCTGACATGGTGTCGCTGGCAGATTACTAAGGGGTCATCAGAGGGGAAAGAAATCGGGGCTGAAGACAAATCGCTACGGTGTCAGGAGAGGAAGGTGCAACAATCAAAGACCTGATTCTCCTCCCCCCGCACTGACTTCAGTGAGGATTACCGGCAGAGCACGGTGCGTGGCGCCCCAGTTCTGCCGAGTGGAGAGTTTCACAGACACTGCCGCTGAGGCGGGAGGGCCGTGGGGCGCCCCCTCCCGACATCGAGAGTCGCCGTTACTTCTCGGACCACGTGGCTGGGGCATCGCTTAGTGCTTCCAAAAGTAGACAGAAGTGTGATCCGGGGTTGTTAACCCTAAACAAGAGGATTGTTAGAGAACACGCCTGACTTCTGGTCCGCTGGGTTGAATTTCGAATCCCTGGAGGCGTCGAGAGAGAGAAGTCAGAGAGAGGGATGGAGCCAGCGTGAGCAGTGTCCCAGGGCCCGAGCGTGGCGGTGCCTGTCTGTTCCGGAATGCTGACTCGGACATCCTCTGTGGCTTGTGTGTTCTCGAGCTGGGTCTTGTGCGCTCCTGTAATGGTGAACTGCAGAGCTGGGCTTTTGTCTTGCAGAGAATTCACCAGCAGCAGAGAGGACTGTAAGTGGAGGTTGAATTTGAATCTGTAATGTGAGTGGGGAGTGGGCAGATGGTCTAACCCCCTCACTCTTTTTCACTCCAACTTTCACCCCTGCCGCTCATGTTTCCCCCAGCCCTGCCAGCCTGTTTACTCACCCCAAATAAACACCACAGCCCCCCCTACTTCTGTCTTTAGGATGAATCTGGAGGGTCAGGTGGTGGATGGCCAGCTGACCTGTGAACCTGTCCGGGTGGCTGCGGCCCTCAAGGTCATCACCTTGAGTGAGTTAACTATGGCCGTCTGGAGTCAGTGTCTCCTGGGTCCCCTTGGTGGTCTGGCCCCTTCATGTCTCTGAAAGGTAGGGACTTTATCAAGGACGGAGAGGAGGAGGATAGTAGCAGCTTGTGAAGGGGAAGCTGAGTCTGGGGTGACTTCCTCATTGTCAGTTCAGACAACAGTGTTCTCAGCACCTCCTGCTGGCTTTGAGGACTTTGTGATTTTCTCACCTGCTCTTGTGTGCTTAAGCTCTGGCTCATCTGGCTAAGTTGTTAGGATGCAGGGCAAGTTTTTGTGGTGGTGACTGGGGTGTGTGTTTTGTTTCGGAGTTCTGGTATACCCTGCTAACTCCCGTAAAGGCACTGCGTACAGAACTGAGGGCTTCACAGTCATCTGCTGTCAAGGCAGTTCTGGATCTCATAGGGAAGAGATGTTGTGAGCTGGAAGGGCCTAGAGGTCTGGGCTGCCTTTGCACGTATGGATAAACCCAAAGAGTGAAGAGCCAGGTCCAGGGACGGTTGCCCCCTCTGTCCTCCTTCTTGTCTGTAGGATGATCAGAGCAACTTCCCACTGCAATGCCGATGTCATGGGATAGGAGTTGGTGGGAAAACCTTTGCTGAGAGCGGCGACAGTTATGTTCCAGCACCTTCGGACAGAGAGGCCCCTCAAGACTGTGCCGTCAGATCCTGAGGCTGTTAGCTGGGGATGGCGGGGCTTGGACTGGTACGTGGTGCCCGCAAGTCCTTGGTTCAGCTGTCCCGCAGGGCTTTCTGGGGTGAGACAAGGAGAAGCTGTCTCTCTCTCTGCCCTCCCCTATGCTCTCTCCCAGGCCGTCATCACCTCCACAAAGACCGAAAGCCTTGTTAGAGAAGAGTGTTCACCGTGGGGGACTCTGCACTTGCTGAGGCCCTGCCCCCACTCTGACCTCCCCTGATGAGCTCCCGCTCCCTTAGAAGAAAGCCGTCCCCCTGGACCCCCTGCTGCCGATGCCGGTGGCCCTTGNGGGGTGCAGAAAAAAGGGTCCAGAACAGAGCCTTGAGCACTAAAATTCAGCCATCCGACCAAGAAAATATGAACTTGCGGAAGTAACTGAGAACGCGCTTTCGTTGAAGTCGGAGAAGAACTGGGTTGTGGTGTCATAGAAACAAGGGAAGAGTTGGATTGAACAGCCAGCGCTGGACACGCTCGATGAGAGTTCAGTTTCCCCTTAATGGAAATAGTAGCATTCCTTTATTTTATGTCTTTCAAAGGATATAATGTTACCTTTCATCCCAGCATAAATTCAATTTGCAGTGACATTTTTCACCTATTTCATATGCCTTTCAAGGCTGAAATATGGAGCCCCAAAGAGCCGTGGGTTGGTTACCTCTCTTCGAAAGTGTACATTTACCAGCTTGCAAACCCACCAAGCAAAGATTTCTTTTTCCGCCTTAAGTTCACATGATTTAATTTGCCTGAGTAACCTGCTGTCATAGGTTTTCATAGAGTCTTGACATCTAGCAGAGTAATTAATGCTTTAGGCTTTTAGGAACTGTTTCAGGATTTTATTAATCACCATTGTGATTGCACACATGAATTATGAAGGAGTTATTTTGGTAGCTGGATTTCCCCCTCAGAAAAATTTCCATATTTGTTCATTATGAACTGATAGCCTGGAGAAGAAGAATAAAAGTGGAGAATATTTGCTGGGTCCTGTGCCCACTTTTCAAATTATCCAGAATCAGGATGACTTCACAGTACACCGATGGAGTGCGAGTTGTTTGAAGTTGGTAGTCCCACACTTTCTCTTTGCCTCACCATAAATTTATCAGAGGTTCTCTGTGACTTTCCCAAATATATGGATTTTGTGAACTGTTTAAAGATGCATGCAATCAGAAGGAATTTGTGTCTTATGTTTGATTCTGCTGTGATTCCCGTCATTGGAGGAATCACTCTTAGAACTATAATGCTAGTGTGGTATTCTTTGAGGGGGNTTTCCCAAATATATGGATTTTGTGAACTGTTTAAAGATGCATGCAATCAGAAGGAATTTGTGTCTTATGCTTGATTCTGCTGTGATTCCCGTCACTGGAGGAATCACTCTTAGAACTATAATGCTAGTGTGGTATTCTTTGAGGGGGAGGTCTTCCAGGAGAAGAGGGGTATCCAGGTAATTGGGAAGAAATAGGAACCTATCCTTCTGATTTCTTTTTCATTTTATGTAAAGAAAACATTATGGAATTTCACAATTATGGGGTAGTGTTTGAGATCAGTGTATGAAAGAGAAATGTGATTGGGCAGGGGGCGGTGTTGGTCTAGTCCCTAGGATTCAATCTGAAGTGTGAAAACCAACCCACAATCCCTGTTTTCTTTGAAACTCTTCCCCNCAGGAGAAGGGTATCCAGGTAACTGGGAAGAAATAGGAACCTATCCTTCTGATTTCTTTTTCATTTTATGTACAGAAAACATTATGGAATTTCACAATTATGGGATAGTGTTTGAGATCAGTGTATGAAAGAGAAATGTGATTGGGGGGGGCGGTGCTGGTCTAGTCCCTAGGATTCAATCTGAACTGTGAAAACCAACCCACAATCCCTGTTTTCTTTGAAACTCTTCCCCCTAAGGCATCTGCTCACCCAGACTTCTGCAGGGTCTCTGCATAAATATTCGTGTGGCCGCCTTTGGGGCCCGCTGACCATTTTCCTTAGGCTTGGGGGTAAATGTGAGTTTCCCTTGTATTTAGAGGAAATTTTACTCCGTGCATTTTACTCTGACAAGAGAAGGCTTGCTGCTTTCCTGGGAACGGAGCTCTTTTCAATGATTAGAGTGATTTTCTGTGATTCTGCTGTACTTGAGGAAGATGGTTGAGATGACAAATAAAAGACAAAGTCGTTATATCAGTGTGGGGATGGAGGCAGCCGCGCGCAGAATCAGTGCTTTGACTATTGAGTGAAAATACCTGTTATTGCCCTAACTGTCATTTTTACTCTTCCTAAGTGGCCGGTGGGGATGCGAGGTGGGAGAAGGAGCTGGGTGAGGCAGGAAGAAGTCCATTGGCAAAGTCAACAGCAGAAGCGTTCAGGCAGGGCAGCAGACATCTGACCTGGATTCTGTACAGATAAGGCAAGGATTCGATATGGACAGCTGGGCCACCCTGCTCTTTCTCCAGTAGCTTTGCTGTGACAGACTAATCTTAGGGTATTTTCATCTTAATTTACTCGCATCCTGCTTTTTGTAGGTAACAGCATTTCTGCCAAAGGTGATAAATTTGCTAAAGCTTACCATTAAGATTCTTTCCTCATATGAGTGTTATATAATTATATATACATTTGGGCTCAAAGGTCCCCGTCTAACAAATTCCCTGCACAGAAGTACCATTTGAGGGCCCATTCTCTCATTAATTTTATTTGACATTTATGTCAACATTACATTCCTAGCCTAAAAGGAGAAATGACACGCGTACGCAGGGGTGTGTTAGAAAGCGGAGTATTTAGTTTGGCAGTGCAAAGCAGTCAGCTAAGTCTGCGAAAGCAAAATGTTCTAAATTAGTTAATACCAAGTGGTCTAAATGCCCTCAATTGAAGTTGTTCCACAAAGCGCCCAGTGCCTGCTCACGTGGCTGTTCTGATACTTAACGTTTTCCCTCTCGGGGTTCCCAGAATTTCCTGACATGGTGTCGCTGGCAGATTACTAAGGGGTCATCAGAGGGGAAAGAAATCGGGGCTGAAGACAAATCGCTACGGTGTCAGGAGAGGAAGGTGCAACAATCAAAGACCTGATTCTCCTCCCCCCGCACTGACTTCAGTGAGGATTACCGGCAGAGCACGGTGCGTGGCGCCCCAGTTCTGCCGAGTGGAGAGTTTCACAGACACTGCCGCTGAGGCGGGAGGGCCGTGGGGCGCCCCCTCCCGACATCGAGAGTCGCCGTTACTTCTCGGACCACGTGGCTGGGGCATCGCTTAGTGCTTCCAAAAGTAGACAGAAGTGTGATCCGGGGTTGTTAACCCTAAACAAGAGGATTGTTAGAGAACACGCCTGACTTCTGGTCCGCTGGGTTGAATTTCGAATCCCTGGAGGCGTCGAGAGAGAGAAGTCAGAGAGAGGGATGGAGCCAGCGTGAGCAGTGTCCCAGGGCCCGAGCGTGGCGGTGCCTGTCTGTTCCGGAATGCTGACTCAGACATCCTCTGTGGCTTGTGTGTCCTCGAGCTGGGTCTTGTGCGCTCCTGTAATGGTGAACTGCAGAGCTGGGCTTTTGTCTTGCAGAGAATTCACCAGCAGCAGAGAGGACTGTAAGTGGAGGTTGAATTTGAATCTGTAATGTGAGTGGGGAGTGGGCAGATGGTCTAACCCCCTCACTCTTTTTCACTCCAACTTTCACCCCTGCCGCTCATGTTTCCCCCAGCCCTGCCAGCCTGTTTACTCACCCCAAATAAACACCACAGCCCCCCCTACTTCTGTCTTTAGGATGAATCTGGAGGGTCAGGTGGTGGATGGCCAGCTGACCTGTGAACCTGTCCGGGTGGCTGCGGCCCTCAAGGTCATCACCTTGAGTGAGTTAACTATGGCCGTCTGGAGTCAGTGTCTCCTGGGTCCCCTTGGTGGTCTGGCCCCTTCATGTCTCTGAAAGGTAGGGACTTTATCAAGGACGGAGAGGAGGAGGATAGTAGCAGCTTGTGAAGGGGAAGCTGAGTCTGGGGTGACTTCCTCATTGTCAGTTCAGACAACAGTGTTCTCAGCACCTCCTGCTGGCTTTGAGGACTTTGTGATTTTCTCACCTGCTCTTGTGTGCTTAAGCTCTGGCTCATCTGGCTAAGTTGTTAGGATGCAGGGCAAGTTTTTGTGGTGGTGACTGGGGTGTGTGTTTTGTTTCGGAGTTCTGGTATACCCTGCTAACTCCCGTAAAGGCACTGCGTACAGAACTGAGGGCTTCACAGTCATCTGCTGTCAAGGCAGTTCTGGATCTCATAGGGAAGAGATGTTGTGAGCTGGAAGGGCCTAGAGGTCTGGGCTGCCTTTGCACGTATGGATAAACCCAAAGAGTGAAGAGCCAGGTCCAGGGACGGTTGCCCCCTCTGTCCTCCTTCTTGTCTGTAGGATGATCAGAGCAACTTCCCACTGCAATGCCGATGTCATGGGATAGGAGTTGGTGGGAAAACCTTTGCTGAGAGCGGCGACAGTTATGTTCCAGCACCTTCGGACAGAGAGGCCCCTCAAGACTGTGCCGTCAGATCCTGAGGCTGTTAGCTGGGGATGGCGGGGCTTGGACTGGTACGTGGTGCCCGCAAGTCCTTGGTTCAGCTGTCCCGCAGGGCTTTCTGGGGTGAGACAAGGAGAAGCTGTCTCTCTCTCTGCCCTCCCCTATGCTCTCTCCCAGGCCGTCATCACCTCCACAAAGACCGAAAGCCTTGTTAGAGAAGAGTGTTCACCGTGGGGGACTCTGCACTTGCTGAGGCCCTGCCCCCACTCTGACCTCCCCTGATGAGCTCCCGCTCCCTTAGAAGAAAGCCGTCCCCCTGGACCCCCTGCTGCCGATGCCGGTGGCCCTTGGCTGTCTGTGCCTGCTCAGGCTGCTAGAACAAAACGCCACGGGCTGGGTGGCTTATAAACAGCAGACATTTGTATTTCTCCCAGCCTGGAGCTGAGAGTCTGGGATCAGGGTGTCCGTGGGGTTGGGGGAGAACCCTCTTCTGCTTCCAGACATCCTCTTCGTAGGCTTCCACAGCAGAAAGGCTTAAGAGCTCTCCGGGCCCTCCTTCCTGAGGGCGCTAATCCCACTCACGAGGATTCTGCCCTCGCGACCCAGTTGCCTCCCTCAGGCCCCGCCTCCTAACACTGTCACATTGGGTGTTAGGATTCCAACATGTGAATTTTGGGGGGACACAAACATTCCAACCATCACAAGGTGTGCCATCTTGCAGCCAGGGAGTGGCAAGGGTCTGCCGTGGAGAGGACTGAATGATGGGGGGAGGACTGAATATAGGAAAAGTGGCTGAGATCAGCTGGAGCTGCAGGCAGCGACCGTGGAGATGATTCCCTTGACCTCCTGTCCTCTTAAAAAATGTCTCCTGTTGGCGGAGTCATGTTGATGTTTGGCAGAAACCAACACAATTCTGTAAAGCAATTATCCTAAATTAAAACAAAAAAAAAAAGTCCTCTCGGGAATTCCCTGGTGGTCCAGTGGTTAAGAGTCCTCCTGCCAATGCACGGGGCCCAGGATCAGTCCCTGGTCCGGAAGATTCCACGTGCTGCAGGGCACCTCGGCCTGGGCGCCACAGCTGCTGAGCTTGCGTGCAGAGCTCCTGCAGCCTGTGAGGCCAGAGCCTGTGCTCCACGGCAAGAGAGGCCCCTGAACTGAGTGCCCTGCATAGCAGCTAGAGAGGAGCCCCCGCTCGCTGCACCCGGAGAAAGCCCCGCTCCGCTATGCAGAGCCCGTGCTTTTGAACAGAGGCCCAGCGCAGCCACTCGTCAACTGCATCTCAGAAGCCTCCCCTTGGCCACTGGAGGCCTTGCTTTGCACAGCTTCCGCCTCCTCCCACGGTCTGCAGGCCTGGCCTGGAGAGCCGTGTCTTGGGGGGCCCCATGTCCTGTCTCCCAGAGCTTGTCTACCAGCGTCTGCTCATTGCTTGGCTGCCCGTGGGAGCTCCACTGACGTCCGTGCTGTGTGCAGCAGGCCCCACAGGCAGGCTTTCCTCCCCATGTAGTTTAGAAATTGCTAGTGGACTAACTCCATGGATGCAGAGTCCATTCCCTTCTTTGACAGAATATTTGGAAAAGCAAGCAGTGCCCCTGGTCTTCTGTAAACGCCACCTATTGGCATTTGGCTTCTTGTAATATACTTTTAATATACTATACATGCTGTATCAGAGTAAATCAGTCGGTATGTTTTGAAATTAAATATTTGCTAAGGGCTAGGTTCTCCCGATGTTAAATTATTGATAACAAACTTCACAGACGCTGTATGAGACTTGATGATATATGAGTTTTGAGTGACCTGCCATTTATTAGACTTTATCTGCCCATGAAATCCATTTCCAATTCAGACCGTATCTACTGCAGGATTGCTTGCCAGAAATCTATTCCCAGGTTTCTCCTTATTTCAGTGAAATATCTCTGGCTCAGCACCTTTCCCAAGGTGGCTGATCTAATCGGGGCCCAATCACTTATCACTTCTCATTTCCTTTGGCAGGTCTGTCCAGCTGGGGAGTGCATCTCGGGGACGCTTGGGAGCAGTCGTCCACCTCCCCTGCTTTGCCCTTTTTCCCCTGCTTGGAGGAAGGTGAGCGCCCTGACCCGCAGCCCCGCTCTGGGGTCTGCTCTGGGGCCCGTAAACAGAAAGAGGACCACCTGTGTGCTCAGGAAAACGGGGGTGGCCTCGCNACTGCGAGGACATTACACAAACCTTGACACTCAGAACTACACTCAATTAAACTAACAGAGGACGTTCCATTTCAAAACGTGCCCGTGTTACATCCTGATGAGGAGGTATCAACAGAAAACGAGTCTGGGCCGCTTGTGAATGATGACATCTACATTGCCACAGCGACTCGCCTATCAAACTAATTTAGGCTTGGAGCCCAAATCGGCACTGCGGCCAGAGAGTTGATTTCTATCCATTTAAACACTTCCAGGCTCCACAGTGATCAGTGGGAGTTTTAATGCCTTGGGAAAAGAGAGGAAAAAAATAAATGTGAGTACTGCACACAGGAACAAGACGAACTCACGATTCCGCCAGCAAGTGTTTGCAGCGCGTCTGGTACAAGCTTCCATCCCATGCAAGGAAGAGGTGCCAAAGCTCAGCCTGCATCCGCATGGGGCCACGGTCCCATCCGAAGACACTGACCACGAGGAGTGAGGGTGACCGCCACCACGAGCCAGCTGCCGTCCCACAGGTCAGCCCCTCAGTCGTGCCCAACTCTTCACAGCCCCATGGACAAGTCCACCGGGCTCCTCCATCCATGGGATTCTCTGGAGTGGGTTGCCGTTTCCTTCTCCAGGGTACCACACCATGGGCTTTAGCATATTAATACTCACCAGGTACTATTGATTAATAGTCCATTTTACAGATGAGTAATTCTCCAAGCCGGGTTTCAACAGTACACGAACCGTGAACTTCCAAACGTTCAAGCTGGATTTAGAAAAGGCAGGGGAACCAGAAATCAAATTGCCAACATCCGCTGGATCATTGAAAAAGCAGGAGAGTTCCAGAAAAACATGTATTTCTGCTTTATTGACTGTGCCAAAGCCTCTGACTGTGTAGATCACAATAAACTGTGGAAAATTCTGAGAGAGCTGGGAATACCAGACCACCTGATTTCTTCCTGAGAAATCTGTATGCAGGTCAAGAAGCAACAGTTAGATCTGGGCATAGAATAACAGACTGGTTCCAAGTTGGGAAAGGAGTCCGTCAAGGCTATNCCAGACCACCTGATTTCTTCCTGAGAAATCTGTATGCAGGTCAAGAAGCAACAGTTAGATCTGGGCATAGAATAACAGACTGGTTCCAAGTTGGGAAAGGAGTCCGTCAAGGCTATATATTGTCACCCTGCTTATTTAACTTATATGCAGAGTACATCATTAGAAACGTTGGGCTGGATGAAGCACAAGCTGGAATCAAGATTGCCAGGAGAAATATCAATAATCTCAAATACGCAGATGACACCACCCTTATGGCAGAAAGTGAAGAGGAACTCAAAAGCCTCTTGATGAAAGTTTCTGAAAGAGGAAAGTGAAAAAGCTGGCTTAAAATTCAACATTCAGAAAACTAAGATCATGGCATCCAGTCCCATCACTTCATGGCAAATAGATGGGGAAACAGTGGCTGACTTTATTTTGGGGGCTCCAAAATCACTGCAGATGATAATTGCAGCCATGAAATTAAAAGATGCTTATTCCTTGGAAGAAAAGTTATGACCAACCTAGACAGCATATTAAAAAGCAGAGACATTACTTTGCCAACAAAGGTCCATCTAGTCAAGGCTATGGTTTTTCCTGTGGTCATGAACGGATGTGACAATTGGACCATAAAGAAAGCTGAGCGCCAAAGAATTGATGCTTTTGAGCTGTGGTGTTGGAGAAGACTCCTGAGAGTCCCTTGGACAGCAAGGAGATACAACCAGTCAACCCTAAAGGAAATCAGTCCTGAATGTTCATTGGAAGGAATGATGCTGAAGCTGAAACTCCAACCCTTTGGCCACCTGAGGCGAAGAACTGATTCACTGGAAAAGACTCTGATGCTGGGAGGGATTAGGGGCAGGAGGAGAAGAGGATGACAGAGGATGAGATGGTTGGATGGCATCACTGACTCAATGGATATGAGTTTGAGTAAACTCCAGGAGTTGGCGATAGACAAGGAGGCCTGGGGTGCTGCAGTTCATGGGGTTGCAAAGAGTTGACATGACTGAGCAACTGAACTGACTGACTGACGGGTGAGTAAACTGAGTTGCATTCAGTAATTACTGTNTGACTGTGCTGCCGGACCGGCCGTAACGTCTGCTTCCTCCAAGTGCATGTCGCTTCGCACGTGTGACGTCTCCTATCACGGTGAGGCTCAGTGCCAGAGTCGGGAACTGAACTGGAGATAAAAGACCTGGGTCTAGACCCTCCTCAGCCACCCCGTGCCTGTACGACCTTGGGCCGTCAGCCCCTTCGCAAGCCTGCTGCTTCGTCTGTAAAATGGGGACGGCACTCACTGTGACGCATCGCAGGGCGGGCTGCGGGGCTCTGTGTTTCAGCTCCTCCTCCGGTGCGCTTCCCGTCGCTTGGGTGGAGCAGGTGTGAAGCCCAGACCAGACTGTGGAGCGTGAAATGGGCCACGGCCTTGGTGCGCAAGACCACTGTGCCTTAAAAGTACTGGGTGCCTCCACGTGTTCCCCCTCGTTCTCAGGCCCCGCTGAGTGATCCTTGCCAGAGTGCTGGATAGGCTGAGCTCCTGATAAAGCCAAATTTCCCTGCTAGGCCCTGGTTCCTGAGACTCGTTCGATGGTTGGTAAAGTGAAGGAGTTGGGGTGAGGGGAACAGGCAGACCTTCCTGGGTCCCTAGTTGTAATAGCATCCACCCCAATGGTGGGGCCCGTGGTAAAGGGCCCGCCTGCCAACGCAGGTAGACATACGAGACGGGTTCAACCCCTGGGTTGGGAGGACCCCCGGAGGAGGGCACAGCAACCCTCTCTGTATTCTTGCCTGGAGAATCCCGTGGACAGAGGAGCCTGGCGGGCTGCAGTCCATGGGGCCGCAAAGAGTTGGGCACGACTGAGTGACTAACACTCAGAAGACAGAAGGAGGCAGGCCCGGCTGCAGGCGTGGCAGAGCTGGGCCAGAGTCTTAGCCCGCTGCTCGCTCAGGAGGACCACGCCTTCCATCTCTGCGGTGACTTTAAATGAGCATTTGCTCACCCAGGAGGACCACGCCTTTCCATCTCTCCTGTTCTTTCCCTGACTCTGAGGCTCCACCCACTCCTCACCTCCATCTCTTTTGCCCCGTTGCTGCCCTTGGACAGTCTGGATCAGACGGTGGGAACTGAAAAGGAAGACTGACGTGCAGCTCACCTTGAAGGTTATCCTCGAAAGGGCCGAACCACCCGTGATCCAAGACGTGTGAGAGCTTCCTTTCCTTTGGCTGCTCGGTTCAATAACTGCTTAAAAGTTTAGTAATTCTTACTGCTGTACAGTCGCTTTACAGTGTGGTCTGAGCTTCGACATGAGTAGACACTTTATGTATACGGTCCTGGTGGTGGTGCTCCAGTCACTAAGCTGGATCCAACTCTTGTGACCCCGTGGACTGTAGCCCGCCCGGCTCCTCTGTCCATAGGATTCTCCGGGCAAGAAGACTGGAGTGGGTAGCCATTCCCTTCTCCAGGGGATCTTCCCGACCTAGGGATCAAACCTGCGTCTCCTGCATTGCAGGCAGATTCTTTACCATCTGAGCCACCAGGGAAGCCATATGTTACTTATCTCTTGCTGGGAAATGAATAACAAACACTCGGTTCCTTCATTTAAACAAATGTTGAATCTGTGATTTGTGCCAGGCTTTGTGCTACTTGTTAGGGCTGTAGCAGTAGAAAGGACAGAGGCGGTCTTCGCTTGCGAGGAATGTGTATGTAATTAACAAGTGCTTAGACAGGTGAAACAGCTGCAGATTGTGGTGAGAAGCCATAGAGGACGTGCACGTCAGGGGTCAGCTCCAGGGGGGCTGCCCGGACCATCGCGTCACCACGGGATACTGCTGCCCTTTCTTCTGTGTTACTGAAATCTCTCTGTGCGTTTCCTGGCTGTGCCGAGCCTTCCCTGCTGCACTCTCCAGCTGCACAGAGCGGGGGCTCCTGGCGTGTAGGCTGCTCACTGCGCTGGCTTTTCCTGCATGGGGCGCGGGCTCCAGGGTGCAGGGCTTCGGCTGCCTCCTTTCCGCTCTCGGGCCGCAGACGGCAGACTCAGTGGCTGTGGTGCACAGGCCTAGATGCTGCACTGCCATGCGAGGTCTTCCCAGGCCAGGGATCAAACCCGTGTGCCCGGCACTGCCAGGCAGGTTCTTAACTGCTGGACCACTACGGGCTTCCCCTTTACAGAACCTTAAAGTCCAGAAGGAGGATTACTACGCCAGTGGTGGAAAGAAGAGCTTCCAGGCGGAGGGCGCAGTGTGAGCCAAGAAAGGGCAATGAAGGGGTCCTGGCTCGTTTGTGGAATTGGGGCAGCAGGAATGTGGGGGGGAGCGGGGCCCGGTGGAGGCCCTGCAGCCGATCCGCTTTGGGGAGGGGCGCTGGATTTATTTATGGGAAACCTTGGGCTAAGGTTAGTCCTGGAGGCCAAGTGAGTGATGTCCCTGGGCTCCATGGGATCAAGCGAAGATGAAGATAACATTCTGGTGCATTGGATGGAAGCGGGAGGGACAAGGAGGTCTTGGGATGCTGACAGAATCTCGGAGGTGGAGTTTCCTGAGACGAGAGCTATTTGGGGGAGGGGTGGAAGGGCAGACCTGGGGGAGCGGTCTTACGTTCTGCTTTGGAATGAGATGCATGGGTGGCACAGGCGCCTTTGGAGCTGATGAACGTGACCTGGGGTAACCTTTCTTGTCCGCTCGTGAGTCATACATACCACGCTCTGAGAAACGACCAGCCCTCTTGCTTACATGGGACTCTTCCCTGGACACCACTTTGTACCTGGGTTTACACCGTGTCACCCCTTCGGTAAACGCTTACAGCAGGCACTCGGCAAATATCTGGTGATGGCTTGTCTGCACCGAGCATCCTCAGCTTGTTCAGAGCTCGACTCTGAAGCAGGAACTCTGGGTAAAGGGGAAGAGAGGGAAATGAAGAGGGTTTTTTTTTAGGGGGGGGGTGTGTGGTGTTGATGATGAAATGGCTATTTTTCTAAAAAGAGACTTCAGCTGAGTGGGGAGGATGGGATGAAAGCGAAACTGGCTTGAGGGACACATCCAGGCATCTGGTCGCTGCCCGCTCCTTCTCGTCCTCCAGACTCAGCGTCTCGGCTCGGCTCGGGTCTCTAGACGCTGAGGGTAGCGGCCAAGGAAAGGGAGGCAGGGTCCCACCTGCACACGCGTCTGCCCTTCCCTTTTCTGTCTGTCCTTCCTTTTTCTTCCCTGTTCTTTTATTCCCACCTTAGAGAAGAAAAGGCACAGTTTCCTGGAGGGGAGGGGAGGAGGGGAGTGAAGCTGAGAGCCCCACTCGGAGGTCACGGGCCCGGGGATAGCGTTTGGACCCTGTCGCCGCAGTCACACACGAACCCGAATGAGTCATGAGTGTTTCATGCCCTGAAAACCAGCAGGACGTCCATCATTCTCACCGCACTGTCTCAGTATTCCGGAAGACTGAAGCTGGTGAGAGCTGTGCCTCTTCTTAACTCGAAAGTGCGTTTCCGTGACCTGTCCCGTCTCCCCAGCTGGTGATTTTTGACAAAGCAAACTAGTGAGGGTGGCGTCTTGCGATTTGAAAAGGTAAGCATTTGTTGCGTTTTAAAAACATATAAGTTATTTCTTCCCTGTAGGAAAGTCAAGAAATCTGTGATAAAATAATAATTAAATGCTGAGAGTGCTGAATTTCTTCCCAGCGTGAGCTGGCAGCAGCTTCACACCAAAACATTAGGTCACTGGAAGAAAAAAAAAATCTGATTAAATACCTCTGTAGGCTTTTCTGATTAGCTGTTCTTAAAATGAGTCCATGACAGTAATGAAAGGGTGTAATCTGACAGCCGCAATTTACTCTTGGAAAAAAAGGTAAAATGGAACGGTGCGTCTGAGTGAGGGTTTTTCCAGGAATTTCTTGTTGGTCTCTGCTGGTGGGATTTGCTTCATGATCATTAGTTTCTGGCAGTTTCGAAGAGCCCCCAGCTGAAAAGCTGATTGTGTAACTGGAGTGAGGGCTGAGGGGCCGTCTCAGCGCCAGCCTTCCTTTTTCTTTTCTCTTTTTTTGTCTTCTGCAGGTTTCGTATTTCTGGGGTTAAATGACCTTGACACGAGCAGGTTTGGGAAGCGCAGTGTGGGCCGTGGAGAGCCTCTGATCCTGTGTATTCATTTTCTGTGCCTGGCAGCTCGCAGTGTCTCTGTATTAACTCACCGTGCGTGAGGGCTGCAGGCCAGCTTGGACGTGAAGATGCGGTGATTATGTGGCATGTGGTAAAGGCAGGGATCACCGCTAATCACCCTTTTCCCTTCTCCTTACTTCTGCTGGTGACGGGAGGGTTCCTGAACTTGCAAGTGCTTCCCTCTTTCAGCCCCATCACGCTCTCACCATCAGTAGACGCTCGAGCAGAAGAATTTCTTGGCTGGGGTGTGATGGAGCATAGAGTTTCAGACCTGAAAGAGGATGCGGTGCTCGCTTAGGTTAAAATGCTCTCTTGCAAAGACGAGGGTGCTGGGTGGAGGTCCAGCTGAGGGGTGGCTGCAGAGTGGAGCCTGGAGCTCAGGTCTCCTTTGCTGCCCTGCATCCCGGAGGCTGTAGTGAAGCCAGCGTATTGGTGCCCTAGGGCTGCTATAACAAAACGTACCACAAGTGAAAGTGAAGTGAAAGCCGCTCAGTCCTGTCCGGCTCTTTGCGACCCCACGGACTATACAGCCCATGGAATTCTCCAGGTCAGAATACTGGAGCCTTTCCCTTCTCCACGGGATCTTCCCAACCCAGGGATCGAACCCAGGTCTCCTGCGTTGCAGGCGGATTCTTTACCAGCCGAGCCACAAGGGAAGCCCAAGAATATTGGAGTGGGTAGCCTGTCCCTTCTCCAGTGGATCTTCCCGACCCAGGGATTGAACCGGGGTCTCCTGCATTGCAAACTGAATGGCTTTTAAAAAATTCTTTTAAATTAAAAAATAGATGTATTTGTTTGGCTGTGCCAGGTCTGAGGCCTGGCGTGTGGGATCTTCACAGCACGTGGGATCTATAGTTCGGCAAACCCTCTGAGGGATCAGACCCGGCCGCCTGCACTACGGGTGCAGAGTCTCAGCCACTGGGCCACCAGGGAGGCGATTGATCACCAGGGAAGCGGCTTTAGTTAAGGCAACAGAAACTTTTCCTCTCGTATATCCCAGGGGCTGGAAATCTGAGATCGGGGTCCTGGCCGCGCTGCGCAGACTGAAGGCTTGTGGGGCCCTCCGGGCTTCTCTCTGGCTTCTGGGGGCGCTGCCATCCCTGGCATCCCCCGGCTGTGGCAGCAGAGCCGCGGCCTCTGCCCCAGCGTCTGGTGCCTTTCTCTGCGTGTGTGTCTTTGAGTTTTTTCTCTCCTCATCAGGGCGCCTCTCACACTGGACTTAGGGCCCACCTTACTCCAGCGAAACATCATCTTAACTGATTGCATCTACACGTTTCCGAATAAGGTCGCGTTCTGAGGTCCCGGGAGTGCGGGCTTCTGCGTGGTTTTGGAGGGGACACAGTTCAACATGGCATGGGTGGGTGCGGGTAAGGCTCTCCACGGGAGGGCTTTTGGAGCCGTCGAGGGCCGATGAGTCGTTGTCACCTTCAGCTGTACTCAGAGCTTGTTCCGTCTCGATGCCTTTCCTGCTGAGTGCAGGAACCTGAGTCTTCTCCGTTTATTATTAATGAGGGTGATATGTAGTTTCACTTTTTAGCAAGGAGTGAGAGAGTGTGAGTCAACCCGAGGATTAGCCACAGAAAAAGGATAAAGTTAGAAACAATTCAAAGACAAGATTTGAGCTGCAGACATTATTATGGAGACGCTCTGGGCTCTTTTTCCGTCTCATTAAAGTCCTTCAGTTTGGAGAGTTGGTTCTATTTATTCTTATGCGTACATGCGTGCTCAGTCGTAGACTGGTTCTATATTTATTTATAATTTAGAATAATTATAATTTAGAATATACAGTAATTTATTCTATATTACTTATTCTGTAATTTATTCAGCAGTCACAATTATCCTACTTGTCTCCTTAAGTATTATTTTTTTCACTCTCCGCTCACTCTAAATTTAGGCTTCCCTCATAGCTCAGTTGGTAAAGAATCCACGTGCAATGCCCAGAGACCCGGGTTCAATTCCTGGGTCGGGAAGATCCATGGGAGAAGGGATAGGCTACCCACTTCAGTATTCTTGGTCTTCCCTTGTGGCTCAGCTGGTAAAGAATCCACTTGCAATGCGGGAGACCTGGGTTCAGTCCCTGGGTTGGGAAGATTCCCCTGGAACAGGGAGGATTCCATGGACTGTATAGTCGATGGGGTCCCAAAGAATTGGGCGCGACTGAGCACCTTTCGCTTTCACTTTTTCACTCTAACCTCACCTTCTAGGGAGCGTGCCATTTGACTTTATTATTTGCTCGTTTCTTTGGCTGCACCGGGCCTTAGTCGCCGCGCGAGGGGTCTTTCACTAGAGCAGGCGGGCTTAGCTGCGGCCTGTGGGGTCTTATTAACAATCCCCCCCCAGTGACTGAACCTGCGTCCCCTGCGTCGGCGGATGCTGGCTCCCCACTGGACCACCAGGGGAAGCTTGACATTTTCCTTCCTCCTGCCCTATTGCGCTGCAGACAGTCCGTCT